>QAOA01001300.1:118038-259865 GCA_003255065.1 Cercis canadensis
TTTTTTTTTTTTTTTTCCTCTTCAAAATTGGAATTTTGTTAAGTGATTTTGCTCGATTAGATGATTTATGAAAATGGCCATTCGGTTATATGGGTTCAATTGTGGTTGTGTTTCGAAAGAAAGCATATTACTGATGTATTATTTGGAAGGTGTTAATTTAACAAAAATATAACAAATTCAAAGGATCCCCACCTTTTGAGGCTTACAATATAAAAGAGCATCAATGCTGAAGTAAACTGGACCAAAAAAAAAAAGTGGATTTAACTTTGCTGAATCTGTAGAAAATAAAAATTACACTATTAACTCTAACAATCATCTGGATATTGTCTCTATAATTAACTGCGAGCCTTTCTAGTTTATGAAGTGATGCATTAAACAGAAAATGAAGTTTTCAGTGAAGCCCACACGATTTTATACCTGGAAATTCCGTGTAATTAAGAAAACTGTTAAAATATCAATTGTAATAGGCTTTGGAGGAAACTTATGTCTTTATGGGGCCAACTTGTTTTGATTTTCAGTAGTACTGAAACATAATGAAGATGGACTTATGACTATCATATCCAAGGTTAAGTATCGTGAAGTAATCAGTTAGTTTGGTAGTTGTATCCTTGTTCACTTGATGAAGTTTTGATCTTTGTTATATTTTCAGGCACCTAAACAGTCTTGATGATCCTTTAATTCGTGCAAAATGGATGAATGTTAAGAAAGCGCTCTCTGAGGAAACAGAAGTTGTAAAGCAATTGGATGCAGAGAGAAGGGCATTTAAAGAAACTCCTACAGGAAGACGCCCTCCTTCTCCTCCAATATCTACTAAATCATCATTTGTTTTTCAACCATTAGATGAGTATCCTACTTCATCAAGTGCTCCCATGGATGATCCTGATGTATGGAGGCCACCTAGTCGAGATAGTACAAATAGAAGACCCACAAGACCTGGTCAAGTGGGTGCTCGGAAGTCACCGCAAGACGGGACTTGGGCCCGAGGTTCTACAAGAACAGGTACAACTGGTCGCGGTGCAAAGGCTGGTGCTACAAGTAGAGTTAACTCAGGGGTCCGAGCATCAACTACAGGAAAGAAAGGCACTGGTTCTGGAAAATCTAACAAGGCAGATTCAGTTGTAAGTTCTGTGTGGCACTCTGTTGGACAATATGTTTTTGAAACATTGCTGTTATGGAACTTGGGATTCTTGTACAAAGTTGAATGCATTATTTCATCATTTAGAGTAGTAGGTTCTGGTGACAAGTGGGTCATTGGAGTGGAGTCCACTTTTCTTTATAGGAATGCCTCATGATGAAATATCGGAAATTTGGTTTCTGTTCTAACATAATAGGATTTGTTTTTCTTAGAATTCTTCTTTTATCTTAAAAAATAAAAAAGATATTGCTGATTCCTGTGTGAGTAATGTTGTGTGTGGGTTGTGTGGTCACGTGGGTTGTTCTTTATCTGTCACAGAGGAGAAACTTTGAATGGGGGGATCAGTTGGATCCATATCCAGTTCTCTCTTAAGTGCTCTTTTAGTTAATATTTCTCTAAACTTTTAAATTTTAGTATATGAATGTTTTTGTTTAAATAAAATCCAGTATCAAAAAGTTCTTTTCCTTTCTTAACGTTTTTTAATACATGAACTTCTGGGTTTGATGAGGGCTTTGGTTTCCTCTTTACAATGAAATTGTGTAGCATCTCTGATTGTCAGATTTCAGTAATTGCTTATGGCATCTGAAACATCTAGCATTTCCTTGTCCCTGAATAGAAAGGACACCCTGTTTAGCTGGTTTGAGAAACATTTAACTTATTGTATCTACTGCTGTGTCCTTACAATTTGCGTATGTATGCTTTGAATAGAATGGTGACGCTGAAGATGGTAAGTCAAAGAAAGGACAATATGAGGGTCCTGATCCTGACTTGGCTGCAATGCTCGAAAGGGACGTGTTAGAAACCACTCCTGGAGTGAGATGGGAGGATGTTGCAGGGCTGAATGAAGCCAAAAGACTTCTAGAAGAAGCTGTTGTGCTTCCTTTGTGGATGCCTGAATATTTCCAGGTATATTTGAATAATTTCACACTGAATTTTCATGATACTAGCTTGCCTAAGGTTTAAATTTTAAAATCTGGTTATGTTTGATTAGCATAGTTCATATATAACTCATAGTTTAGTATTGTGATGCGTATGTGATTGCATAATTTGTTATCGTAACTGCTCTATTTAGACCCTAATTTGGCTATCTGGTGAACTAGTCTTGTATACAACCATCTTTTTTCTGGCAATCCAGTCCTGTTTGTCAAATTATAATTGCAAAATAAGATTATGCACATTACTTTATCTTGTTAAATCAAAGATCATGAGAAGGGATGAAATTTGTATTAAAGAAACCACTTGCTTATCTTCTCTCTATTGAATTATGTCTTTGTTAAGATAGACAAGTGGTCCTGTGATGCTCATTGTTTCTGTGCTTGCAGGGAATTAGGAGACCCTGGAAAGGTGTTCTGATGTTTGGTCCTCCAGGAACTGGGAAGACACTGCTAGCCAAAGCAGTTGCTACTGAATGTGGGACCACTTTCTTCAATGTTTCTTCTGCTACTTTAGCTTCTAAATGGCGTGGAGAAAGTGAGCGCATGGTGAGATGTTTGTTTGACCTTGCAAGAGCATATGCGCCAAGTACAATTTTCATTGATGAGATTGATTCCCTCTGCAATGCTCGGGGGTAAAGTCCTTCTTGTTCTTTTATACGTTTGTTGCTTGTAATAGTATTTGATACTTGTTAATTGTTATATGTTTTCCTGATTAAGATTTAATTCATCTTTTTATTTATGTGGGACATACCTTGTTTCTGATTTGTAATTAGATCATGGAGTAAGGAACGTAATATTGCAGAATTCTCATGGCCCCTTGGCCTCACCCACCAATTTATTCCTCTTCTAATTCTTGGACCTATGTTGAACTCTAACTGAATGGACTTTACTTCATCAGGGCATCTGGGGAGCACGAATCATCCAGAAGGGTGAAGTCTGAACTTCTAGTTCAGGTTGATGGTGTAAACAATACTGGCACAAATGAAGATGGTAGCCGTAAAATAGTAATGGTTTTGGCAGCAACGAACTTCCCATGGGATATAGATGAGGCTCTAAGGTTGAAATTTTCTTTCCTGCATTGTTTTCTCACTTCACATTTTAAGTTGTCAGTGATAAAAACACATAATTTGTGTCTGACGATGAACTATCTACTCTTGCTGATCCAATTTGATTTTGTTACAATGCAGGAGAAGACTGGAAAAGCGTATATATATTCCTCTTCCAAACTTTGAAAGCCGTAAAGAGCTGATCCGGATCAATTTGAAGACTGTAGAGGTAAAGTTCAGAGGTTATACAATTATCTTGAGTATATAAGATTTTAATACCACGTGTGATTTTGTTGTGTAAAAGCTTTAATTAATTTCTGCCATTAAATTTGAAGCTTACTCACGTATCATGTTTTGTTTTATTTTATTCTATGTTCTTCTGGTCTGACATTGATCATTTAAGGAGACAATAGTATTTTGGGTTGTGAATATCTCCATTACTTGTGTTCATTGGTCACTAAACTGATAGTTAAAACAGCTTATGGAAAGGGCAGCAGATTCTTTGCTGCCAAAACATGCATTTTTGAGCTTATTATACTTTTCTTGCATCAGGTGGCTCCTGATGTAAATATAGATGAAGTGGCTCGCCGGACAGATGGCTATAGTGGAGATGATTTGACAAATGTATGTCGAGACGCGTCCTTGAATGGCATGCGGCGTAAGATAGCTGGAAAGACTCGTGATGAGATAAAAAACATGTCCAAGGATGAGATTTCCAAGGATCCTGTTGCCATGTGTGACTTTGAAGAAGCTTTGGCAAAGGTCCAACGAAGTGTTTCTCAGGCTGATATTGAACGTCATGAGAAGTGGTTTACTGAATTTGGATCAGCATAAACAATGGCACTCCTCTTTTCTGCTTACTCCAAAGGCTGGTTTATTGATATTTCATTGGTTTTGTGACCTTTATTGCTTGTAATTTTCAAGTGCCGGAGGGAGGGGTCTTCAATTGTTAATTTGTATCTGTAACCATTGATGATGTAATGTAATACTATGTTTTCAAATTTTAATTTGAACTTTATAACTAGCAAAAGAGAAGAGTTTCTACCACATCAAAGCAGAAAAATGTTATCACTGATATTGTTTCTAAAATTTATAACTTTATAACTACCAAAAGAAAGCCTTTTTGTTTGTTACTACCAAAAAGCAAAAAGACAACATAATTCCAACAATATTAATATTTTTGGTTCACATTCTAGATTCAAATCTCATTATCTCATTCATCTAGCTAAAAAATTTAACCATGACAAAAAATAAATAAACCATAATCCGCAGACATTTCCAGTTTATAAAAGAGTGAATTATATGGCATAAAATCATGATTAGTATGGGATTACAGGATTATGTGGAGGAGGAGAGAGATGAGAAGAGAGCGATGCATTGATTGTGGGTTGTGGCCGGCTGGTGTTGCACTTCGCAGTTAGCAATAGCATCAGATTAGAACGGCAATTCCAACAAGTTTTTATGGCTGATTTACACTATCAATGTCTCCTTTAATCTTTGAACCGTTGTTTTACCCGCCCCCATCTAACTATATTTATTGCGCTAAAAGCCAAACCACATTTAACCTTACCTGTAATTTTGAGAATCAAATATAATTGGATGAAGAAATCTCAACTAATTAATTTATAAATTAATTATCCCATATTTTCAACTAACTTTTAGGAGCATCCGTTTTTAATTTGTATTGATTGTTGCAGACGATGGAAATTCTGAAATCATTTTGAATTGTCAATGACAGAGGTGATTCACCCCTCAAGAAAAAGGAAATAAATAAATAAATAAACAAAGAAAAAAAATCCGAAATAAATCAAACAAGAAAATTGTTGGTTGAAAAAAAATAAAAAAATAAAAAGAAAGGGGGCAGTGACAGTGATCCAAATACAAATACGTAAGAGGTTGATTTGAGAGAAAGAGCAAAGAAAAAAGAGAATGGAGATGGAAGTTGGAGAGCTCAAGAGTCTCTAGGTAAGCTATATATATCTTTGCAGGTGAGCTTATTACAACCTTCGTTTTAAGCACTTTTTCGTAAGTGACACCTCCTTTTAAATAGTATCATCAAAACCACAATCGTTTCCCTTTGCCCACCTTCAATACCATGGGAACGTTCAAATTGAGAAATTTTACTCTTGTTTCTTTCCCTCTCCTCTTCTTCACGCTCTTCACTTGCAACATCACTGCAACTTCCACACCGTTGATGTTTTTCAACCCATTACGAGGTAATCACTAGTCCTGCTCATAAATAGTTTCTTTCTTGTGTCACTTTGTAACTGGTTCCTCTGACCTCTGTGCTTGATTTTCTAGTTAGTATTATAATTTTATGCTTTTTGGGTAAAATAGGATTTGGGTTTTGATTAATGTGGCTGATATAGGTTATGGTGGTTTGTGTGCAGATGAGATTTGCAAATTGGTAAGTTGTGGGCAAGGAACATGCCAAGCTACTGATGTTTTCCCTGGTTTTCAATGCAATTGTGCTCCTGGTTGGACCAAGCTTAAGACTGCTGGTTTTGAATTCCCCTCTTGTATTCTTCCTAATTGTGAGTCACCTCACTCTCTTTACTCTTGTTGTATTTGTGTCTGTTTCTCTGTATTATATCTTTAACATTATGAAGCATGTGACATATTTTTGTTCTTGTGTGAACAGAAGTCTAACTCTTTTTTTTTAGAATGTCTGCTCTGTTTGCCAACTATTTATGCAGTTGTTTATATGCATCATTGCTAGAAAACTGACATAGAAATTTCATTATGCTTCATAATAATGTGAAACATAAATTTGATCAAGTAACTGTATTATAGGATTTCAATTTATACGTATACACAAGAATTTTGCAGGCACCCTTGATTTAAAATGTGGCAATGGAGCTCCACCACCAATCGCCCCACCTCCGCCTCCTTTTAATCTAAACTTCACTGACCGTAAGCTCAATATTCCTTGCTTTCAGTTTTGGTCTCTAAAGCAACACGTTTACTTGCCATTAATTATTGGGTTTAGAATTTCAATTCTGCAGAAGAAAAAGAGAAACCACACTCATTTCTTTTCTTAGTAATGTTCTACAGCTTGTATGCTCACTTTGTGTTTGGATGGAACCTGTGAGAGAAATGGAACTGAATTTAGGTGCCAATGTCATGAGGACTCTGCAAATCTGATGAACAATCCAAAACTTCCCTGTTTTAAGAAATGTAAGATGCTTCTTCTTGGTTTGATCAATCATATTGATTTTATACATTTTATCTTTTGCCAAAATATTTCAGAGGCTTTACAATCATTTAAGTATGTGAAAGATTCATGCTTCTCTTGAACTATTTTGTTGAGTTTAGACAATTGGAGTCAATTCTATATATGTTACTTTCACCTGCAAGTCTGCAACTTCCTAGTGAAAAAGAAAATTGCACAATTTACTTGCTAAGAAGAGAATATTTTGGACTGAAACAGTTCTTCATCAGCTTCTTTTTCTGCAGTAACAAGATTTTTGGGTTATTGTATCTTGTACTAAAAGGTTGGAATTGATGGGTGAATATGTTTGTTGCTATTTGATGTATATATTTACCAGTTTTTTTGAGCTTTTCTGCAGGCTCGTTTGGTGCAGATTGTAATGGTGTTGATCTTGGGTTGGGCTCACCTCCACCTCCACCTCCACCTCCACCGCCCCAAGAAAATTCTAGTTCCCCAGGAACTGGTAATTGCCTACACAACTTTCTTTAAACATTTTTTCTCTATTAGTTCCCACACAATTAAGATGAATCAAAATAATTACTTAAGGGTCTAATGTCCTTTTTATCTCACATTATCAAATTTATATTTCTGATTAGTAACAATTAAAAACTCCCCTTTTTTGCTGCTAAGAAGTAAGAAATCAATATACTATATTATTTTCTATATAATGTTGTTTTAAACAAAGAAAACATTTAATATTTGAATGAATGATTTATATAACTAGAATAAAGTGCAAGCCAAAATAAATATACTTTCATTTTTTTTTTTTGGGTGATGATTTATACCTTCATTTTCATTTATTCTTTTTTTTTTTGCCATGCATTTTCAGTTATTAAAAAATGATGCCTTCGAATACATAAATGGGTTAGTCAAACTTGGTCGAAACTTGAAGGTGTTGTTGGGCTTGGATCAGTCTTTTCTTATGGCCTGGAAGGAAATAATTAAGATGAACTTGAAACTAGAGGTGGAGAAATGAGCTAGGTCCGATGGGTTTAGCCCGTTTTGGCCCAACAAAAATTAGGGTTGGGTTTTAAATATTCCAACCCGAATAGAACCAGGCCAATTTGGCCCGTGGCTAGTTCGGGTCGGCCGGCCGGCCCTGTTTTTCTTTTTAAAGAAAAAACTACAAAATCATATTAGTATGTATTTTTTTAACTTTAAACTTTAAAGTATATACTATTATAATTTTTTTAGTTATTTATACATCTTTATTTTAAATTTACACTTACATGTATTTTTTTATACATTTTTTATTCTTTGTTTTAATTTTATTTATTATTTTATACATATTTTGTTTTGTTTAATTAGATTCATTGGTAATTCAACTAAAATCACTAAAGAAAAAAACTTAAACCTTTATTAGATTTTAGCCTAATTACAAATACAAATAATTTTAAAAAAATTTAAAAAGTGGGGCAACCCATTTAGGCCTGTTGCCCGTGTAGCTGGCCCGAATAAAACTAGGTCAAAACTAATTGCTGTCCCAAATAAAGCCGGGCCAAAACAGGCCAGACCAACCCGTTTTCCACCTATACTTGAAACTACCTTCAATAACATGTATCCTTCTGCTACAAATAAAGATAAGGCAAAAAAATAGTCTTGCATAATTTGTCACAAAAGTTCTACCAAATACTCTTATTCTATTTAAATGTTTATTAATGGCCAAATTTTTTTTAAATGTTTATTAAATAAGTTAATTGGAATTATGGAATCAAATAGACAAATTTTAAAATTAAATTGTGATAAGAAGAATCTAAGGGAAGGTTTAATTATGCATGACAATTTGATAGGCATTACGGTATTGATTGTGTTGTCTCTATGGCAGGATCCGGTGAAACGCTGAACTGTTCAAGGCACTTCCATATGCTAACCATGACACTATTAGCTACACTCTTTCTAACATGGATTTAGAACAGGTCACTGAAGACCTTGAAAATAAATATATGATTGTTGGTCATGATTATGATGAGTATAATTATTTCACTCATTGATTTCTTTTTTTTTTTTTTTTATTCATGAAGTTAAATTTTTTAGCCAAAGAGACATATGAGAGTATGGAAATTTAAATGTAAGACCTTAACCATATATTTTAGGAAATCTTTAGATAAGTTGTGCTCTGTATGTTTGTGTGTATTTTCTTCATTAATAATTAAATATTTTCCTTTTTTTAATAAAGCTATTTACTTGCAAATATGTAGTTTCACCTCGATTAATTTTAATAAAAAATATTTGATGAGTGTATTTGAACTCAGATTAAGTGATGACCTATACAATTTTGGGAATAACATTTCATGAAAATATGATTTATTGGTCTTTGAGTCATAATCCTTGATTTTCAATTGGCGTGTTGTCAACTTTTTATTACAATTTCACTTTGCTGATTTACTTTTGCATCCGTGTTACTCGGCTCTTTGACTGGAATATAACAATTCAAAAATAATTTTACACATTTATTATATTTTTTAATTTATTTATCTTAATATTACATTTTTAAAAAATTAAAAAATAAAACCTAACATGCGGGGACTACTTGACACGTTGTCAACCAATCGGCGTGTCTCCACTGGACTTGCCAAATAGCTAATGACATGTCCTCACGTGTAGGGATGGCAATTTGCCCCAGACCCGATGGGGCCCCGGTTTTTTTACCCGTTCGGGTATGGGTATGGGGCAAAAAAATGAGGATGGGGATGAGGATGGGTAATTTTATGGGTAATTTGATAGGGGCGGGTCTGGGGATGGGGATGCCCTGCCCCACCCCGCCCCGCCCCGCACTGTATATATATATATATATATATATATATAATACGTTACATAAATGTTTTTAAAAAAATTTCTTTACATAAATGTTTTTAAAAAAATTTCTTCACAAAACGGCGTCATTATGGCCTAAGGTTTTCCCACACTAAATCACCAACACACTGACCTGACCCTTCCTCCCTCAATCCCTCGACCTTTAGTTCCATTTTCCCCAAACCTAAATTTTTTTTTCTTTTTTTCTTTTTGTTGATTTTGTAGAATATGGAGAGTGGTTCAACTTCAACCAACATTAGAACTTCATAAATTGTACTTATTTTAATTGCTTGGAGCCTTTTGTACTTATTATGATTTCTTATTGACTTTTATAATTGTTTAAGAACAATTTTTATAATTTTGTTTGAATATTATTTATGTTATTGTTGTTGCTTGAGGATATCTTGAATTCTTGATGATGTTATTTGAGCATTATTTATATTATCTTGTTCGATTAAACTTGAATTTCAATTAGAAATCGTGATCGATAGATTAAACTTGTAAATTGTGTATATTTAAAAAAAGTATGGTTGTATGGGTAAATGGGGCGGGGCATGGGGCAGATGGGGATTTAGTGGGGCGGGGATGGGGATGCTGAAAAATCCCCGCCGGGGATGGGTCCGGGGATGGGGCATCCCCATGCCCTTCGGGGATGGGGACGGGGACTGCTTGCCCCGCCCCATCCCCGCCCCATTGCCATCCCTACTCACGTGGTTACTTATTCCTCTTTTTCCTTTTCTCTTTCTTTCTCCCATGGCCATTTCTTCCTCCTTTTCTTTTTCTCTTTCTTCCCGAGAACGGACATGCTGTTTGCCATTTGATGCGTCCCCATTGGATGCACAAAATAGCAAATAATGTGTCCGGTGGTTCCCACATATTAAATTATATTTATATATTTTTTGTTTTTTAATTTTTTTTAAAATGTAATATTAAAATAAAGAAATTAAAAAATATATAATAAATAATATAAAATTATTTCTAAAATACTATATTCCCATAAAAGAGCCGTGTTACTTTTTTCATGACATGGATTTCCTGCACAAGATAAGACAGCCATTGATTTATACAGTAAGTGACTGTTGCCTAACATTATAAGATAAAATAGGTGATTGGATTCAAATGGAAGTACAAACCTAACTCTCAAAAATCTTGTATACAACAAAACCAAATTATTGGGTGAGGAAGTACATAACCACAGACAATGACACCAATACACTTGTTCATGTTTTGTTTCTACTACTACTGCTGCTAGTAGACAAACCTTGTGTGCCCGATGAAGATTTTCCCTTCTCATAATCTTCCAGTTCAAAAATTTTCCCCGTCTTCCTCTACTTTATTGTTTCTGTTGTCTCACTGAACATATCTCTGTGAATTCACTATTCTGTTCTGAACAATTAATGGTAGTTCTGTGCTATAGCATCCTGGAAAGCAGTTATAAATTTGGTTTTTCTCTGCATATTTGTTCTTTCTGTTGTCTCTTTCACTCTGAATCTACAAATATCTTTCAAATAAAACGATGGATTTAATGAATATGATCAAAGAGTTTTTTCTTTTACTTTTTGCTGAAAAGATAATAATATTACTAATTTTTTCATAATTGTACCTTACTCATTTGTAGTACTATTTAATGAAGAGCATAAGTTGGAATGCTAAAATTATTGAGATATTCTTTAGAATGATTATGTTACATATAAAAAGTAAGTCAAACAAAACAAGAGTATAGGACTTAACCCAAGAGTGATGTTTCTTGTTGGAAGCAAGACTAGGTGTTGTTTCCATTAATAGAAAAAAGGGTGTGGAAGGAAGAGAGATACAAACACTAAGTGTGGAGATAACAGATTAAGGATCTGAAATGGCAAACTGGAAAGGCAAAGTACAAAGACACTAAGACAGTGACCAATTTTTGTTCGTGTTGTTTTCCCAACTCCACAACAAGGCACGTGGTTAAGGAAACACAACAGAAGCATTTTAATTAATCTTTCTGTTCCAACACTTCCTTTTCGCCTATGAACTGCAATTAATTAACAAATAAATAAACGTAGCAAGCAACCTTTTTGTTTTATTAAAGAAAAAGTGTATCACTATATAACACAAGGGGTGGGGTCCAAGTATTAAACCTAGCTAGAAAAACACAAGGATGAATTCGTAATATTTATAATACTACAAGGGCGAATGTGTAAAAATAGGACTTCTCTATTATTCATGCTGTTAGAAAAGGTAATATTTCTACAGCCCAAGATTATAATTAAAATTTTAAAAAGTGCCCAATACCATAGAGCTCTAGATTTATAACTCCCCTCCCCCAAGGAGCAAAGTAATTTTACTGGATTGTAACAAATTTAATAAAGTTTGTGATCTCCCATGGATACCGAAAGAGAGAGTGACCACAGACAGACAGGTACTCGAAGCATTCTAGAACTGTGCAACTGTGCAACTGTGCATGTAGCATGACATATTTATGTGTTTTTATTTTTCTGGTTTCATTATACGTGTATTTCATGTGAATAATTTGTTAATCCATTAGGAAGAAATTTTATTTTATCACACTACTATTGTAGGAGTGTTATTATCTAAAGAGGATTCAAATTCAAAAAATACAATTAAAAAATAACAGCCTATACATGACACTGAGAGCTCTCATGCTACGTGTCATTAAATATGGTAGTTGACGTGAATTTTTGGTATCAAATCTTTTTTTTTTAAAAAAAAAAATTTAACACAAAACCTATAAACCTTAAAAACGATTTTTGATCTCAAGTATATTTCATTTGTATGGAAAATCGCCAAATGAGATGTACAATTAAAGTGAAAGCAAAAGGCCTTGTTCAAATAAATTTTTTTAAGGCTCTATTTATTTTAATAAAAATAAATTTTAAAATATGAAACTTAGTCATGTCATTATTATAGTGCAAACCAAAACCCCTCTCTTATCACATTAGGTTTTAATTTTGATAAATTATGTGTTATGAGTCAGTCGATGAAAAGACAGAAATTAGAGAACTTTTTTTTTTTTTTTTTTTTTTTTTTTTTTTTNGAAGTGCTCATGTAGGGAGGGATGACTATATCAGTATATCACTATTACATTGTTTCTGGATAGCGTACGTGGAGAATATTTCAGAAAACTTTCCGGAATATAAATATATAGAAGTTATAACCAGCAAAATATGATTTTTGTTTCTGTTCGTTACTATTTATTTATCCTGATTTTTTCTATTCGTAGTTATTGATAACTTATTTTAATATTTTTTTTACATGACAGTCCAAAATTTAAATCTTGATCTTCTATAAATTACTTAAATTTGTCACAACTAAATTATACCTTAACTTATTATTTTAATATTGTACTTAGTGACTTAATTATAATATAACAATTATATGTAATAAGGACAGAATAGCCGTCTAGTCCCATTTTTAGTTGTTATATGATCACCAGAAACTCTATCGTGAGGTCTCTATGGCGCGCGGTTTGAGATATGAGACACTGGCGTCTGAACAGACACTTTCAAGTGGCCCTTAAAGTTTGAGAGAGGAACCCCAATGGTTGCTTTTTTCTACTGCAATTTTGAAGCTAGTTAGCTTTCTCCAACTTTTGCCTTTTGAAGGCTCAGATGCAATATTGTCCTCTCTTCTTTGCAATTCTAGAACCATTTTTTGACTTTTGTTTATTTCCAAAGTTATCTTTGGTGGGTCTTGAAATTTTTTGTATATATTCTGTTGGGAAGAAAATCATGGGAAAGGTGCTTTTTGATTGTAACTCATTAGTTTTATACACTGTATCCGGCTATATATACATGAACAAATACATACATATTCTGTTTTTCTTGAGCTACTGATATAATATTATATTTGAATGCCTTAAATATATGGTGAAAGGTTGGAGTCATGGAAACTTGTAGACTTGGCCCTAAAGTTCATTCTTATCTTGATTAATACATAGAAGTTATAACCAGAAAAAATGTGATTTTTGTTTCTGTTCATTATTGAGAGATATACCCTGCCCTTTATATTTGTAAACGTAGTAGTGATATAAAGCATAAACACGGTAGTTTCGGGCCGTGTCCGCGTGTCTGACACTTTGTGGATACTGTTGTGAGAAATCTTAACGCAAGTGTACGTTATCGTTTCCAAGTAATAAGATGAGATAGAGTTATCGTTCCTACGAGAACTAATGTATCAATTACCGAAATTGGGTTAACTTTAATTTTATTTAATCAATCAATATGGAGAGATTTTCAAGAAACAACTAAAATAGGATGAAAACAAACTTAAACCAACAAAATAACAAACTAAACCAGCAAAATAATAAAATTATCAAGAAAGAAAACATCTAGGGCTTTTGATTTCACCGTAGCTATTCCGATTTATTATTCCTAATTCATTAACCAAGAACAATCTTCCTAATTGCTAGCCAAGAACCCTAAATTATTTATTAGCCTTTTCCAAGGTCAAACAAAAGTATTTCTAAGTTATGAACCCACGATATTCCTATGTGAATTGCGAACAACCTAGAAATTCACTTAATTCTATGATTCTTTTTAAATAGCTACACAGACCATGGAGGTATATTCTGATCCTACATGCAACCTATGTTCTTAATCTCTATGATCTTTAATTACAAATTACCTCACAGTCTCATTGTAATTATCTAATCAACTAATTGGTGATCAAGCAATTAGAAGCATGAAGATTTGAGAAGAAGAAGACAATTAATAAAGGAGTTCTTGAATTAAAGAAATAAAAAATCACAAATCTTTCTAGCTAGGCTACATCATAGCCCTAGAAGGGAATTTAGTTCATAGCAGATAAAAAGAACATGGTAAAATTAAATTTAGACATAGTTCCAAGGGAAGAAGAATAAAAACTCTGAAGAGAAGCCCCAATCTTGTTGTACCCTTCTCCAATCCTTATTTTTGCTCTCCTTCTTGCCTCCAAAAAGTCCAGAAAAGAATTATTTAAAAATTCCTAAGAGTTCCCTTTTATACTTGCTTCTAAAAGCCCTAAAAAACTAAGGAAAAAGAGCCACGTATGAAGATTTCAGGCACGGGCGCCGCGGCGCCATTGTTCAAGGGGTGCACCCCTGAGCTGCTGTCCTGCTTTTAAGTTTCATGCTCCAGGGGCCGCGACTCTGGGTTTTGAGTGCTGCAACCCTTGAATTCTGTCCCAAAAACTTCCTAATTCTTCAATTCTTTATTCTAACCTATGAAACCTACAATTTAATATAAAACATCACATTAGATGATGATTAATCTCAATAAACAATCAAATAATTAAGTAAATGATATCTAAAAAGTGGATATAAAAGTCACTCAACAGATACAGATACAACCATGACATGTGTCCGATATGCATACAAACATGTCCAAATAAAAAATAATATTTTTTGGCTTGGATACACGCTGGACATGGCATGGACACGGCTTGCCATTTTTTCTCACTTTTTTTTAGAAAAAAAAATGCTTTTTTTTTGTTAAAAAAATAGATAACTTAAAAAAGTCAAGTAATATTCCTTGTAATTGTATCTATTTTGGAAAACATATTAATATTTCATACAAGTAGAGTTCACGACCATTTTTTTGGTACGAGAATATGATGTAAATGTTCAATCTTTTGATAAAATATGAATCTACTTAAAATTTTATTTGTGTTGTTTGATTAATACACACACATACACACATATATATATATATATATATATATATATGCAGTATCGTGTCTTGTATTTTTTAGAATTCTTTATGTTCTGTATCTCGTGTTGTGTTGTGTCTCGTGTTCATGTCCGTGCTTCTTATACAATTCTAAGGTTGAGGAGTTGGGAAAAGGATAGACAGATAGAAAATTGATCTATCACCAACTTTATTACATAATTTATTTAGTTGCCAAATTAATATAATATGATAATATAAAATTGCAAACCTAATACCTTTCACTCAAAATTTATATCATTAAATTATACCTAATAATTTATAATTAACAAATATGAAATATTGACGCGGTGGTCGTGCGGTTAATTTTTTTTATTGTTATATGATCTCCAAAAGCTCTAATGTGAGGTCTATGGGTGTTGGAGATATGATATAGCTGGAATTTGAACAGACACTTTTACTACAGAGTGTGCCAACGGTTGCTTTTACATATTGCTAACTTGCAAATATGGAAGCTAGCTTCTGCTATTGTTTCCTTTTCCAAGCCCACATGTAATATTATCCTCTTTCTTTGCAATTCTAAAACGATATTTTCACTTTGATTATTTCCAAACTTATCTTTGGTGGCTCTTGAAATTACTTGTATATATATCCTGCAGGGGAGAATATCAAGGAAAAAGGTGGTTTTTGATTGTTTCTCGGTCATACTAATTATTTTTATATAGTTTATCCTGCTATATATATATATATATATATATATATATATATATATTAATTTGAATGCCTTAAGTGTATAGTGAAAACTTGGATATTTTGTTCTCAATTCGTTCTTATCTTCATTTCTATTTCGACGTATCTCTATCCACATAGTAAGAGAAATGGTTTTGTGAGAGTGAGGGGAGTAAATCATAATAAAATCTGTGCTGGTATCTGTCACATTGTGATTTACAGTCAACATTTTCCTCCATCACGGTTGGCTACTTGGTTTACTATTTTTGGGTTACAAAATGTTGTGAAAATTCCAATGCAAGTGTACGTTGTCGTTTGCAAGTAATAAAATGAGATCAATTTATCGTTCTCACGAGGACTAATGTACCAACTACCGAAATAGGGTTAACCTTAACTTTATCTAATCAATCGATAAGAAGATATTTCAATGAAACAATAAAAAAATAGAATGAAAACAATGTAAACCAGAAAAATAGCAAATTAAACCAGAAAAATTATAGATTCAGCAAGAGAGAAGCACTTAGGGTTCCGACTTCACCATAATTACTCCCAGCTTTCATTCCATATTCCATTAACTCCAATTTATCTTCCTATTTGCTAATCAAGATTCCCTAATTTATTCACTAGCCTCTCCCAAGGTCTAGTGTAAATATCCCTTAACTACTAACCCTGTATATCCCTATACGAGTTACAATAATTATGAATTCATTTAGTTTTGTGGATCTTTTTAACTGATTACATGAGCCATAGAGGTATATTCCTATCCTCCATGTAACTCATGGCATTTACCCCAAGGAACTTGACACACAACTCTCCTTCCGGTCTCATTGTGATTAACAATTCATCTAATTATTGGCCAGACAATCAGAAGCATTAAGAGAAGAGATAAACGCTCAAATTTAAGAGATAAATAATGGAATTAATTTCATAAGAAACTATAGCTGGTCCTAATTAGGCTACATCGTACCCTAGATAAGAGAATTAGTTCATACTAGATGAAGAGAACAAGAAAGAATAAAATTGAGACATGATTCAAAGGTAAAAGAGGAAAAACTCTGGTTTGAAGGTCAAATCAGCCTTGCATCTCCTCCCTTCAATCCTTGCTTTGCCTCCTTTGTGCCTCCAAAAGTGTCTAAGAACGAACCCCTTTCTAATTCCCTAGCTTTCCTATTTATACCCCTCACTCTAAAGCCCTAAATCCCATGAGAAAATAAGCCGCGTCTGCAGAATTAAATTCGGGCGCCGCACCTCTGAAGTTTGGGCGCCGCACCTCTGACTCGCTGGAAGAAATTTGCTTCTTTTCACTTTCGGGCGCCGCACCTCTGTATTTTGAGGGGTGCGGCGCTGAGCTGCTGTCCCAACATGTGTATTTTTTCGCATACGGGGGGTGCGGCGCTACTGTTCAAGGGGTGCACCCCTGAGCTGCTGTCCTGGTTTTAAGTTTCATGCTCCAGGGGCCGCGACTCTAGGTTTTGAGCGCCGCAACTCTTGAATTCTGTCCCAAAAACTTCTCAATTCTTCAATTCTTCATTCTAACCTATGAAACCTACAATTTAACATAAAAGATCACATTAGATGATGATTAATCTTAATAAACAATCAAATACTTAAGTAAAGGATATCTAAAAAGTGGATATAAAAGCCACTCAACACAAAACTTTTATTTTTTGTTTTAGCAAATATAATTAAGAAAGATAAATGTATTTAGTTCTTTACATATTGATTCGTTTTTTATTTTTTATCTTTCTGGTTTCATTATATATATATATATGTATGTATTTCATGTGAATAATTTGTTAATCCATTAGGAAGAAATTTCATTTTATCACACTACTATTGTTGGAGTGTTATTATCTAAAGAGGTTATTGATATGCTAATTTTAATATTTTTATTACATGACAGTTTAAACTTTAATTTTTATAAATTATTTAAATTTCTCATTTCAAGACTGCACTTAGTGACATAATATAATAATTATATAATAAGAATATGGTCACTTATATATATTTGGTATCCTGATCATTTAGTCAAAGAGATTTCGATACTATATCAAAAATTGATTTAATCTAAAAATTTACCTTGTTAGGTAAAAATTTAATAATAATTTTATATTTAACAATTTCAAGACGCACTTAGTGAGTTATGATATAAGAATTATGTAAGAAGGGCAGAGTAGCCGTTTGTGGTCCATTCTTAGTTTTTATATGATCTCCAGAAGCTCTATGGCGCGCGGTTTGAGATATGAGACAGTGGCGTCTGAACAGACATTTTCAAGTGGAAAAGGTGCTTTTTGATTGTTTCCTAGCTATACTCATTAGTTTTATATATACATCTGGCTATATATACATGAACAGATACATATTCTGTTTTTCTTCAGCTACAGATATATATTTATATTTGAATGCCTTAAATATATGGTGAAAACTTGGAGACTTGGCCCTAAATTGTTCATTCTTATCTTTATTCCGGGTATCTCTATCCACATAGTAAAGGGTTCACTTGTTATACATATATGTGGGATGTCCACATTGCAATGATTATAAGTGCCTATGCAGTCCTGTAAAATTTCTACTATCGCGGGAATCCATTTTTCCAAAAGCATTTTTAATTGTACGAATCATTATCAAGAACAAATTAATTCAGTTAGCTTCTACCTTTATGGTAAATTCTTTTTAAAAAATGATACTAGCCAAATACTAACCACCCGTGGCAAAACCATTTACCACAAAAAAAAAGAAAAGGAAAAACATTGGTAAAACCATGTGAAAGAAATTACAACTCCCGATCCATTTCCAAACAAGCAGAGACATACACATTATTAAAAAGAAAAAAGGAAAACCTTCTCTTTGGCAAACAGGTATTGGTAGTGGTGAAGACTGAAGACGATAATGGTTGATGTCTCTCTCGAATTACTGTACATATATGATAAAACATTATAAGGATAAGAAAATGGCCAGCCAAGTGACCCAACTGATCAGCCATTTTGTCTTAATGTTCCACTCCTGTCTTTCCTCATCTCTAGGGCAATTGATCATTTTCTGCTACTTACACAATGTGATTGGTTCAAAGTAGCTAAAAGAATTAATAACTCAAGTGCAATAAACTATACACTGCATAGTGAATCCAAAATGTCCCTATCTTTTTAATATTTTATTTTTTAAAGTGTAGTGTTATTTAGTGAGAGAAAATTTGATAAAAATTTTGCCAAAATTTAAAAGAAAATTTTGAGTGAAGGAAAATGATAAATACCCAATATTTATATCTAAAGATAATGATAACTTTACATAGTTTTTTTTTTTTAACTGAATATAATTTTTCTTTTCAAAAGATCATTATTATAAAGGGAAGAGTAAGAACATATTGTTCCGTCATGTAATATTCAAATAAGGAAACTTGAGGTGACACACATGGACACCTGAACACACAGAGACCCTTTTAATGATCCCGTTATATAATATAACAGAAAAATATCAGGGTTCATTCTCAATTGTCAATTAATCCCTTTATTCAATATTTTACACACTATTTAAATATAGTGGGACTGGGACACATGGGGATGTCTTCAGCGATAAGGAACAAGAGTTTCTTGAATTCTCCATAGATACCATGGCATGTGTTTGAAACCAATAGGACAAAGCTCAATCACAAGATTAGATTTTAAATTTCAATCTTCACAAAGTTCAGAAGAAACTTAATCTGTTAATCATAAGGTCATATATACAAGAGGTGGGTATGGCCGTTTGGATTTTTTCGATAATTTTTTTTTTTTGTTGTACAAAAAGTGCTTTTGAAAAAAGTTAAATTTTTTTGCTTTTCAAAAATTTTAATGAATTTTTTTTTAAAAGAAAATCATCCAAACTGGTCATATATATATCTTCTAAGAAAACAATATATATAATGAGTTATTTCAATTGATAACTTTTCTTACAATAATCGTAAGAGACCCAATATCAAATCTCGTATTTATTAGGGAAATAAGGGTTTAAGAAACGGAAATGGTAATTCTTGTTGTGTCACCATATAAAAGATTAAAAATAAAACAAGAAAGCACATTTAAAAAAAATGCATTAGATAATAGAGAAAAAGATGATTAACCTTGTCCATGCATGCTACTAGAACAAATAAGTCAAATGACATGTCCTTCAGTTTCAATGTTTGATTTATAAGTTGCAAGTAAATTTCAATCTCTAGTCAATCTTTGATTTAACTTATTATAAAGTACTATGGTAACCCTTAGCTGTGTCGCATGGCTCTTCATTTTCATTGTTGTTGACATATCATGGTATAAGGGGATAGAAGCCAAACTCACTAGCCCTAATCCATGTCTTCGAAGAGGGTAGATCAGTTCACCAGATTAAACTGTACTGCTTAAAAGAATGACCCATCACATATATAAACCTAAATCCCAAATATAGAAATAAAACTATGACCACTCAATTTATAAGAAGACAACAACAAGGCCAGCAATTGTTTATATATCATATACTTAGGGTTTTGTACTTGGATAAGTTGATTTTACTTGAGTCACTAGCTAGGACGGTCCAATATGATGAAGACAAGTGCAATTCCCATGATAGCTCATTTGTGTCTTCTTCTGTGACCTCTACTATAGCATAACTATGAAACAAATCAGAAACCACAACCACTTGAATTATTTGAGAATTGCCTCTCCATCTATATATGTTGATGTAAAGTGTTATCGTCTGAAAGATGCGCCTGTCTATGCTGTGACATTTTTTGGTTAGTGAATATTGACCTATAATGAACTTTCATGAGGCAAGAGTTATGGACTTCACTCTCATCTACTTTTTCATAAAACTTCTTTTAAGATAATCAAAGGTGCTTGCTTTGTTTTAATTAGTTTATGTACAAAAATATTTAAGAGATCAAAGTAAAACTGATCATAGCCAAGTCAAAGAATGCTTAACTCTTTGCTTGTATACTAAGAGCAACATGCAGCTGGTTCATTAACAAAAACATGTGTAGATTGCACTCAGAAAGGGTAGCATTTTGCTTTTAATAATGGTGGTTGTGGAGTGGTTGAATGGATATTTGAGCTACTTCCGCAACGTATATAGTACTATATATTGAGAATTTTCAGTTTCTTTCTCAAAATGAAGCCTCAATAGGAATTTAACTTGGGTCTATATAACGCGATGAGGGTGGAATTAAGTAATATAAGGTGAAACGTTGTTAGTTACCTAATATATAGGGTCAAGACGATGCTTATGGTACCATTATGATTATTTGCAAAAACTCAAATTAATTGAAAATAGAGTAGCTATCAATCCTAAGCAATATAGATTCATAGGGCTATGACTTATGACTAAAATTGAAAAAGATGTGACCCAATAACGTTGAGACCAGAAGCATCTTGCTTTTATCGTGCTACATTCTTGACCAAAATCATTAGATTCAACTAGAAAGCTAAACAAAGTGGGACGGGCTTCAAATTTAGATAGTCTACGACTCATGACTTTTAGGACTCTTATTGAGCTTCCTTGTAAAAAAGAAATTGCTGCACACTTTGGTATTTAAGAAATAATAAATAAATAAAAATCTCTTTAATGGGGTGCCAAAGGCCCTACAAAATCAGGTCAAATTTTATTTTATAGTAAGTGGGGTAATTAAGTTGGAGAGAAAATTGATTACTCCGTTGTATAGTTTTCAATAAAAAAAGATACAAGAAGAAAACGATTAAGCTGACTTTATAATGATGCTAAGGTACAGAAATATTATTTAAAAAATAAATAAAGACCCCTTACTAACAATTATGATCAAGTTGATAAAATATACTTTAAAAGAATTCACAGAAAGATTTTCAAATCTCCGTGAAGTTATGGTCTATAAGGTAACCTTTGAGAGAAACCAGAAGACTAATTGGTACGTATTGGTGTGTCCCATTGTTATTAAGCAATGTAGAAAGTTTGTTTTGACATATTGGGAACGAACCATGCATGTCCTATATATGCCCTGTAACAGAGAACTTGTTATAGAGAACACTTGTGACTTGTCCAAATGACAAAAAATGCACCCTATAAATATTGCCGTCCATATCCATGTCCATTGCAAATTCCTTGTACATTATTGTGTTTTGCATGCTGGCCTTTTTCCCAAAATAGAAATTCATTGCACCCATCGCACTATTTAATTAATATAAATGAACTAAAATAATCTTCTGCATGCGTTCAACATGATCCCTTGGAATTGGCAAAACAAGCAGGGATTTTCAGTAGGAATGATAAAGAATCGCCAATCTATAGTAATCATACGGCACAAAAACCTAAATGTATATTTCTTTAGACTATAAGTATTATAATTTATTTACATATACAACACACATATATATACATATATACATACATATATTTATGTATGAATATGTCTTACTATTATATATGTGGTTCACCTAGGAAATCTATAATGTTAGTATCTTATTATAATCAATTATAAAGTGTGCGTAGGTGTAAAATAAACATTTGAAAAAAAAAAAAGAGATATAAATATAATGTGATATAGCCTTTGGCATTGATGAGTGAAGGGAGAAACTGTAAATGGCAATTTATACTTTATTATAAAGCTCTAATTCCCAATATACTTAAGAGTCTCACTCAAAATTTAACTTGCTCAAGTAGTTTCGGAAACAAAAATAAAGATAGGAAATTGAATTGGTCCACATGTCGGATATTTCACAAAATATTGTCGGATTGAATTATGTTGTAGGTCACACAAAATTCAAATCACGTACACTCATACATAAAGGTTTATGATCTAATTGTAAAAATATTTGACCCTAGCTATCTATATCATTTCTTATGGTACTTACTCCTTAATTATATCAAAAGAAAAAAAAAAAAAAAGTATTCGTTAAGTAACGACCTAACGGTCCCGACCTCACCATGTTTGGACCACGTGAATACATGTGCATGTAGAAGGAGCATTATAAGTGTTTATTTGTGAACACACACGAGCCCATGTCCCATGAATCATGGTCATGTCATTAGACAATTGGAGGTTAAGGGCCATGACGCTCATCTCCAAAGATCGATATATAATATGTATATAAATGAAATATCTCTTTATGTCTCTGTGTGAGTTATTTATATTTATTTGTTGATCAGTTGAGTGTGGGCATGGAAATTAAGCAAAATAGGAACCACACAAAAAAAGAAGCAAAAAGAAAAATTAGGGCATGCTAACTTCTTGTCTAATGGAAGAAAAAGGAAGCAAATAGTAAGAGAGGCAATAATTTTTTTAAGATTAGGTTTCATATCAAACAAAAAGAGGCATAGCTGTGGTGATATTATGGGGACAACCCACAAAGCTGTTGTAATATTAAAGGAGTGATAATATTTGTTGAATATTAGTGAACCCACTTGTAGAGGCATATGGGACAGGGCAGAACACAAATCTAACCGCAAAATACCAAAAGAAACTTTACTGCTTTTCATGGAAATGACCATATTTGCAAGTGAAAAGCATAGGAGAGCAATCATCTAGTCCAGTCATCCTACTTTATTATAATTCATATTTTTTCTACAATTATTTTCTATATTTTTCGAGAGACTAAATTACCCTTTTATATATGTCCCTCAACTATGTATTTGTCTTCTCCTATAAAGAGTTAATTTCATCAATCTTTGCAATGGGTACTTTGGTCATGGATGATACATACAAACAGCCAATGGAGGGGTAACGTATTGTCCTATAGTGAATGAGAGATTAGGACCAAGTTGATTAAATGTTTTTCTACTTGAAGACAAGACAAGGGCACATGTTGAGAGGGAGGGGCCCTCCTCTTTTGTGGAACCCCCTTGGGTTCTGAATTGAGAGGTTGTGAGATCCCTTTCCTTTCTTCCCCTTCGGTTATATTGTTTGTAGAGGACAAGATGGTCCTTTGGTTTTTTGTTCTTTCCCTTGTCCAATACAAATACACTACCTCTTCTTTCTTTTCTTGTCTCCTTCCCTCAAAACTCCCCTTCAACACCACTCAGCACCTGAGGAGATAAAAAAAAGGACCATTCTCTCCATCACAAACACACCAAATTTTTTGAAGGTAAACTTAATTTATATAAATCGTGTAAATTAAAGCCAAGCACATACTTTATAAAGAGATCTGAGTCACTCTATAAATTTGAATTTTTATATAGAGTACGTGATGGACTAAATCCACATAGTGTAAAGCTAGCCAACCTAAGAATTTCTCTCCCCAGTCCCACACAGTCTTCTCTCTCTCTTGGCAGTGAGGTAAGGGCAACCTTGTCACCATCTTCCCCATCACCTCTATATATACCCACCACGCACAATCTTATTACTCATCTCATCTTTATCTTTCTTATGTCCTATGTTTTCTTGCAAGTACTACCACCACTAGCTATTAGTTCCCACTTATAATATAACTCCTATTTCTAACCATACTCTAGCTAGTATTCAACTTGAAAGAAAGTTTCACACGCGCCTACCCTTTTAACTAATCTCTTAACTTCCATTATGCCTTCACTCTCCGATGCCTTTAGAGCTCACCCTGTGTACCTTCACCAAAAGTATCCTGACTTCAATTCCCTACAAGAACTCCCTGATTCCTACGCATGGACACAACATGACGACGTTCACAACCCTTACCCTTCTTCTCCAGACACAGTACTCGCCGAAGAAAATGTCCCTGTTATCGATCTCAAAGACCCGAATGCTCCAAAGCTCATAGGCCATGCATGCAAAACTTGGGGAGCTTTCCAAGTCATAAACCATGGCATCCCCACAACACTTCTCGATGACATTGAGCGCGCTGGCAACACCCTCTTCTCTCTTCCTCCTCAACAAAAGCTCAAAGCAGCTCGCTCCCCGGAGGGCGTCTCCGGCTACGGCGTTGCTCGTATCTCCTCCTTCTTCCCAAAGCTCATGTGGTCTGAGGGATTCACAATTGCTGGATCCCCTCTTGAGCATTTCCACCAACTCTGGCCCCAAGATTACAGCAAATACTGGTACTACTCACAAACCCTTCATGCACGTGTTCATTACCAAAAGGGGAAAAAGAAGAAGGAGCTATAACTAGTTAGCGACCTCATTTCCGTTTTTTATTTTCTAATATATATATATATATATATATATATATATATATTAGAAAATAAAAAACGGAAATGAGGTCGCTAACTAGTTATAGCTCCTTCTTCTTTTTCCCCNTTTTCTTTTTCTTTTTGTGTGGTGATGCTACTATAGCCAAACATAAAAACCCATTTTTTCTTGTCTTAATGCAATTAGCAAAGATTATAATGAGAGCTATGGACCCACCCACCACAAGATTATGAGTGATGAAAAATCTAAGACACCAATCCCACTTGCTTCTGCTTATTACTTTGTTTTCAAAATCTGCTTAATTGCTATTATTGAACAGTGTTGTGATTTTTCCAAAACTTGCGATTGGTGGTTTTGTCTTTTCAGTGATATTGTCCTTCAGTATGAGGAAGAAATGAAAAAGCTAGCGGGAAAGCTAATGTGGTTCATGTTGGCTTCACTCGGCATATCGAAAGAAGACATAAAATGGGCTGGCCCAAAAGGAGAATTCAAGGGGGCTTGTGCTGCTTTACAATTGAACTCCTACCCGACTTGCCCTGACCCGGATCGGGCCATGGGTCTTGCCGCCCACACCGACTCCACCCTTCTCACAATCCTATACCAAAATGGTATCAGTGGGTTGCAAGTTTTCCGAGAGGGAACCGGGTGGGTCACCGTCCCGCCACTTCCCGGAGGCCTAGTAATCAATGTTGGTGATCTCTTCCACATTTTATCAAATGGCTTGTATTCGAGTGTGCTCCACCGAGTCTTGGTGAACCGGAACCGGCCACGCCTTTCGGTTGCCTATCTTTATGGGCCACCAACAAGTGTTCAAATCTCTCCTCATCCAAAGCTAGTAGGCCCAACTCGTCCTCCCTTGTACCGGGCAGTGACTTGGAACGAGTACCTTGGCACCAAAGCAAAGCATTTCAATAAGGCACTCTCTTCAGTCCAGCTTTGCGTACCTCTTAACGCTTTGTTTGATGTAAGTGACTCTCACAGTCACAGCAACAGTGTACAAGTTGGCTAACCCATAATGTGGACATAATTTTCCTTTGAATTTTTCTTCATTTCTTGCCCCAAATTGCATGCATGGTCAATTTTGTAGCTAACCCAAAACAAAAAAAAAACCAATCTTTCTTAACTGGATTATGGTTATCTATTGGTTGTGGTGGGGATACAAAGCACAAACACTAAAGGAATAGGAGGAAGGGTTGTAAATTTAGTTGGCCCCAAATGAGAAAGAGAGAGAAAAACGAGAAAAGGCATTCAGAGGATAAGATACATCAAATCAATATAAAAGGGATACAAACAAATAGTGTCGATGGTCTTTCTTGTGTCCTTGTGGTGAAAGTGATAGAGGGAAATTGCCTGATTTGAATATTCAAGTAGTAAAGGACACAAACTGACATCATTTTATGTCCCAAATTTGAAGGAAATCCTGCCGCCCAGCAAATCCATTTTTTTAGCCTCTCACTCACTGATTATTATTATATATTTTGGAAATGAAACAAGTTGAAGCTATAGACATTGAGAACAAGAATAACTACAAAATCACTTGAGAATGGAGTAAACCCATGCACCAAGTTGTTCCTCGCCAATCGATGATTGACTTGAGCAAGTTGTAAGAACTTGTACTAGTTTTGGATTCACGATCTTAATTATAAAATTATTTTACATATATCTTAATCTGAATTTAAAAGAAAAAAGCTCTGACAAGCATCTTAATCTCAAATGAAGTCGCATGTAGGGTTGTGAAATGATTTTGATAGCAAAAGTTGCGTAAGTTGCTCTACTTCATAATTTTCACTTGGAATAATGTAGCATATAGCTAGTGATGAGAAAATAATTGTCAATCATTTGGGTTATGAAATAATTGTCTGAAGGGGATGTTGTTGTTGTGTCTCTGCAATCACGTGCTCCTGGGCATTGGGTAGCCTTCCTCAGAACCACAGCAGTCAGATGTTCCACTTTATCGTGGGGATTAGGCAGTTTTTACCATTTTGATTTCTTTATCATTGTTCCTTTTCATGTGGGGTTCCTGACATGACTTGCAGAAATTGAAGTTCCTCCAATTCCCATGTTAACCAAACCAAGTTGTTTTTGATGATTCGTATATTCTGGGAAGGTTCATATAAGCTTTCAAAACAAATTGTTCATGTCAATGGCAGCAAACTTACGATTTTCCAAAATTAAATGTACCTAATCAATTTTCTTTACAATCTATCTTTTTACCACTCTAGTCCTCAAGATAGAAAGAAACGTTACAAAACAAAGTTGAGTTAATGGGGGAACTTTTTTAAGTCATTGGAATTATAGTAGTAATTAAGGAGTTTGACACCAGCTTGTCCTATGCTCCTCCTAGATCGATTCATGAACTCAAGTTATTCATAAGAAAGAAATTTGGTAAGGGAGGAATAAAAATTTCTGGTGAAAATCATTTACTTTAATTGGGAAGTATTTAGGAGAATATGAGAGATACGAAAATTATGACATTATTTAACCTTTATATCACCTAAATGAATAGGACATTATCTTGTAGTATTTCTAAATTAAACCATTGTTATTTTCAAATTGGATAAAACATTATGGAGGAATTGGTATTCTGTAATTTTTTTTTCTTTATTTTCATATTTAACCAATTCAACCTATAAGTGTAGATAAAGTACATGTCTATTTATACATTGTGTTAAAATTTTAATTTAATTATCATGCCAATAACCAATTCAATTAAAAATCTTAAGTTGTTAATTAGGTAAAGACCCATGAATAATTTTATATCTAACACATCATTTTATTTCTTTATATAACTTTTAAACAAGAGAGTATAATCTCAAAGGTAAAAGTACCAATGATTAAAAAATGGGTAATCCATAGAGGAGATCTCATGTTGAAATTCTATTAGAATTGATTGAGATGAGATTATGAAAAAAGATAGAATATCCCATGCGTGAACAACACAAAAACTGAAGAACATATATTAGTTAGAGCTAAATTATTATTTTTTTCTTGATTTTATTCCTCATTTTTTTTCATTCTCATTTTGTTTCCAAACAGAGCTTAAACGTTCCATCATCATTTTCATTAAAACAAAAAGGAAATTAGGTAATAATCCTGGAGAAAATCTAGTTAGATTACTTGCATGAGTCATTATTGAAGGGAAAGAGATATATTTCCATAACTAGTTTGTTTTATTGGTGTACGATCTGATAACATCATATTGTCAAACTAGTAAATTCTAAAGCCCTCAATAATTTTCGTGGAATTTGTCTTTTCACAAAAGTCATTGTTTGATCGTAATTAAGCCATCATTGTATCGATAATGAACGTCAAATTTCAGATTAGTAGAGTGATGTGAACAATTCGATCCAATGATCAATGAATCCTTCCATCTGAAAATGACATAAATGATAGATTAACATAAAGATGAGATAGCTACTGGTGTCCTGTTGATAAAAAATTAATGGTGTATGATTAATTGGAAACAAGAGGGCTAACAGTAGATTAGCATCCTAAACTTAGTATCAAAGAAAAGAGTTAATATCCTAAAAAAGGCTCTTCAATAATTTTTTTGCATATCTCTGCATTTGGTTTATTATTAGGCTATGAAGCCTACAGACATAGACATGGGAAATGACATGACATAAATATATATTGTGACACAACGAATACCAAACATAACATATAAATATTTATACACACTAATTAACTCACCAAAACCTATACAAATATATTTAAAAAATCAACAATTAATATGGAATTATATCTAAGATTTATTAACATATTTTTAACTTATTAATTTGAAAGTCATTTAAGAAGTGTCAAATATACTATTTTATTTAAGTTTTAAGAACACTATCAAGAGGTGTTGAAGTGTCATAGCAAGAATCTATATTTGACTCATTAGATAACATATAAGATCCTTTTTAAAATGTCGTACTTCATAGTTTTCATATAGAAAAGAGACTAGACTTGGAAATCTAAATAAAAAAGCAAAGCTTGCTACAGTTCTATGATTATGACACAAGATGCTTTTATTTAGTTGATCTTATGGTAGGCTTAACGACTGCATCACGGGCATGATTGAATGAAGTGCTTCAAAGCGAAAGACAGCTAAATCCCAACTTTGAGCAAATAATTGATAACTCGTGTTGAGATCTGGAGCCAACCCCTTTTTGTGGTTAAATTTGTGTTTCAATATAGGCGAAATATTTGGCATTGGCAGTTCAGAATCCTGCTTGAACTGACTGGTTTTGTAACTATCTAATTAACTCTAGCTGCATAATTGCAATTCCAATTAATTATAACACAGTACTATGCCACTGTTTCCAAACAACCCAAACTAGCATTTTAATTGTTAAAGGGTTTTTTTCAAATATCACAATCAAGCTTCTTCATAGGCCACAGCATCGGAATCAATCTCAATCACATCAAAATTAAAAAAAATACATCATATAAGCTAAGCTAGATTTGTATTTCGATTTTGTGATTAAGATGTTTTACTTACTAATACCAATCTAATAAGACGAATGTTTGATTCAAACTTTTCAACACGGCTAATATAGCTTCAATCTGCACCTTTTCCAATCACATTGACGTATGAATTGTCCAAGGCCACGTTGAGAGAATAATCATCTTTGTAGTTTTCTGCTCTACTGCTGATCCCACCACACGAGCAAGTCTATGAATTAAGATCATATATTATTATATATTAAGAGTGTTCAATTCGATGCCAAAAGAAAAACCAATAAAAGCTAGCTAGCTACGTAGTATTCCTTCATTAGATCAATGTCTTTTCAGATTGTGATTAGTGAGTGCTATAACCTCTTGGATGCAAGATTTGCCATGTGACATTAATCTTACCAATGTGATTGAGAGGTACAGCTTTGAGTCAAGAAGGCTCAACCTCCGGTGTCTATATTGGATTTCAATGAGATGTAAATGGGTCCAAATTCTAGAATCATATCTTTTTCGATGGCTCCCAACCGGAAGCAACATCATCACTGCCTTTTCCTTTTCGTTTCCCTTATCTATCTTTCTTCCTTTCCTTGGGTTTATGTGGTTAGCTCTGCTTCCATATATCAGATTCAATCAACATATGGAATGCCTTTTACATTATATTATGTTCACTTTAATTAGAATCGCGCAGATTTAGGAGGATTTCAACTTCACAACGATTGGCCCAATGTCAATGCAAAGTACGTAGCTCAAAACTTTTTTGAAATTTCATTTACGTGTCACAACTTCAATCACAGTTAAATAGGAAAAGCAAGATATGAAACTGGTGTACCATATTAAAGAAGGATTCAATTTTGATATGTGATAGTGTAAAAGTTTATGCAGCTATATTGAATCGTTTTTTTACCATATATTAGTAAAATATTTTAGTTAATTTAATGATATGTTGTATTTCTTGCTTGGTATTATGTATAGAATTTTACGTTATTAATTAATGGATCAAAATTAAGGTCATGAATAAAATTCAATTTATTAAGTGAAGATAAAGGAATGTCTTTTTATTCATTAAGAATAACTTCTTTTCCTATAAAAAAAAAAAAAAAAAGAATATAACTTTTTAAGCTGAAGATCTCTAGTGAAGTAGCAACTTGCAGATGGAGAGGGTTTCAGCTCCATAATGAATGACCCAATTATAGACTATATGAAAGTATGAAAATCATTTGAACTTAAATTTTTTTGCAAATTAATTACTTAATTTTTCACTATTAACCCATATTTAATAACTTACTATCAACCTAATATTAATATAAAGTAATTTAAAACTAATTAAAATTTCATTCGAATATCACACTTTAATTGGCTTAAGTTATCAAGTGAAGATCTAAAAATAGAATTACATCCTTAACCCGATGAACTATTGACAAAACATAGATTTATTTATTTTTAATGTAGGCATTTAATTTAATTGTTTTAAGAATGGGAGATGGGTAAAGATAGAAATCATATCACACAAGCTACAAACTTTTTCCCATGAAACTTGCTAGGCTATTGTGTGAGTGGCATCCTAGACACAAAGTTAAAGTTTTTAGGTGGATTAATTTCTTAATATGGAATTGGAGCTTCATATCTTGCTTCTCCTCTCTAGAAATACCAAACAAAGACGTCATTGCATCATGATTTATGTTAACAGTACTCCACTTTGGTTTCTTGCTCGGTGATTCATAAACCAAACACAATCCACTGTGTAATTGAAGGTGATTAATGTATCAGTGTGATCTGCTAGATTCCTATAGAACAGACCACTGCTAAAAGCAAACACTATATTGAGTGATAAATGATTAAAGTTTTTATTCTTTGCTTGGATATATAGATAATAGACCAAGAGACAGGGTGATATGGTCTTCAGGGCTAGCTATTTCTATACCATAAACGGTGCGGCATTTATCACAGACAACGAAAGTAAGGAAACATAATGCTTTGCAAAGTAAAAGCACAAAAGGCACCACATCAGTTGCCCAAGATCATCATCATTCATCACTCAAGCACAGCAAATGGGTGACATGCTCAAAAGCATAAAGCAAGTGATTTCCTTGACAGAAGAAATGGGAGAAACGAAGGTTCAACTTTCTTCAACCTATAGATAAGCGGAGAATTACCTTTAAACAGCAGTCGTTGTAGTATAGTGGTGAGTATTCCCGCCTGTCACGCGGGTGACCCGGGTTCGATCCCCGGCAACGGCGTTTTAATCTTTTTGAGTAATACACTCGGCAGACCAATTAACGCCTTTGCTTACTCCCTCTCACTTTTTTGGCTTACAGGGTTGACCGTTGACCTCACTGAAGAAAATAAAAATAGCCTAATATTACAGTACTTGTTCAACCATTTTAAGTTTTTGTCCTTCTTCTTCTTCTCTATATTAAAACTTGAAAAACAAGCTAAGAAGGTGTTGCTTGATTCTGTAACTTTTCTCAGTTATAGTTTGTATGTATATAGTGTTAGGCAGAGATGTTTCGGAATGATTTTTTCTGTAACATGCATGCCCATACGTCATAATATAACCAAATCAAGTTCATAGTTCATATGTAACACTGAGACATTAAAGAGTTCTAAACAAATCCAATATAGATATATATGCCCACAGATGACAGAACAGTACCACACACAATTAATATTGTGATTACGGTACAGAATCATTTGCATCTCAGACACCATAATAAGCCCTTAGAACATATTCAGCTCTCTGACAAAATCAATTTCTTAGCAAAAGGAAAAAAAAAATGTTAACAAATGATCAAATTTCCTATATATTCCAAACCTTTTTTTTTTTTTTTTTTTTGGTTGGGCAATTAGGGATTCTAGGTCATTACCTTAGTAGCCCCTTCCCTAAGATGGTTTAAGCAGGTTTTTCTACACTGAAATTAATTAGAATTTCTTCTGACAGCGTAGATATATATATATATATATATATATTATTAAACGAGTTAGTGCATTGATTTCTAACAAGTGGAATAGATCTTACATGGAGAGAATCTCCAATCATAACCACAAAATTGGGAGGTGAGGGCTTCACCCTGAACCATTCTCAATCTTTGGTTTATACCTCTAGATCCTCAACTTGATTAAGTTGATACAATATGGCCAGAATGGCTTTATATGCTCCTCAAAATACGTGTCAACATCCAAACACTCCAAAATCATCTTTCTCACAATCTTATCCAGCACTCCTAACTGGTCCGAGTAAGATAGTATAGTTTTGCTAAGCGAATCATGTGAGATTTCATCATATGCACAGTTAGAGAGTACAATTTTGAATACAATGTTTAGGAATAATGTATCATTTTTCGGTTATATATATAGTTGAGAAGAGGTATATATAGAGTAATACTGAAATTGAATAGCAGAAGAACTGAACTGTTTACAACATACACATGTATAAAATTAATCTGGTTGGGGAGGAAGAGGAGTACCTAAGCCTAAGCTTAAGTTTATGCATTAATAATTAAATTGGTGCCTTATACATGAGTTTCTTTGAGGCCACAGGATGTTTGTCAAACTTTGAACCTTATCAGACACATTTGCATCGTCGAATCCCATGTTCATATACTGGGACTACAGCTAGGGTGTTTACCAACGTAACATTAAAGGGCCGGCTTCTCGGACACATTGCATTGCGTGGTTTCTAGAGGGATTTCAAACATCTCTTCCACTGCAGCAAGCATGGTTTTTCGAAGATCCAAACATGTTTAACCTAATAACAAGTGCATGTAATTTACTTAATTCGTCAACAAGAAATTCCTTTCCTATTTTAAATTGAGAAAAATCGTGCCTACGTGTTGATTAACAAATCGTGATTAAATCCTTTGCTATATGGTCTATTAATATATATACAACTCGTTGGGATTAGTTTACGTAACTCGTGAAAATTGCTGCCTCAAAAAGTATTTGTGGTAGGGCAAAGCAAATATTTTCAATTCGGTACTGAGCAATAATTGTAATTCAAAATACATTGTATAATTGATGCAATGGATAGATGCTTCGCTTCTCATGACACAAAGCACTATGCAACTTCCTGAAAGTATATATATAAAATTTGATAAAAGTAGTGCAACAACAAAATTCGAGTCCATCATTCAAAATAAGCGGCGGATGATGACACTTACTGTTAATTTTTTTTAATGTATAGCACCATTCAATCAGTTGCTTTGTCATCTGAAAAATGGTGGAAAGGTCCAAAGTTGAAATTTTCTATGGATAAAACTGAAATCTTTACTATGCATACTAGCACAAAACATCCAGAGGAGTATATCTTTTTGACTTCTGGCGAGAACATGTTGTGAAAAATGAAAATGAAAATTCAAGATTGAAGATACCCTGCCAGTTGTGGGAAAGATCTTAGCCAAGAGGAGCTGCTTTGTGCACTTTCCAAAGAAATCAAACAGGCCTATCTCTATCTGGGTTGTTTTCTTGTTAAATTTGGAAGAAGATGCTTAACTTTCGTAAAGCTTCTAGGCAAGTCTTACCATTTATAGATATATGAATATTTTACAAAGATTTGAAATACAAAAGAGATTACATGAAAGGATGGTTGACAGAAGAAATAAAAGTAAATTAATGGTAAGATAGTCGTAAATTTAAAATAAAATAATTAAGGATGGAATTGCAAGAGGTCTTAGACAAAGTAACGATTAAATTTGACAAGGATAGTTAATATTTGTATGCTTATTCCTGTTCAATTTAGTTGAAGGAATTAAGAAGCATAAAATTTAACAGTTGTGGAGATTGCTTAGAAGGCAAGGCATTGCTTTCCACTGTGGTCAGTTAATAAATGTTTTCATGCCTTTTACATGAATGTTCATCGATTGCCATCCTTAAGCCCAATCAACCCTGAAGTCCAATCCCTCCTTTTGGGATTAAAAACAGTACTGATAAGGAGTACCTAGGCACATTTCCAGTCATCTTCACTCGGTGACTCAGTGAATGCAGCCTCCCATTTGTCCATGCCTGCAAAATTAAGGCAGAAAGGTACAGAACACAAATCATGAAATTTTCTACATTCAGAATTCTAAAATTTTAATGTAATTGGTTGTTGTTGGGGGGCCTTTAACTTACCTCATACAAAAATGGGGTTAAATAACATCATCTTAAGTAGACCACTAAAATTATGAAAAATGTGCTGATAGTGGGACCTACACGTTTACTTAATCTATTATAAGCATTAGAATAATTAATACAAATTTTGACAATAATATTTTCACTTATTACAGTTCAGCCCCAATTTTTTTGAAGGTTTTATTTTTTCATAATTTCTCACCCTTATTATAGATCAGCCATAATATTCATTCAATATAACATGTATCCATCTTTCAGTCAAAAAATTGATACAATTTTTTGTCAATATCTGTGACCTTTACTTAACCTCTTATATGCAATAGAATATTTAATATATATTTTGACAACAAAATTTATACTTATTACAAATCAGCCTCAATGTTTAAAAAAAAAACTAAAAAAGTCCTAACTCAATTCTACAAAATTATTGATAAATTAAAAACTCTTCAATTTAATTTTATGCAGTTAATTTTAATTGAACTATATTAGTGTCAAATTAAAAAATCTCCAATCTCTAAGAAAGTATGGCTAATGAACATAATTTTAATAATTTCTTTATGATGCACAATAGACATCCTAGCTTGATATATACTATAGAATATATTCTATTATCTATATCTTACTTTATTTATCTTATCAAATTCACTTTCTAATTAAGAGGAATTCAGTAATTAGTAAATATATGTATAAAGTTTCTTAAATTAAAATAATCAAATACTTATGCTTTTGTTCATATTATCAAATTAATTTTTAAATTAAATTAAACAAAACTATTTATTACATATACTTTTGGCAAATACATTTGTTTTTAAAAATAATAGCTTTTTTTTTTCAATAGGAGATTATTATATAGTGAAAAGATTAATCATCTAGGATCTCATATTTTTAATATAAAAAATATGAATAGTGTAGCTATAACTTAAATAAGATATCTAGTAAAATGAATACTATTAAACTAACATTTTAAGTTGTTTTAACTTTAGTAATTATAACCCATAAAACTAGACAAAGCAAAAAATGAAAATGAAAACCCAGTAACCAATCTCTAAGAAAGTATAGCTAATGGGCATAGTTTTAATATTTTTTTCATGATGCACAATACAAATCCTAATCAATTAGTCTATTTCTACTTGCAGAATAACTCTACCTCCAAAGATAATGTATGAGAATCATTTTGTTCTAAGCAATTAGTTACATGTACCATATAATGTACATATGAATAATTTTAAATGGCAATAATACTAAAAATTCAATACAACAATAGTACTAAAATTGTTCTCTATGTTGTATGCTTAGCCTAACAGATAAAATGAATCATGAATGCTTCATGAAAGAAAATGCAAGTAACATTGCTGATATTAATTTCAATTTCTCTTAAAATGTTACAATAAATATACTCTTTTCNTTCTCTTAAAATGTTATAATAAATATACTCTTTTCAATTATTTTGATTAGTGTCATATTAAATAGAAAAAAAAAATCCAAACTATGGTATTGAGATGTGTATGATTTTATTTAGGTGTAGTATTAGTATATGAGGACTATGTAAAAAACGTACCAATGTGCATTTTTAATTTTACTTGAGTAATTACATTTATAACCCTATAGTATTTAAAATATAGTGCTACAAAAAATATATATTATAAGAGAGTAATGTGTACACCTATTGTTACTCCTTGAAAAAAGAGTAAATGATACTCCCCTTAATGTTTTACTCTTTTATCACCTATTAAACATACTCTATGATTTAATTTGTGATCATGTAATAGCTTGTAATATACTTAGAAGTGATATGCATATCATCCTAGATCCAAAGTATAATTAATATACTAATTTAATAGTCATGTGATTTAAAGTATGAACTACTAAATATTACACATATAAATTAGAGTATGTGTGACACTATTATTTATGAATTTTCTCTTGCATTAAATTAGTAAATATGTGGCAAACTAAAACAAATTGAAAGTTATATTATGCTTTATTAGAGAATAAGTTACAAGTTGTAACACACTTTATTTATTTATTTTTTATGTGAGAAGTTGTAACATTTTAAAAGTTATCCTATGGTCCTAGATTTATAGAAGTGGAAAAGTATAATTCAAACAAATATAATTTATCAACAAATCACACCCTATAACTCATTGGAGCATGCTCTCAATCATAAGGCTAGTCTCCTCACCCTCCATTCATTGATTCCTAGTTGGAATCCTTTTTATTATAGATGCAATTATTATTTACCTATTAACAAAAAAAAACTAGAATTATCTATTTTTTTTATTTGGAGGTTTCTTAGATAATTTTGATATTTATGTAATATGTTATACTACATGAAAATAACCAATGTTCAAATGACATGTGTACAAATTAACTGTTTTTAAGTTTGTTTGAGAAAATAAAATAAATTATATTTATATCTAATAAAATATGAAAATTATATATATTTGTCATGTTAATATAATATGATATTTTCATGTGATATCATAGAATTTTTATTTTTATTTATTTACCAATTTATGAGTTTCTTATATTTCATTTTAATATTTTTTTTTGTGAAAATTTATTTTTATATAAGTGATGGAGTAATATGATACGGGGTTAAAGAATGAGAAGGAAAAAAAAACTAAAAAAACAGCAATGAGAAAAAAAAAAAAAAACAATAACAACAACTAAAACGATGTGTTTTGGGACTTAGGAGTTAGGAGTAGGACCAGAGAAGTCTCCTTCCCCAATCCACCTTCTCACGCTCTCTCTCTCATCTTCTTTTCGGTCTCCTTCCTCCTTCATCCATGGTGGCTTTATCAAGAGTGTAACAGAAGGTGAGTTTGAAAAGTACTCGAAACAGATCGTGAGTTTTAGAGAAGATGGTGACGATGGAAAAAAAAAAAAAAAAAGATCAAACCCGAAAACACAAAGGACCATAACGTGAGCTTGACCAGTGAAGAATGCCATCTCCAGTTCTATAATGTATTTGGGGAAAAATATATAGGACAAGCTCAGTAACCAAAACATCTTAATTTACTCTCTTCAATTTTTTTGACTTATTTTTTACATTCTTCACTCATCTTAATTTATTTATTAATATATATTTTTAAATTTTATTATGCTTAAAATTTTATTTTAAATTGTGAATCTTTATGTATAAATTTAAATATAATTCTTTTAAAAAAATTCATAATTTTGTTTGTGAAAAATATGTAAATGGAGAGGAATATCATACTTCTCAACTTTAACATAATTTAATTACTAAAAAAAAAACTTTAACATAAAATGTTATTTTAAGTGAGATGCTAATATAATTTTAATTAAATTAGTGGATCACATTAATATTGTCATACAAGTTGAGAAATGACCAACTGAACAGATAACTAAAATTAAATATTCACCACTAGATTTGGCACATAGCACAAAAAACGGTAGTAATTATGCCACCTAAAATGTGATTATATAACCCCATATTTTTTGCTGGGGTAAATTAAAGGCCCCCTGTTGAGAATTATAGAGTAGAAACACAAATTTAATTCCCACGCCACCTGGATCCGTTGTGGCTTCTTCCATTTCCAAAGTAATGCTATTCCTTGTTATCCCAAAAAAAAAAAAAAAAACGCAAATTATTACTTGAAACGATTTGTGGAATTAATAGCAATGACAAAAGCAAATATTTAAGTTCTGGACCCATCAATAATTTTATTTTACAATATCATTGATGTAAAGAATTTGCGCTAAGACCCAAAATACGATTGAATATTTTTTATGGGTCCATCCAATTCTGGATCTATTATGCAATAATTGATGGATGGGTACATTTTTATTTTGAAATCTATTCCAAATTCTTCTAAAGATTCGGGGGGATACGTATCTTTACCTTAACCTTAATCTTAACTAATGGTGGAGTACGCATGTAACTATAGTGTGGAAGGAATTGCAAAATGGCCTAAGCCTAAGCAAAGTAACAGATGAATCTTACAAATGCAAGGTTTAAAGCTGGAATTTTATATTCATGGTAAAATAATTAAGTTGATATCTTCTCAATTTGTCTAAGCATAAGCGAATAACTTCTAAAGAAAGAGTTACAGTTTAAATGCATCACTGCTGCAATAGGAATCTGATATAGTTTCAATCAGATGTGGTATTATTATAATCATCCATACAAGCTGTCCGTAGGTTTTGATAGAGCACCTTCATAACTAACCCTATCTAAGGTTATCTAGAGTTTCTGTATAGATTTTAAATTTCAAATTATTGTTATATAGAGCTAGCATTATCTCTTTATTCTTTAATTATCTTTTGAATTCTTTTGTAACCTATATATACACATATCAATACAAGGAGAAAATACTTTCCCTTCCATTCTCTTTCTCTATTTTCTATAGGTTTAATTGATCAAGATGAAAATTAGAGAAGTTTAATAGACACACATTATAAACTTTTTTTTTTCTTGAAATATATATCCAATTAAGGAAAATCTGTATGGAACAGTAGAACACACAATATTATAGTGGTAAACTTTCATTTTCAACTTAGGCACCACAAAAAGTCCTCATCGGAAATAGATCTCTCTGTCCCTCTTCAGTGTAGTAATACTTGAGGAACTCAACATGATCATGGGGCTTAAAAAGCAGAGGATGTTCATCATCCACCAGCTCCTCTGGGGCTTTTATTATGTGTCGTCCCTTTGGGACTGAAAACAGTCCTGCAGAATATCTTGCCTCATTTCCAGTCATCATAACCCGGTGAAAGGGTGAATGCAGCCTTCCATTTGCCCATGCCTTCAAAATTAAAATACCTTTAATTAAGAACCTTATTTTTCAAAACATAATTTGTCTTTGGATAAATTACTTACACCTTCCTTGAAGTTTGATGAAATTAAGAGAAGCTTCCTTGAAGATTGTATAATTTCTAAAATTGGAAGAATGCTTATCTAATTTCACCAAACCTCAAGGAGGTATATGTAATTTACCCCTGTCATTTTTAAGAAGAGTAGAATAGACTTACATGGAGAGAGTCTCCAATCATAACTACGAAACTTTCTCGTGAGGGCTTGTAATTGATCCATTTTCCATCTTTGGTTTGCACCTCTAAACCCTCAACTTGATTTTGGTACAATATGGTCACTATGTTCTTATCCGTGTGCATGTTTAGGCCGACCTTTGTCTCACTGGTTTGAGGGCCTTTGTACTTCATAACCCTCAGAAGATAATTAGTTGAGTTCATGTGCTCCTCAAAGTATTTCTCAACACCCAAAATCTCCAAAATCATCTTTCTAATGATCTGATCCAACTCTGTTAGCTGCTCTGAGAAGGATTGTATGGTTTGCTGCCAAAGTAACAAAAAAGAAAGGGGTGTATAAAAAGTTAGAAATTTCAAGTTAAACTGACAAAAACTTAATTAAGTGCCTAAAACTTGGGTTAATTTCCTTGAGGCCACAAGTTGTTTGTCAAGCTTTCTACGTGCTCATAATCATCTGCATTATCAATTCCCATGCTCTCAAAAAGCGGAATCATAGGGTGTTGCCCAACATAACCATGATAGGGCTTCTTGGACACATTGCGTAGCTTGGTTTGTAAAGGGAGATCAAAGAGCTCTTCTAGTGCAACAAATATGGATTTGCGAATGTCCAAAGGAACTTTATCAAACAAAGCCTCAAAGCAACCATACTCCACGAGTGCTTTGTGGACTTGGGATTTCACTGCCTCCCATTCAAAATCTAGGTTGGAGAAGTCAATAGTAGGAAGCTTTACTGATGCTGCAAGGCTCATTACTTTTCTTTTCTTTTCCTGCCTACTTTGGTTTGCAGAATTGGAGGATGCCTGATTGATGTATACTGGTGATATTCTAAGAATATTATTTTAGAGTTAAATATATTTTTTGTCTTTAAATTATTTTTTAAATATCATTTTAATTAATCTTTAAATTATCACTCTACGCATCAAATCAGTCATTTAAATGATTATTTTTTGTATTACAAATGACTGATTTGTTTGATAATATGATTATTTAAAAATTAAAGTGATAAAAAAATAAATCAATAACTAAAATGATATTTGAAAAATAATTCAATGAATATTTTACTCATTATGTTATGAGTCATGACCCTATTCCTTTGTAGAAAAGTCCACAGATGAGACGGCACAATCATAACTATGTTGCTCTTGTTTTATGGACCCTACAATTTATACTAAATCTGTGCTCCTGAAACTTGAGGAGAAGCGAGTTTTAATTTTAATGTTTCTAAAGAAGAAGAAAAAAATGTTATGTTTGAATTTGTGGGTTCAGTTGAGAGTGAAGTAAATAATGTCTTTCCATATTAATTAGTCAATACAATCAATTGCTAACACAGATGATGTGATCATCGAATCAGAAACAAAATCTTTTGAAAGAAACTTCCCATGCTTAATTACTTTGTTAATTTGAAAGGAGGTGATCAATTTAAGGTATGTCAACTAAGGTTTTGAATATCTTGATCGACTCATATGTCATTACGGACCAAAGAAATGGTGAGAATGCAAATCAAAAAATATAATAATGGAATAGTATTGAATATAATTTTAATTGAAACAACAACAATTCCATACGCGTTTGCAAATATATAAATTGCAACTAGGCTGTTTTATATTACCTAGGTATATGCTAAAATTCTTAATAATTTTTCCTTCTAGAAAATGAACTACTAGTTAATTAATTAAGTTTGATTTTATCATATGAGATTTATATGCTCAGCCTGATTTCCTCTAATTTGGTTTTTCTTTGCTTATTTGCATGGGACCACTAAAGATCATGAGTCTAACAATGAATTAGAGACAAAATTGTATCAAAATGTTACTATCAAGGAGTAGTTTATCCTAAAAAATTTAAGCTATTTTGTATAAACTCAAATATAAATATTATTATTCTCAATGAGACACCTCAATGATTTAGGGAGAACATATGTAAAAATAATTTCTAATTAGTCTCTTATATCATATTGTGACAAAGATACAATGCAATCATGACTTTTAATATTAACTCACGTTATTCATATTAAAAAAAAAATAAACCACGTTATTCAAATAAAATAGTAGGGCAAACAACAGTCCATTTTGTTGTATACATTTTTATGTTACTTTGAATGTATACATACTAATACTATACTTAAATTAAGAGATAATTAAAAAAAATTTAAATTTTATTTTATTTTAGTCACTAATTAAGGAACTATTTGAAGTTTTATATGACCCGTATTGATCATTCTATGATTCCCGGTGAATGTGTAAAAATTATCAGCACAAGTGGAAATATGAAATTTTTCATGAGCGAAGAATAGTTAATATTCATCTGCTTATTCCTGTTCAATTTAGATGAAGGAATTAACAACAGAAAATTTAAAAGTTGTTAAGATTGCTTAGAAGGCAAGGCAGTGCTTTACTCCGTGGTTAGTTGATAAATGTTGTCATGAATCTGCAGGCTTTTACATGAATGTTCATCCATTGCCATCCTTAAGCCCAATCAACCCTAAAGTCCAATCCCTCCTTTTGGACTTGCAAAATGGCCTAAGCCTAAGCAAAGTAAGAGATGAATCTTACAAAGACAAGATGTAAAGCTGGAATTTCAAATTCATGGTAAAATAATAAAGTCGATGTCTTCTCAATTTGTCTAAGCAGAAGCAAATAACTTCTAAAGAAAGAGATACAGTTTAAATGCATCACTGCTGCAATAGGAATCTGATATAGTTTCAATCAGATGTGGTATTATTATAATCATCCATACTAGCTGTCCGTAGGTTTAATTGATCAAGATGAAAATTACAGAAGTTTAATAGACACACATTACAAACTTTTTTTTCTTGAAATATATATCCAATTAAGGAAAATCTGTATGGAACAGTAGAACACACAATATTATAGTGGTAAACTTTCATTTACAACTTAGGCACCACAAAATGTCTTCATCGGAAATAGATCTCTCCGTCCCTCTTCAGTGTAGTAATACTTGAGGAACTCAACATGATCATAGGGCTTAAAAAGCAGAGGATGTTCATCATCCACCAGCTCCTCTGGGGCTTTTATTATGTATCCTCCCTTTGGGACTGAAAACAGTCCTGCAGAGTATCTTGCCTCATTTCCAGTCATCATAACCCGGTGAAAGGGTGAATGCAGCCTTCCATTTGCCCATGCCTTCAAAATTAAGATACCTTTAATTAAGAACCTTATTTTTCAAAATATAATTTGTCTTTGGATAAATTACTCACACCTTCCTTGAAGTTTGATGAAATTAAGAGAAGCTTCCTTGAAGATTGTATAATTTCTAAAATTGGAGGAGATGCTTATCTAATTTCACCAAACCTCAAGGAGGTATATGCAATTTACCCTTGTCATTTTTAAGAAGAGTAGAATAGACTTACATGGAGAGAGTCTCCAATCATAACTACGAAACTTTCTGGTGAGGGCTTATAGTTGATCCATTTTCCATCTTTGGTTTGCACCTCTAAACCCTCAACTTGATTTTGGTACAATATGGTCACTATGTTCTTATCCGTGTGCATGTTTAGGCCGACCTTTGTCTCACTGGTTTGAGGGCCTTTGTACTTCATAACCCTCAGAAGATAATTAGTTGAGTTCATGTGCTCCTCAAAGTATTTCTCAACACCCAAAATCTCCAAAATCATCTTTCTAATGATCTGATCCAACTCTGTTAGCTGCTCTGAGAAGGATTGTATGGTTTTGCTGCCAAAGTAACAAAAAAGAAAGGGGTGTATAAAAAGTTGGAAATTTCAAGTTAAACTGACAAAAACTCAAGTACCTAAAACTTGGGTTTCCTTGAGGCCACCAGTTGTTTGTCAAGCTTTCTACATGCTCATAATCATCTGCATCATCAATTCCCATGCTCTCAAAAAGCGGAACCGTAGGGTGTTGCCCAACATAACCATGATAGGGCTTCTTGGACACATTATGTTGCTTGGTTTGTAAAGGGAGATCAAAGAGCTCTTCTAGTGCAACAAATATGGATTTGCGAATGTCCAAAGGAACTTTATCAAACAAAGCCTCAAAGCAACCATACTCCACGAGTGCTTTGTGGACTTGGGATTTCACTGCCTTCCATTCAAAATCTAGGTTGGAGAAGTCAATAGTAGGAAGCTTTACTGATGCTATAAGGCTCATTTCATTTCTTTTCTTTTCTTTTCCTTCCTACTTTGGTTTGCAGAATTGGAGGATGCCTGATTGATGTATATATTTCGGTTTCAATTGTCTAATGCTCCATTTCTTCACCCATTTATAGAAAATGTGTACTGGTAATATTCTAAGAATATTATCTTATGAGTCATGATCCTATTCCTTTGTAGAAAAGTCCACAGATGAGACATCACAATCATAACTAAGTTGGTCTTGTTTGTGGACCCTACAATTTATACTAAATCTGTGCTCCTGAAACTTGAGGAGAAGCGAGTTTTAATTTTAATGTTTTTAAAGAAGAAGAAGAAAAATGTTATGTTTGAATTTGTGGGTTCAGTAGAGAGTGAAGTAAATAATGTCTTTCCATATTTGTCAATACAATCAATTGCTAACACAGATTATGTGATCATATAATCAGAAACAAAATCTTTTGAAAGTAACTTCCTATGCTTAATTACTTTGTTAATTTGAAAGAAGGTGATCAATTTAAGGTATGACAGCTAAGAATATTATCTTATGAGTCATGATCCTATTCCTTTGTAGAAAAGTCCACAGATGAGACAGCACAATCATAACTAAGTTGGTCTTCTTTGTGGACCCTACAATTTATACTAAATCTGTGCTCCTGAAACTTGAGGAGAAGCGAGTTTTAATTTTAATGTTTCTAAAGAAGAAGAAGAAAAATGTTATGTTTGAATTTGTGGGTTCAGTAGAGAGTGAAGTAAATAATGTCTTTCCATATTTGTCAATACAATCAATTGCTAACACAGATTATGTGATCATATAATCAGAAACAAAATCTTTTGAAAGTAACTTCCTATGCTTAATTACTTTGTTAATTTGAAAGAAGGTGATCAATTTAAGGTATGACAGCTAAAGTTTTAAATACCCTGATCGACTCATATGTCATTACGGACCAAAGAAATGGTGAAAATGGAAATCAAAAAATATAATAATGGAATAGAATTGAATATAATTATAAGAGTAAAATACATTTTTCATCCTTAAATTATTTCTCAAATATTACTTTAATCATTGATTTATTTTGTGTGTCACTTTAATCCTCAAATAATTATATTACATGTCAAATCAATCATATGTAATATAAAAAATGATTATTTAAAAAATTAATTTAACGGGCAAATCGAATAATTATTTGAAGATTAATTAAAGTAACATTTGAAAAATAATTTAAAGACAAAAAAGATATTTAACTCTAATTTTAGTTGAAACAACATCTTTTGCATAAAGAAAACACTTCCGTACTCGTTTGCAAATTTATAAATTGCAACTAGGCTGTTTTATATTACCAAGGTATATATGCTGAAATTCTTAATAATTTTTCCTTCTACGAAATGAACTAATACTAGTTAATTAATTAAGTTTGACTTTGTTAGATGAGATTTATATGCTCAGCCTGATTCTCTCTAATTTGGCTTTTCTTCGCTTATTCGCATGGGACCACTAAAGATCATGAGTCTGACAATGAATTAGAGACAAAATTTTATCAAAATGTTACTATCCTAAAAACTTAAGCTATTTTGTATAAACTCAAATATAAATATTATCATTCACCTCAATGATTTAGAGAGGAAGTAATTTCAAATTAGTCCTTATATCATATTGTGAATCATGACTTTTAATATTAACCCAACGTTATATCACCAAAAATTTCTCACAATCAGAACTATGGTTGTTATCTTTCGCAATAAGACTAATAAGTTTCGACAATATGACAAGCAAAGATTGCTGGATTAATTAGGACCACTTAGTTAAATAGAAACAAAATCAAATTAAGAAAGTGAACCATACCCTTGTCTCATATGTGATATCATTTCAAGCTGCCTTTGAACCACCAGAAATTAATAAAAAGGTGTTTTTAGTAAAACATTAGAAATCAGATTTGTATTTAAAAAAACACAACGTAAAGCATTAGTGATTATGTAGAATTATAAATAACCACTGGTTATGAAATATAATTGTATATTAAAGTAAAATTAAAGTGTAACTTTGCCAGAACAACGTTGTAATCATAAACAAAATCATTAACATAAACTTCTGGTGGTTCTTCTCATGTCTAGATTTTGGGAGAAGATGCTTAATTTTAAGCTTGCTCGGCTCTTGAATGCCTTAACCGACTTATATAAGCAATGTCAAGGGGCAATCGGAAATGTAATGAACATATAATGAGTAATTGTTATTGAAACAAAATCATTAACAAAAGGAAAAGAATTCTTATCCGTTTTCTGCCTAATAAATTACAATTTTTCTTTTTCTAATTACGTTGATGCCCTGGCATGGGAGTTTCAAATTTAAAATCTTCTACAAACTAATTAAACTCTTCACTAACAGCTGTATACGTAGTTTATTTGGTTGTTTTCTCTTACCTATATATATATATATGCTGAACTCCATAAGGACCTTAATTAACTATTTTAATTCCTTTTTAATTTACAGAAAACTATGAAATGATCAGTTTGAGCTTTATGGAATGAGATTATTTAACCTGACTCCCCATAATTTGGGTTCAATAAAGTTGACTTTAATAATAACATTGTAACAATCTAAAGCTTGCATTAGAATATATATATAGTTGAATTGGATTGAAATTCGTAACTGTATTATCACAAATTTTCGATTCTTGTTAATTAATATAACACTTGATTGTATAGTATAATCAATTGCTAAATGCTAATTAATTAATATACCCATGCATTCCATTACCACCAACAGTTTTGATTTATCAACACTTTAAGCACAAACATCATGCACCCACAGTTTCAACAATACACTTTAATCGGGAGTACCAAATTAATACATTGTATTAATTTTAGTTGTATTTTCCGGTATAGGGTTGTAGCTGAGTAGTTCATTTCTTTTTATATTAATAAATAGTATATTTAATATTATTTTTGTACGATATAATTAGATGTAAAAGTGTGATTTTCTTTCATTTTCAATCGTAATGCTTTATTTTACATTATCTCATGATTGGTTTCCTAGAAATGAAATGTAAAAATATGCTTTTCTTTCATTTTCAATCATAATGTTTTATTTTATATTATCTTATGATTGATTACCTAGAAATGAGGTTTAGTGAATTAAGGCTCTATACATTGCATGGATTTAAATCCTGCATAATTTATATATATATGTAGTCTTTAAATGTATTTAAGTCTAAGCACGAGAACTTGACGTACGTTTATACATTGCTTGAGTTGGGACCATTTGATTGAAAAATAGAATCTAACACATATTGAAACATACTCTTTGTTGGATCTTTAACATCATTTACAAGTTGGTTTAGGACCACTAGAAATCAACACCAAAAAAGGAGGACCACTAGATAATATAATAATAATTTGTCGTACAATTATTTTTGCTATTTAAACAAAGGTATTAGATCACATAATGTCATTACATTGAAAAGTATCGACGTACTACTGTCCATGTGGGATACGTAGACATAATTATTATCTCCTGTTATTATCATACGCATTAACAAAAACAAATGAGTCAAGACAATTACTAGTGTGATCACCTCAAAACCAAATTATTCTCATTTTCATTTTTCTCTATAGTATTTTACTTTTTATACCAAGCATATATATACTCATAACATGACAGTAAGAAAAATTTACCATCGGATCAAAGCCAGTGAAGATTTAATTATGCGTGTTTATGAATATTTTAAAATTTGTTGAAAATTACGTTGAAATATCACATGAAAACATAGAATCCAAAGCACGTACATGCCCTAATTAAATCTTAATGTTCAAAAGTTGTCAAGTGCCAAAATATTCCAAATCCAACCATGTTGGCACTTGGGAAGCTGGAGGGGTTAGAAGCTACAACCTCTCAATTCTGAAACTGCTCCAGCCTCCTCAGCTCTTTCTTTATCCTTACTTTATATTATTCTTAATATTGTTTCTTTCTTTCTTTGTTTGTTTTTTGTCAACTCATAATGGTCCATGAGCCATGCTAATCATCACTAGATTCTCATAAAACAAGGTAACCTATTCAATAACACTGCAAGACCTAGGAGGCATAGGACAGTAGCCTTAGCTGTGATCGACACAATATCAGAATCTGCAACATAAAAAATAAAAAATAAAAACATGCTTTTGCAAGGGCATGTAATATATATCAATGAATTTTCCATTTTTCCTGGTTCATATTCAATTTCTATATATATCTTGTCTGCTTTGCACGTAGCAACGGGTGAAGTCACGCTTGTTTCTATTTTGTTCCCTTTAAATTCTCTTTATTCGCTTTCACACTGATATTAATGATGTTTGATTCTGAAATTACTCTCCCTTTATTCGTTTTAATTAATCCGCTTTGATTGAAAAGCTTAAAATTCTTTATAGGCTCCGTGACTTGACTGATGATGTCTGATTAATATGAGACCATGAAATTCTTAACCATAGATATCCGAAACTTGATGCATATTTTATAACAAGTTAGATAAGAATGCTGCTTGCCCACCTTTTATTTTACACCTTCTTTATGCCTCTTATTTCTATTATATTTAATATAAAAAATTGAGGGATGCTAGTGATATTTAATGATAAATATTATTATGTGAGGAGGTCAAAGAAAGTTGTAAAATAAAGCAATGTATAGTGTAAATACTAGAGGGTGAAAGGGAGAAATTGCTCTGATTCCATGAAGAGTCAAGAGACTAGAGATATTATTGCAGGTAAGAAGTTGCATAATGCAACTAAACTCAATATGCACATTTATGTTCTCATGTTATAGTGTTTATATGGTACAAGTAAAACTAATGTAAATAGCTAAAGATAAAACTTATCTGACTTAAACTAAAACATAGTATAATGAGATAATCGAGAAAAGAAGATATCAAGTAAAGTAGTGTATATATCTACCTTTATTCTAAAACAAAGAACAAAAGTACCCTTCAGTGCCTATCTTCTTGAGCTGGTAAGAAAAAGTTTTTATGTGGTCTTCTTATGTTTGTGCAGGTATGCACATGTGTGCACCTAAATGGTATGCAAATAGAGAGGGATTATTGTACTCTAGTTCAGGAGAATAAACAATGGTTTGTAATAAATAAATAAAGCATAGGTATAAACCTTGTAGATGCACTCAGGCACCTCTATAAATAACATTAACTTGTATTCACTAGTCAGAATTGCCTTGGGTGAGAGTCTAGTATTGGGATTAATTATGGGTTCCCTAACAGTAACAGCTTCTCAACCTCCTGTTATAGACTTCACTCTTGAAAACTTGAAGCCAGATACAGATGCTTGGGTTTTAGCATGCCAAGAGGTCAAGAGTGCACTTGAGGACCACGGTTGTTTTTATGCACTGTGTGATAAGGTTCCTATGGAGCTTTACAACTCAGTCTTCTCTCTAATGGAAGAACTGTTTGATCTTCCATTGGAAACAAAAAAGCAAGAGACTAGTGATAAGCCTTACCATAATTACTATGGACAACATTCTCATCTCCCTCTATATGAATCCCTAGGTATTGATGACCCATTGATCATTGAAGGAGTTCAGAAGTTCACAAGAATTATGTGGCCTGCAGGATATGATCATTTCTGGTACTGCTTGATACTTCTATACATATATATATATATTGGGTTGCTTATACTGGTATATTTTTTTAATATTTCAATGTTTGAATTTTGAATAGTGAAACTCTGAATCTATATGCAAAGCTTCTAGCAGAATTGGACCATATCACCAAGAGAATGGTGTTTGATGGTTATGGTGTGGACAAAAGGCACTGTGAATCTCTGCTTCAGTCAACCAATTACATGCTTCGGTGCTTCAAATACAGATTGCCCCATATGAATGAAAGCAATTTGGGATTGCATCCGCATACTGACACTACATACTTTTCCATATTGCATCAGAATAATGTCATTGGTTTGCAAATCAAACTGAAAAATGGAGAGTGGGTTGATGCTTATCCCTCACCCTCCATGTTTCTGATCCTGGCTGGTGATGCATTTAAGGTGGGTCATTTTTCTTATGTGCTTCAGTTGAACATATTCCTTCATCTTAATGTTCAGTGAAATAGTTTACTCATTACCCTTATAGTGTGCTTGCTATTGGTAATTCATTTTTCCCAGTTTCACCTTTAATCCTCTGACTTCTCACAAAAGAAAAGAGCTGATTTCATTAGAAAAGTTGCAAACAGAGATGTTTTCAGTAGATTTTAAGAAATGTATACTTTCTTTATGAAATCACACAGGTTTGGAGCAATGACAGGATACGCCCTTGTGAACACCGAGTCATCATAATGGAAAAGAAAGAAAGGTTCTCCATGGGACTATTTTCATTTGGAAGAAACATGGTTCAGACACAAGAAGAGCTAGTTGATGAAGAGCATCCAAAACGTTATAAACCATTTGACCATTATGGATACCTGCGTTTCTATAGAACAGAAAAAGCCTTAAAATCTGAGTGTAGAATCAAAGCATATTGTGGTATAGACAATACTGACGAAAACTGAAGTTTGTGTTTGTTGTAACTTGGTGCCTTAAATAGTACTTGTGTATATCAATGTTTGATTCCCATAGTCTCTTGTTGAAATACCACTGTGTAGCTTGTGAAATTGTAATCTTGTTATCAGTTGTAATAAACACAGCATGAAACTATCTTTTGATTTTACTAATCATATATTAAAGCATTCTTAGCTTGATTGGTGTTTGAGTCTTGAGCTTTCCTAAATTCAATTATGGTGACAGTGAAATAAAACTTTGTCTAAGAAATCCATCCCATTGGAAAATTTAATGCCAAAGTGTTCAACAAAAGCATACCCAAGTGGGTTTTGGCATGGGATTTGTCTGCCCACTGTTATAACATGTGACAGAATAGGTAAAAATTCCATGTGCCATCCGAAATTCTTTAACAAACTCCTAAGGATCTGCAAAGTACAAATCCAAACCAACCAGCTAGGAGGTAGCTGAGAAGTCAAAATTAAGACAGAATTTCAATGGCCATGTCATGGTGTTGTGGTTACCACATTACTATAATAACTAATTCTGTCCTATTTGCAACTTGATCTCTTCCTTTTCTTCTATTTATATTATTGACTTTACAAGATCCCTAAATTTGAGTCCCACATCCTGCATTATCATAAGGGAATTAATATAAAGCCAAATAGTATTCAGGAAATCCTCCCAAAGAAGACAATTTGACCTGGTATAATCTTGCAAGGCATGGACCAAGGACATGGTTCTATAATGAATAGAGGTCTTCTTTCATTTCTTTTGTTTTACTCGTTTATTTTAATTTGAATAGATCAGAATGATTGTACAAAATTACTGGATAGATATTATTATTTATAACCAACACTTTTTAATTTATTTTAATGAATTGATTATCTCACCAAATGAAGACAAGTTTGGACCAGAAGCTCGCACGAAGTTCCAGATCACATGGAACCCAGTTTAAAAGTTTAAACAATTGCAAATTGATTGTATCTTTTGAAATCTTAAACTTGCAGAAGCTAATTCAACTAATGCCTTTGCCTCCTTTAAATCTTCAAAACATGTACAACAGCAATTAGTTAAATTAGATATTGCTTACCAATATCTTTCTATAAGGGTTTTATTTAGAAATGATGAAAGAAAGTTAATATAAAAAATATATATATACTCATTCCTCTGTTTGTACCTAGAACTAAGTCTAATAAGAGTTTTTCAAAGCACTAGTCCGACCATGAACTAATATTATAAAATGTTATTTTTGAGTGATACGAAAGATCCTTATAACTTCTCTTTTGTATATGCACATGGTTCTATAGTCAATGTAGAATCCTTAAAGCAAAAGGAAAAAAGCATATATGTACGAGGTTGAAATGGTTAATTGGCTACCAAGAGATCAACTACTTAAGAAATCTTTCATGTTGTTTTTGACTTGTTTTCTACTGAACAGAGTAGCAAAACTATGACTTCTCTCAATCCACTTCTAATTTGCTGCTTTCGTTTTCTGCACAAACACCAAAGTAAAGAGAGAGATCCATCATGAGTTATTGGAATCTTAATTGAGTCTCTTATATTTGATTTGGCGTTGGCTACATTGTAGTGATTAATTTTTATTTTTTTTTGGCCAAAAAATAGTTAAAAGTTAATTTATCCTCATGGTTTCCAATCTATTTGGCTTAAAATATGAAGTTTTCTCTACCAATAACTTTTGACATTTTTTTCCAACTTTTAGTTGAATCACAAAAAGCATTTACGTTGTGTCAGTGAAAATGTTCACTCTTATGCAAAGCTGATTATGTAATTAGACCAAATGGTAAAGAGAATGGTGTTTGAGAGTTATGGTGTTTGTGCTCACATACAAATAGGATCTTCTTGTATATACTGCACCAGAATGATGTTGATGTCTGACAAATCAAATCAAAGGAAGGTGAATGAATTGATGCTGACCTCTCACCTTCTGTTGTTGTCACGGCAGGGGATGCATTCTTCGTGAGTCATGGCCTTTAACTTTATGAAAATCAATCTCATTCTTATTTTGTTAATAAGAAATTAAGAAAGATTATAATTTTGCTTTCTAATCTAGGAAGAGAATTGTTGGGGTTGACAGAAATGGATTATTTTGCATTCATAATTTGTGGCAGTTGTGTATTCATAGATTAATATGAAATTATCGGTGAATTAAAATATATAAAGGCCCCAATTAGTATAAATATTGTTGATCTTCAGTCCCATTTGGCATGATCTGATTTGGAAGACAGGAGAAGAGACAGAAAAATGAAATAGAGAATATGAATAATTATTTTCTTGACTTTTTTCAAGGTTTCTGCTGATAAGTTCTTTTAGAGAAAGATCTTTGTCATATTTGAATAGGGATTGAAAAGCTCTTAGAGCTGGTGTTTTATGTTGTTCTTTATTTGTCTTTTATTGCTTGATTTGTACTATTACTTATCCTCTATCCCTGTATTTTCTTATCTCTACTGAATTCTTCCTCTATCAAAAAAAAAAAGATTTAGAATGACTTGTTCTCCTTTTGTGGTGTTTCAGCTTTCTTCTCTTATGCCATAGAGGAATTAGGTCTGTGAAATTCTCAGTATAATTCTTTTGATGTATCCATCTTGTACTATAATTTCCTAATTAAGTTCGCAAGGAACAAATATTTTATAATTTTTTTTTTTTGGGTGCAAATGGGATTTTGTAGAGGGATAAAGAGCTAAGAAGCATGAAATTTGCAATTCCTATACAAGTGCTGTATCTGGATGAATATGATGTAAGTATTGAAAGGGCACAGAAGTGAAAAAAAATTGTTTGAAACTAGTGGGAAGAGAATGGGGAAGTGGTTAAACACTGGCTTACCTGCCTAAAAGAAGAAAAGATTACACTGGTATTAAAACATTATTTTTCATTGATATGTTAATAATACAAAATTCTTGTTTTATTTATAAGTTTCTACATTTATATCAGAACAGAAGCATCAAATTGGCACTAAAAGGAACTATCCTACACAAGTGCTGTATGAATATGATACATACAAAATATTAAAAGGGATAAAGAAAAATTGAAAAAATTGTTTGAAAACACTAAAAAGAATCCTTCATATTGGCTGCAACAGCCTATTCTATTCTATCTCCTTTGGAAGTTGAAGACCTTGATTGAAACTGCAAAGATAAATGCAAAGAGCACTGCGAATCCAGCAACCACAACTGCGACGACTCCTAGAAAGTCATGCTTGAAACCAAAGTAACTATCTATAAATTGTTCCACATTCTTACCATTTTCTGATTCCATAACGGTTTTTATATCTCCAAACTGTGATGCAACCAATCCATATAAGGTCCAGGCCACTGGACATGCCCAGTAGTACCATCTCCACCACACAGGAATGCTCTGTTGACAAACAAGTAACAAAATGGAAAACAATGGTAAGCACCAGTATACATAACATTAATAGAATCCACTCACATATATTTACTCAATTCATTTATAGGTTGCCATCACTTACAGGTCGTGCCACGATAAATCCTGAGAAGAGGTTCCAGATTCCGTAAAATGCAGCAGCCACAATTGAAGCAACATGGTGATTTGGTGTCACAGCAACAGTCATCATACCATAGAAGGTGAAGTACAGCAATGTGAAGTACATGTAAAACAGATACCAGAAGAATTTTGCAGCAGTCCACTCAAATCCGATCATGGCGTAAACTATGATACCGTATGTGACAGCTTGGGCAAAAATATAGGGTAGTTCTACTACAACCTGTGACAAAAGGGAATGAGTTGTGTTAGCAAGGATTAGCAAGTCTTAGTGCAGAAATAGTTTGTGAAAATATGATGTTAGTTACCTGTGCAAATGCATAGGGTAAGGCTGAATACATTCCAGCAGCTCTTTCTCTATAAAAAACAGTTCTTTCAACTGCTACCACAGGTTGCACAGAAGAAGCATTCTGGATCCCAAGGAAGAGAACAGCACTGTACATTGAACCCATGGCATTGAACAGATCTTGTCTCTTTGTGCTGCAAGTCATCCAAAACAATCAGAATTGAACGGGAAAACAAAGTTTGATAGATCAAATATATATATCTTTCTAAGTTTAATGAGTTTTAACTTACGTTTTGGTTCCGAGGTCCCAGAATATTGTTCCAAACATCAAGGCTATGAAAGTAGTGAAGAAATATCTCACAGCAGTGTACGGGGGATTACGCCAATATGACCAACTTTGTTTCCATAAGTTAGCCGTGCATTGGACCCAAAATGACTGTGAGTATTGAGTAGGGAAATATAGATCTTTTGAACCGGGAGCAGGCTTGCTCAGTTCTTCTCTAAGCTGCTTGTTTCTCCTGAAAAACCACAAATAACAGTTTAAGCATTTTGAAAATGTGGCACGTACTATATTAAAGAAATTAATATGCATATGTAGTAGCTTACCTGTATAGGTCAGAATTTTTGTATATATCAGTAAAATCAACGCCTAAACCAAGTTCTTGTGCTGAACTTGAAACTTCCAACATCCAAGTAGCTGGATTATAGCCGTCTTTGATTTTACTAACCCCTTCAATGCTCTAGATAACAGCAAAGGAAGCGATATTGGAAAATCAGTAACTGCTATTAAGAATTATGGCTATTCATTTAAACTAATATTGACACTAGGCCGGATCTTACCTCAAAATATTTGATCAATTCTGCAGACTGACGACCCAATGGCCCAACATATATTTCTTGTCCTCCACGCTTCATTAGGAAAAGCTGCGATGACATGTATTATGTATCAGATCCTAGTCTAAAGGGAAAATAAAACAACACACAAAGTTTAATGATCATTATCATCTCTCACCTCATCAAAAGCTTCAAATATGTCAATGCTTGGCTGATGGATGGTGCAAACCACTGTTCTTCCTGTGTCCACTGTGTTCCTAACTGTTCTCATAACAATTGCAGCAGCTCTTGCATCTAATCCAGAAGTAGGCTCATCCATGAAAATGATGGAAGGATTAGCCACAAGCTCAACTGCAATTGTCAGCCTCTTTCGCTGTTCAGTTGAGAGACCACTCACACCAGGCAAACCAACCAGTGAGTTCCTCAATGAGTTCAGTTCCACAAGTTCCATGACTTGCTCAATGAACATCTGCAGCCATTTAACAGATCCATTAACAACAAAGAACAATCAGCCTCTATGCTAAATTAAATAAACTACTTAAAATTTGTGAATTGCTTTAAGGAAAACTATATGGTGTGTTGAGCATAAAGTCCTCACCTCTCTGGTTTTGGAGTCAACTTCTCCAGGTAAACGAAGCCATGCTGAGTAGAGCAAGGACTCATAGACAGTAACATGAGGAGAGTGAATATCATTCTGCTCACAGTAACCAGAGATTCGAGCGAATGTTTCTTGCTTTTTAGGGTATCCAGAAATCTTGATGCTCCCATCAATATATCCACCAGTTTTCCTACCAGCCAGCACATCCATCAAAGTTGTTTTACCAGCTCCACTTACACCCATCAGAGCTGTGAGAACACCAGGTCTAAATGCACCACTTACACCCTTCAGAAGTACCAATCTGTCCTCTGGTACACCCTGTTGCTTCATTTCCTGCCAGTTGAAATAAGAAAAATCAGCCCTCAAATTCATTTGGACTACAGCATATTTAAAATAAGACACTTTCAACTCTTAATTTTTGTACTTTAAAAGTGACCTACCTGTGGCATGTCAACTGAGTATACGACTTCATCAAAGGTGAGAGAATGCGGTTCAAAGGGAAGAACCATTCCTCTTTGGTTCCCATGGTTGGACTCTACAACAGCACCAGCTGACACATTGTTTCTCCTATTTTCTGAGTTCTCTGCATGACAATTGAAAAATTATTCAGCACCTGAAGGCATACTATGATATACAAATCTGCTAGCACACACATTTGCATACATGTGCATAGAGTATGCTAGGATTAGTGTTCATGAGCTATATAGATAAGATAGATCACCTATGCGTGGTAATTCAACTCCTTCTGGGTTTTCTTGAGATTCTTCAGTTATTGTTGCCTGTGGCTTCTCAAAAGCTGCACAATAATGCACATTTGTTAATAAAACTGTCCAACACTAAAAGAAGCTTGAAGCACAAAGTGTGAAGATACTCACGATTGAGAAAATTGAGAGCCATAGCGAACAAGAAGTTAAAAAGAAGTACAAATCCGACCAATGCCCCAAATCCTATCCAATACCAATATGCATGTGTGAAGAACCCACGAGACTCTAGAACTTGAATTCCAAGTGTCACATTTGTATCGTCAATATACTGTAATTATAGAGCAAACGAATTAGGCCTCCTAGTTTCTTAAATGAAAGTTGATAATTATTCAAGTTGCTAATGCAAGAACTTACTTTGTTCCAACTGTGTCCAAGGAACTCATTGACGGCGATAGCATTCTGCCCATAATTCAGAGGTGAAATCCAGTAACCCCAAATCCACCAGCCTTTGATATCCTCTGTTTCATAAAGTAAGAAGTATTATATGAGTTTCCATTATGTGAAAAATGTAACAATTTTGATATATTAGTAAACCTATTCTACCTTTTGACAGAATGAAGCCACCCAACACAAGAAATGCGAGCACTGCAAAGGACCCAAATGTGTTAGCCACAATCATGTTCCTTCCCAGTGCTCCAATAGTTCGGAACAGTCCAGAAGCCATCTGACTAATCAGTAGTAGCACAAGGTATTGCTTGAACAATCTGCATCAAGCACAAGATTCACATCATAAGTAACAAGTCAAACATGCAGAACTAGTATTCACAGGTTCCAAACAGATAAAGGCAGCTTCTTTACCTCCCAACATTTGGATCAAATCCAATTACATAGTAGGAGAGGAACACCCAAACAGCAACTTCTACCAATGTGATAGGGATCTTGAGGATCCATGAGGGAATAGCATAAGCCCAGGAAGGATAAAATAGAAGATCCCGTTGCTTGTAGAAAACAGGAAGCTTGGCAATGGTCATAGAAATCTCAGACATCCCATTAAACATAATCATCACTAGTGTGAAAAACAGAGCACCAGCGTAAACTCCTCCATTATCCACATTATCCCGGTGCATCTCAGTTCGAAAGAATACTGTCATTGATATACACGCAATGATAGCCAGCTAGATAGTACCAATGGGAAAAATCATGTGTCAGAACCATGTACGACAAATTACATACGAAGTAAATTAATCAAACAAAAAAGAAATAAATGCATTCATTATAAAGCAGGTAAACCCCACCTGACATAGCTTGAAGATATAAACAAATGAGTTCCTCTTCATAAGCAAATACTCTCTTGAGATGTTAGCCTTCAGCAGTTCCTTCTTGTTAAGACCAAACTTTTTAGTGGTTAATGCGGCAGGGTGGTTCTTAGACTTGTCAAATGGCACTGCAAGCTCATCTACAATGCGCCGGCCAACGTGGAATGACTGAAATGCCTCAGCAAATTGAGTAACTCTTACAAACCTGTACGGTTCATCTCTGCGCACCCAGTACTGCTCTTGATCCTTCTTCGAAGTTACCTGCAAGATGAGATAGATATATAAGAATATATTCTAGACTAAAGATTTAAAATGAGGCAAACAAAAGAAAAAACTTGACTTACTTCTTGAAGAAAATCAGCAACACCCTTCCTTTCAGGACATCTAAAACCCATGGATTCAAAAAAGTCAAGAACATATTCACGGGGTCCTTGGTAGACAACTTGGCCATCAGAGAGCAGAATAATGTCATCAAAAAGCTCATAGGTCTCCGGTGCCGGCTGGAGTAGAGCGATAAGTGCAGTTGCATTAAGAATGTGAACAGATTGTCTGAGAGAGCTGACAATTTGGAAAGTTGTGGAGCTGTCCAAGCCAGTGGATATTTCATCCATAAATAGAGCATTTGCTGGTCCAACAAGCATCTCTCCTGTAGTAACACGCTTCCTCTGACCTCCAGAGATTCCACGCAACATTTCATCCCCCACCATGGTATCAGCACACACTTCCAACCCCAAAATCTGCAAACTTTGGAAAGTAAATACCTTGTTTCTTCACAGAGAATTTTAGGAAACTGCAGAACATGAGAGAACCTAAAATTTACCTTTATTACATAATCTGTTACCAGGCTTGCCTCTTGGCCTTCAGTTGCAGTTGCCTGGTGTATCAGAAGCCGATTAGAGGCAAAGATAAAATATCCATCACAGTAAAAATGCAATCTTTAATGCAATTAAGATCGATTATAACTTCTTTCTCACCTTCATGAAGACATCAACATCTGGGTCAGGCTTAATATTTGCTGCTATTTCTCTTCTTGACAACTCACTTAGCATATCTGTGGATCCCAAAAGTAACAACCATTCATGCTTAGATTACAAGTCTCTCAAATTACATTCTGAAAAGGGTAGAATGAAGGGGGAAATTAAAACTTGACTCACCATAACGTGTACCGACCCCTTGGCACCTTGCAGAGAAAGCCAAGGTTTCCCTTACAGTCATTTCTCCAATGTGGACATCATGCTGGCTGATATAGGCAGCAGTTCTCTGGGGTACAAACTCGTTCATTCCATGGCCATTATAACTCACGTTCCCGGTAACCTGAAGGAAAAATCAGCATATAAATTATATAAATAACCACATTAGCTTATAGAAACAGAAAGCCAACCATAGGAATAGTTCTCACCTTAAGATCTTTATCAAGTTTTCCGGACAAGGCCAAAAGGAGGGTGGTCTTTCCAGAACCTGGAGGACCCAAAAGCAGTGTCATCCGGCGAGGTTTGACGACTCCACTAATGTCTTTCAGAATAGTCACATCCCTCTTTTTGCTAGAAAGAATATGAAGTTTATTCAAGAAACCCTGTATGACCAAGAGAGGAAAATTGTAAGACTAATTGCAGATCAAAGACACAATCGAAAACACCAACAGCTGAGAAACAAAAATTTGTGAACTAGAGTTTGCCCATCTTTACCTCTACTATATTAGCACCGAAGTTGATGAATGAAGGCAAAGCTCTGCTTCCCACATAAGCCTCTGCGTCAACGTTTAGATGCTCAAATCGAACTTCTATAGTTGGAGTATCAAGCCCAACTCTGGAAAAAATCAAAAACACACCAACAAGAAAGAAAATTCGTTAGCTAATTATCAACAGAAACGTACATGATATCAAACAAGTAAAAGCCAGAAACTTTTTCATTTTCGTTGCCAATGAAAGTTGATTTAAATAATTTAAACAAACACCAAGAAGGCAACGAAAATTGGCAGTTCTTACCTATCAATTCGTTCCTTGAGCTTTAACAAGAACTTCTCATTGTCCTCTTCAGCGACTCTTATCAACCTCTCCAGCAATTTCTTTCTCTCCTGAAATCCAATATCAGTGACATCGATTTCATTGGCTGGACCACGGGATGCAGCTAGCAACCCCTTCCTTAAACGATTGTAAGTAGGGAGCTTCTCAAGTGCAGCCCATTTCAGAGCTTCTTCATCGTCTTCTTCACGTGAAGATTTAGAGAAAACCTCCACTGCACTGTTCCTCCAAACCGTAGAACTCCCTGCTCGTAAACTACTACTTGGTCGCGTACTATTACTTTTTCGTAAACTATTACTTGCTTTATATATATTTGAACCCTCCATTGCTACCCAGTAACAATGAAAGACAACAACTCTTGCAACTTCAGCTCAAACCCAACAAAACCCAGAAGTTTTTTTCCCTCTTCAAGATTGGAAATGAAAGCAAAGACTATGTTCTTCTGCAACAATTGCTAGAACCCGGAAATACGTTGTCCGCAAATAAAACTGTGAGACTAGTGAAACAAAAATGAATTTTTCTTCCTGGATCTGTTGAAGTGTTTAGCTTTCTCGGAAAGAGAATACGAGTGAAATGAGAGCATGAGCATGAGGATGAGGATGAGCATGAGCATGTGTATATATATATATACAGATTACAGAGTGGCTCGTAAACAGGCGGCTACTGAAGAGTCAAATGTACGAGTTTAATTATATTAGTATTGATCAAAGAAAGGAGGATATTATGGAAATTAATAAGACATCCAAAATCCAAGAAAAACACGAGGGCAAATTCGCGGTTCTGAAGAGAAACCTCCAATGGATAAACATTAAATAAATTAAAAATGAAAGTTCCATGTATCTGCAGTGTGACCCACTTATATTCGTTTTTCCTAAGATAAGGATTTCTTTTCCGAAAGACAACAAAAAATATAACAATTTTTTTTGGTAAATTAATATTTTGTTAACTTTTTCAACTTACGCATGTTGAAGAAATTAGGCTTATGTAGTCGATTAATAAAAGAAGGAAGGTGAGAGGGGGAATAAAATAATTAAGTTAGAAATTTAAAATAAAATAAAAAAAAAGTAGAAAAAGTAGAGCAATCGATACTTCTCCTTGATAATGAGATTAAAACAAGGCGGCTACGCGTGTTGGGTTCCTACTCGTTGATGTGAGACCGGTGACCAGATTGTGAAGACCGTTTTGCGTTTACAAAGGTTTGGCGACTTGGCCTGGTCAAGTTCCCCAAAATAGAAGGAAATAGTTATTTTGAACTTTCTTCATATTCAATGTCAAGATTATGCATGATGTCTTACATTTTTTTTTTATTTTTTGGCTTTACAAATATTGAATTTTCTTTTCTTTTCTTTTCATTTACTTTTTCTGCTAAAAAATTAGTAAGACTTCATATTTGACGAAAATAGTATCTTATGTTTTGTATTATATTAAAATGTTACATCTCATATAAACGACCTATTTTATATTATATTATATTATATAGAATTATCTTGTAAAATGTATTTTAATAATACTAATATAATGAATATAGAATAGTACTGTGATTATTTCATTTTAATAGAAATGAAATATTATCAAATTTATAAAACTATTTATAATTGATTTTAACCATTGGTGTTATAACTACTTTAAATATTTATAACTATTTATAAACATACTAGTAATAGCAGTAGTAATGGAGTATATGATTTTACATAGAATTCAAATTATTTTAAGGGACATCTTACATTTTTTTAATTTAAATAAAGGGGACATCATTAATTTCTTATCGGGAATCAATAATCATATAATGTTTCACTATCACATCAAACTCTAGCTTATTGTCCATCTTTGAGGTGCCAACTTTAACCTTATCAAAATATAGAAAAAGCAAAGGTAAAGCTAAAGGTTATGTCAATGTCTGTTATTAGGCAAGTTGCATAACTTTATGACCCCCTTGAATTAAAATACAGCTTAAGTGTCATCATCATTAATTTCTTATCGGAAAAAAAAAAAAAAAGCATCAATAATCATATAATTTCCATATTTTAAGTGCCAACTTTAACTTTCTCAGAATACAGAAAAAAAAAAAAAAAAAAGGTTATCTCAATCTGTTGTTATTAGGCAAGTTGCATGAGTTTAATTAAGACCCCCTTAAATTAAAATACAGCTTCATGAATGATATCTATCATTCATGAACCTTTGTTCCCTACGAATGCTAATATTTTATATTTTCTTGTTAGCTAAGCCCTAAGCTTAATAATGAAATTAATTAAAACCAAACTGTAGGAGCAGTTCTGGAACAAAAGCTACAGAAAACTCAAATAATAATGAAGCTGATAAATTAATTAATTAATTAATTAGCTAATACTACATGAGCATGATAGACGCGGTGGTATTCCGTAATAGTTGGCGTGTGTATGATCCATTGGTCAAACTAATACCGCGAATTTATGGGTGAGTCTGAGTCATGAGTCATGGGTCGTGAGTCACCTCGCCCCATGCCGCATCCATCTAGAAGCCTTATTCTATTTCTATGGAGGAAACAGTAACACCCTAATCCTAATAAAGGTGTTGAAAAGTTTAATGAAATCTCCACAGTTGGTGGAATATGAAATGTGACTCAGATTGTGCACCAAAAAGCCATAACCCACAGAGATTAATAAAGCTAGTGTTTTTTAAAACCTCAGCAATAACGTCATAACTCACAACAACCCTTAAAAGAGAAATGGTAGATTTAGTTAAGAAACGTGCAACTTTGTTGTGTCTCAACTCAACTTCCCATATATTAGCAAGACCAAGACATAAAGGAAAAAAGAAAAGCTTGGCATTTTGACTTCTCAAATTGATCAGGTCTCCACTGCTTTGACAAATAATTATTCAACTTCTAGATAGCAGCTTATAACAATTATGCTTTAACCTTTTTTCTGTCCATAACACAAACACAAGTCTGATTTATTATCAAATTATTGTTTCAAACACGTATTTAAAGTCTACAACAAATTCATGTGATTACTTGTCAAAATATTGCCTCAACCTTGTAATATCTCAATTCTTATAAAAAATAATATTCTCTGATGAGTATAAAATATATTTTAATATCTCATTTGCTTAAGATGATTTATCGATCATAATCATCATATGTTTTTCAGAAATTTTTTTCTTTTGAAAAGAAAACTCCTGCTGATCAAGTACAGGTTTTCTGAAGAAAACCAGAAAGAAATTATATCAACCAAGTCAATGCCTAAAGAATGTCAAGTTCAATATGTATATGTAATAACTAATAAGAGCGCTGCTATATATATATATATATATATATATGTTTTTGTTTTTTTTGCAAGATTACCAAATAAATGAGTTCAATTAAAGTTGGGTCTTATATAAAATTTGTAAGTGTGACTCTTATATACTAGTAACAATATTTATATTAAAGTCATTATGTGATTCTTGTAAAAGGTTCAGAGATTGAATGTGACGTCATTATATAACCAAAATCAATGTTTGTATTAAATAATTTACTAGAAAAATAAATAAGAATAAGAAACAAGAAATGGATGCACGAGTCAAGTAAAAAAAATTGTCACAATAAAATCATTGACAATGGTTCCCAACAAAGAGTTTTGTTAGTTTGGCAGAGTAGAATGGTTAAACATTAAATATTGTTTTTCAAACTATATAGGCTTCTAGATGTGATGTGACGAGTCTAAACTCTACAGCCGACCTTGCTGTTCATTTTGGCGTTGGTTTAGGTCAAGTTTGCCGTTTTTCTCAACGCAGAAGCTTCGCGTTTAGCAATTAGCACTCACACTCTATCTTACTTACCAATCTTTGACTTTATTTTGCAATTGCAAACCAAAATCGTGTGATTCTATCTCAACTACTTCATTCATTAATCGGTGGCAGCATGGCCTTCATTTCATCTTTTATTTCCTTATGCTCCACCACTCCACGCCACATGAAAGCACATCTTTATGTTTTGAATGTTAGGATTTAATATTATTTTTTATTTATATTTAAGTTATTTCTATACTTTTTAGATACGCGATTAATCTCTATTCGAGACGAAAACTATAATCAATAAATCTCTCTCAACAAGTGTAACTCCAAGGATTTGAACTCAAAACCTTTGAGCTCAGCTTACTTCTACTAAATCAACACTTTGTTGGTAAGGATTTAATATTATAATTATACATTTCAAATTTAAAGTTTTATTTTATTTTATTTTTCTCTCAATTCAAAAAAGTCAAAAAATATAACGCCCACCTATACGTAAAATTACATTAATGCTCTCTTCATATTGATTTTTCAAACGCTTACATTAATGCTCTCTTAACAATGTAGAGGATGACAAACGTTGTAGCATCTAGAAAGTTTTTGGTTTTTTTTAGCAGAGACAAAATGTTGAAAGTTGAAACCCAAATATATATCTGATGTGAAAGCGGGAAAGGCCCATTTATTAGGCGGCCCTTTGCCAAATTGCCTGGCAATAAATAATCAATTCACCTATGCATTCTTTTCTTTCCCTTCACACTAGTGATGTATATACATATACATATACATACATTGTTTGAGAGTATCTCTTCTATCGCCTTTGGAAATTAAAAACCTTTACTGAAACAGCAAAGATAAAAGCAAAAAGTACTGCAAACCCAACAACCACAGCAGCAATAACTCCCACAAAATCATCTCTGAAACCAAAATAACTTCTTAAAAACTGTTTCACTGTCTGATTTGTCTCAATTTTGGTCGTTATATCTCCAAATTGGGTTGCTACCAATCCATACAAGGTCCATGCCACCGGACATGCCCAATAGTACCATCTCCACCAAATAGGAATGCTCTGTTATCAAACAAACAATAAAATGGAAAAACTAGTACACATAAAATCACTAAAATATATTACTCAATATAGTTATAGTTAGGCAACACTTACTGGTCGTGGTATGACAAATCCTGAAAACAGATTCCAAATTCCATAAAATGCAGCAGCCACAATTGCAGCAATGTGGTGATTTGGTGTCACAGCCACAGTCATCATCCCATAAAAGGTGAAGTATAGAAATGTGAAGTACATGAAGAATAGATACCAAAAGAATTTGCTTGCACTCCATTCAAATCCAATCATTGCATAAACTATCACACCATATGTCACTGCTTGGGCAAGAACATAGGGTAACTCTATTATAACCTGCGCCAAAACCCAAAACCTTTTAGTACAAAATTGTCCATGTAAAGTTTTTCTATAAGATTGTCATACTGACCTGTGCAAAAGCATAGGGAAAGGCTGAATACATTCCAGCAGCTCTTTCTCTATAAAACACTGTTCTTTCAACGGCCACCACTGGCTGCACAGTTGAAGCATTCTGGATCCCAAGGAAGAGAACAGCATTGTACATTGAACCCATAGCATTAAACAGATCTTGTCTCCTACTTCTGCAAGATTTCCAAAAAAATTTGAAAGAGTCAAATTGTAGGGAGAAAAAGAGTAATGCAATCTAAACATGCTTGTATTTCTGTAATTACTCAATTGTAACTTACATTTTGGATCCCAGGTCCCAGAACATTGTTCCAAACATCAAAGCTATGAAAGTAGTGAAAAAATATCTCACTGCAGTGTATGGCGGATTGCGCCAATATGACCAGTGTTGTTTCCATAAGCAGGCCATGCATTGAACTGAAAATGGCTGTGCATATTGTGTAGGAAAATAAAGGTCCTTGGAACCAGGGGCAGGCTTGCTCAATTCTGCTATAAGTGTTTTGTTCCTCCTGGCATATGCCATATATATATATATATAGAATACTGGCTTCAGCACATGTCATACTAAGATAACAAGGTTAAGTAATATCTACTAATTAACTTACCTGTATAGTTCAGAATTTTTGTATAAATCAGTAAAGTCAACACCTAAAGCCATTTCTTGTGCTGTAGTTGTGATTTCCAACATCCAAGTTGCTGGGTTATATCCATCCTTGATTTTACTGACCCCTTCAATACTCTATATAAAAGCAAAGATATTAAAATTGCAGAATTAATAACAAGAATCAACAACTATAATTGTCATTTGAAGTACTTGTTTATTGTTTACTACCTCAAAATACTTGATCAGGTGGTTGGAATATCGACCCAATGGCCCCACATATATTTCTTGTCCTCCACGCTTCATTAGGAAAAGCTGAAAGCACATTTTTGTTTGTCATGTATATGTTGAATGTAATTGAGAAGTGAATCACCAAGTATGCTTGAGTTTTATGATAATTATTGATCATCCATCACCTCATCAAATGCTTCAAATATGTCTATGCTTGGTTGATGAATGGTGCAAACAACTGTTCTTCCTGTGTCCACTGTGTTCCTAACTGTTCTCATAACAATTGCAGCAGCTCTTGCATCTAGACCAGAGGTCGGCTCATCCATGAAAATTATGGAGGGATTAGCCACTAGCTCAACTGCTATAGTTAGCCTCTTGCGCTGTTCGGTAGATAGACCACTTACGCCAGGCAAACCAACCAGTGCCTGCCTCAGTGGGTTAAGCTCCACAAGCTCCATGACTTCCTCAATAAACATCTGCAACCATTTTATCACATCCAAAAGTAAAGCTTATAAGATTCTAAGAGTTAGGAACAGTAGATGGGAGAGGCTATAATGGGCTTCAAGTGCTAACCTTTCTGGTTTTGGAATTAACTTCAGGGGATAGACGAAGCCATGCTGAATAGAGCAAGGATTCATAGACAGTGACATGAGGAGAGTGGATGTCATTTTGCTCACAGTAACCGGAGATTCGAGCAAATGTTTCTTGGTTTTTAGGGTACCCTGAGATTTTGATGCTCCCATCAATATATCCACCAGTTTTCCTACCAGCCAGCACATCCATCAGAGTTGTTTTACCTGCTCCACTCACACCCATCAGAGCTGTAAGAACACCTGGTCTAAATGCGCCACTAACACCCTTCAGAAGCACCAATCTGTCCTCAGCTATACCCTGAGTCTTCATTTCCTGCCAGTTGAAGTTAAAATAGTGAGGACTTTCTATTTTTCTTTTTTCATTTTCTGACTACATTAGACTTGCTTTTCAACTTTAATCATCAAATTTTCTCTATAGAAACTAGTTACCAGTGGCATGTCCACGGAGTATGTGATTTCATCAAAGGTGATAGAATGTGGTTCAAATGGAAGAACCATTCCTCTTTTCCTCCGGTGGCTTGACTCAACAACAGCTTCTGGTTTTACAGATGTAGACCTGGAAGACATGCTTGCTGTCCTATGATCATCTAAGTTCCCTGCAAGACAGTTGGAAAGTTGTTCAAAATCTGAAAAGCTTAATATGAGTTAGAATCAACAAGCACACACACTTGCAGCATGTCACCTATGTTTATCTTGCTACTAGGTGCATTTCCTCTGCGTGGTAATTCAATGCCTTCATGAGTTTGGCTATTATCCTTAGTGCCTTGAGATTCTTTGGATATTACAGCCTGTGGCTTCTCAAATGCTGCTTAATCATTAGTGATTATCAGTATACTAAGCATCATTGCAAGAATATTAAAACCAGTAACAGGTGAAGATACTCACGGCTAAGGTAAGTGAGAGCCAGAGTGAAAGTGATGTTCAATACAAGTACAAATCCAAATAATGCTCCAACCCCTATCCAATACCAGTATGCATGCGTGAAAAACCCACGAGACTTCAGAACCTCAACTCCCAATGGCTCATTTGAATTTGGAAGAACCTTTAATTGGAGAGAAAATAAATTAGATGTTTCATCTTTTCACTAAAAAAATAGAGAATACAAAGTTGATAGTTCAAGTAATTACGTGGTTCCAACTATTCCCAAGGAACTCATTGACCATTATAGCATTCTGGGCATACATTAATGGTGAAATCCAGTAACCCCATATCCACCATTTCTTGATATCCTCTGTTTCACAAAGGAAGCAAAACAAATAAGCACTATTTCAGGTTCAATAAATTGAAAAAGTTAAAGTCTTTAATTAATTAATGTATTGATCTATTGTATTTGTACCTCTTGACAAGATGAAGCCACCCAATGTAAGAAGCGTGACTATTGCAAATGATCCAAATGTGTTAGCAATTATCATATTCCTACCCATGGCTGCAATTGATCTGAACAATCCAGAAGCCATTTGGCCAAGTAGTAATAGCAGAAGGTATTGCTTGAAAAACCTGCATCAAGAGCAGCATCTCACATCTTGTACAATAATGCAAGTCTTCCACAGATTCAAAGTAGATAAGAAAAGCTTCTTTACCTGCCAACATTTGGATCAAATCCAATTACATAGTAGGTGAGACATACCCAAACAACAATTTCAGCCAATGTAACAGGAATCTTGAGGATCCAACCAGGAATAGCATATGCCCATGAGGGATAGAATAGGTGGTCACGTTGCTTGTAAAAAACAGGAAGCTTCCCAATAGTCATAGAAAGCTCAGACATTCCATTAAACATAATCATTACTATAGCAAAAAAAAGAGCACCAAGGTAAACTCCTCCATGATCCACAGAATCCCGGTGCATCTCAGTTCGTAGGAATACTGTCATTCCTACCACTGCCATCACCGCGAGCTAAAAGCAACAAGAGAAAATCATTTGTCAAAACTATGTATGCAAAACATGAATAAGAAGAAACTCAATCAAGCATAATAGCATTCAAAAAGTAGATATAACCCACTTGGGATAGCTTGAAGACGTAAACAAATGAATTCCGCTTCATAAGCAAATACTCTCTTGAGAAGTTAGCTTTCAGCAGTTCCTTCTTGTTAACCCCATACTTTTCTGTTGTTAATGAAGCTCGGTGGTTCTTAGTCTTATCAAATGGAACTGCAAGCTCCTCTCCTATTATCCTACCCACTTGGAATGATTGAAATCCCTCAGCAAATTCAGTAACTGTTACAAAACTGTATGGTTCATCTCTGCCTACCCAGTACTGCTCTTGATCCTTTCTTGAGGTCACCTGCAAGAGTTGTAAAATAATATAGATAGATATGATTACTGGTTCCACTCATCTTCATTTTTACTTACCTAACAACTAGAAGGGGAAAAGAAAAAAGGGTCTAGTTTTATTTACTTCTTGAAGGAAATCAGCAACTCCTTTCCTCTCAGGACATCTAAAACCCATATACTCAAAAAACTCAAGGATTCGATCGCGGGGTCCTTGGTAGACTATTTGGCCATCAGAGAGGAGAATAATGTCATCAAAGAGGTCATAAGTCTCTGGTGCTGGTTGGAGCAGAGAGATAACAGCAGTTCCATCAAGAATGTGAACAATTTGCCTGAGACATTTTACAATTTGAAAAGTTGTGGAGCTGTCCAAGCCAGTGGATATTTCATCCATGAATAATGCATTTGCTGGTCCAACCAGCATCTCCCCTGAAATTTATACATACAAAAATCATAACGCATTATGAAAAAGAAACGAACTGAATTCAATGTTAGAGACAAGGAGTTGAACCACTACCTGTAGTAACACGCTTTCTTTGTCCTCCAGAGATGCCACGCAACATTTCATCCCCTACCATAGTATCAGCACATATTTCCAATCCCAATATCTGTAAATTATAAAATAAATATGTGAGTGCTAACTGGAAAAATATTTGTAGATTTTCACTAATATCGGAATAGTTTGGTAATATTACCTTTAGTACATACTCTGTCATCATCTGGCTTGCCTCCTGGTTAGATGCTGTTGCCTGGCATATCAGAAAATAATAAGATCAAAATAGGCCTGGTTTCTGCATAAACTCAGCTTATTTTCATTTATATGGTAATTAAGGAATGGTTTGGGCGCAAACTCAATTTGAAATCCCATCTTCTTGTACAAAAAGATTGACAATAGCTTCTTTCTCACCTTCATGTAGATATCAATATATGGGTCAGGTTTGATATTTGCTGCTACCTCTCTTCTTGACAATTCAGATAGCAAGTCTGTAGATTGCCAAAATTATACTCACAGTCATTGTTAGATTGCATATAAGCTATAGTTCACATTTGAGGTGAAAAGGGAAGAACTTGAAATAAAAACTAACCATAACGTGATCCCACCCCTTGGCACCTTGCAGAGAAAGCCAAGGTTTCTCTAACAGTCATTTCTCCAATATGGACATCATGTTGGCTGATATAAGCAGCGGTTCTCTGGGGTACAAACTCGTCCATTCCATGGCCGTTGTAAGTTACTCTCCCAGAAACCTATATCACCATTCACATCGGATATAAATAAGATTACTGAAATAAAAAGCAGAGTGTGAATGAAATTGTTTTTACCTTAAGATCTGGGTCAAGCTTTCCTGCCAGAGCCAAAAGGAGTGTGGTTTTTCCAGAACTTGGAGGACCCAAAAGTAGTGTCATCCTGAAAAATGCAACATACAAGTATAAAGATCATGTGAACCAAGATTTGAGCTTTATGAGTGTACTCAAGCTTGCCTTCTCACCTACGAGGTTTGACGATTCCACTAACATCCTTAAGAATATTCATATGCTTCTTTCTACTTGAAAGAATATGGAGATAATTCAAGATGCTCTAGGAGACCAAGATACAAAGACTGTCAGAACAATTAGAGATCAAAGACATTATTTAGCAAAAACAACACCAAATCTAGAAGACTAGAATCCACACAATTACCTCTAGAATATTAACAACAGAGTTCAAGAATGAGGGTAAAGCTCTGCTTCCCACATAAGCCTCTGCCTCAACATTTAGGTGCTCATATCTGACTTCAATAGTAGGAATCTGAATCCCAACTCTGGAAATATTCAAAGATACAGAAAGCGCAAAAAAGCTATAAAATTTAGAGAACAGGAAAGAAAAAGAAAGAGAAATGAATTCAAACAATAGATTCTTACCTATCAATTCTTTCCCTGAGCTTCAACAAGAACTTCTCATTGTCCTCCTCAGCAACTCTTACCAATCTCTCCAACAATTTCTTTCTTTCTTGAAACCCAATATCAGTAACATCAACTTCATTCACCTCACCTTGGGATGTGGTCAACAACCCTTTCTTTAAACGATTATAAGTTGGGAGCTTTTCGAGTGCAGCCCACTTGAGAGCTTCTTCATCATCTTCTTCATGTGAAGACCTAGAGAAAACGTCTGTTCCATTGTTTCTCCAAATCGAAGAACTGCTTACTTGTCGTAAACTACTACTAGCCTTATACAAATTTCCACTCTCCATTACCAACCAAAACAGAAAAACAAAATATAGCTGCAAGAACTGCTCAAGAACTCCAAAACAAAGACTTCTATATGAACAAGTGCTAATTAAAACCCACTAATATATAGGTAAGAGGGCTCTCACTGAAGTGAAGAGTTAAAGCTACATTTTCTACATTAAACGTTGAATTTTGAAAGCAAGCAAAGGGTGACAATAGTATGAGACGACTATGCAGCAGCCAAGCGTCATAACAGAAGGGTGTTACAAGTTCCTGGACTAGCCAAATCAACCCACGTGATGGTTCTCAGTTTTACTCTAATATGAAAACTTGTGAGAACGCAACTCTCTACTTGGACTCAAACATTGACCTTTTCCTCTATGGAAATAGTGAAACTTGTTGTTTAACTTATATTTTATGCTTTTTGATCAGAAAAATAGAGTATGAGGAAGACCATGCAGGTCTTCAAGTTGAGCTAATTACATATTAGATCACTTTACCAAAACCAAATAAAGATTATTAAAATATTAGAAGGTAGATAGCTTCAAACCTCAAAGAAACCAGTAAGGATTCAATTTTAATTAATTAAACGAGGACAAGACAGTAGTCAAAGACATCAGGCACTCAACTAAAAGGCTAAATGGACAAATATCTTTAAATTATAAAGCACTTTATGATAATATCAAATGTTTCAGGTTTCTTTATTATGTCACACTAAACCAGATATTATTATTATTATTTTGACTGAGTAAGACAGTAGATCTTGTAATATTATAAACACAATTTTTATACCCAATATTTTACAAAATATAACTGTACGGAAAAATCTAAATTTAACAAGACTATTGTATTGAAGTTCTTCTGCGACATAACACTATCATTTCTGTTATAGAAGGTTAGCATATTGAGCAGGTCTCTAAGATGATGAAGTAATTACTTAATAAAAGGATATATTACGAGCATATGGTCTTTCTCTCAATTCTCAATTTCCAAAGTCATTGAGAATGGCAACAAAAAAAAAAATGGTCTTGGTCTTAAATTTGTGCACGTCGAAATTGTTGTGCTTCCAGAAGGCTTTTGCTGATATTAGTTGAATTCCTGCGGCTTGATCATGAAATGGAAGGATAAGGATGAGAAATGGTAGGAAAAAGTATATTGATACCTGAAAATTGATGTAATCCAGGCTTTGTGGCAGCTGCTGTGGGGCTAGCCGTAAACAACATGACGTAATGAATCTCAAAATCTTTTCATCAACGTCACAAGAAAGGTATAAGTATTGAAATCTTATTTTCTCAAAGAAGAAATTGGTGAAAGGACCAAACAGATGTGATTGCTTGGGAGCAAACGTTGGCAGTTTGACTTACCAATGCATAAGATTGCCCAGCAAAATGGTCCATTTACGCAAGTCTCATATTCATAATTTAATATATGATTATATAAATAATATTTTGAAACTACTAAGAAATGATGAATTTATAATAAAAATTATAGTTTCAGATTCGAATCTCCATTCTTCCGCATCTCTAATTAAAAAGTAGCTATATTTATCTAATAATAAAGATAAATTTACAAACATTACATACCTAATTATACATTAATTATAGTGACAGTTTGTGTTTGATAGGAAAAAAAAAAGTTTATGTGAGACTAAATAAATTTAGTTCCATCACACAATGCAATTTATAATATGCAATGAAAAAAAATTATGTATATATCATTACTCTAGCAAATGCTACGGTTTAGTCACTCGTCCATACATGTATTTTTTCAACTCCTTTTATATAAAAATTTGGATTTTCTGCATAAGTTGCGTATGCACATTCCAATAGAGCTGCAAAACCTTGACAGTCAACCAGGATGTGCTCTAACACTTAAAGGAAGGATTCAAAGTCAGAGCTCCTGTTACGAGAATCATCAAGCGCATAACAAAGTCCAAAATTATAATACCCAAGGATTAAAATGACTTGTGGATTCATGACATGCTTCTCAGAAAATTTCTTAACAATCATGACATCTACGATTGATCACAAAGAATACTAGAAAAAACATATTTTAAGAAAGGTCCCTCCTGCCTTTGAACTCAATTTTGTAAAGTACAACGAGATAATAGTTGCCAGAAGGCCCAGAACATAGGTTGAGAACTTAGCATCCATTATTTCATAAACAAAGGAGCCGGAGTTGCAGAAGAAAACCAAAATTCAATTAATTATTCTGTATGTAAGCCAACTTCGCATATATAAGTATTACAATACAGACACCAAAATTCTTACCTACTTTTCAAGTATGTTTACAACAGGTTCGGTCAGTGGTACTAGAGTGTCTACATCATTCTACATCATCATGCTCTTTCTCACTTGCAGCAGTACCATTGGTACCAGGAACAAGTTCTGCTTCAAAAGACTGCGAAGGCAACCTCTGATATCTGATATTTGGGAGAAGCTTATGCTGCCCAAATGTCAGAGTTTGACTCAGCTTCTCATAGTTCCATCTCTGTTGAATATAGATTATAAGTGCAAGGATAATTGCAGTCACAGGAATGGCAATATCCACAAATTTTGAGTAAAAATCCAAACTTGGGTTGATAAATTCAGAATCCTCAGAAATGTAAGGATTTGAAGGAGCTTGTATGTAATCATAAATATGAGGAAGAAGTCTGACCAGAGTGATTCCAATGAAATATAATTTTCTGAGTGGTTTACAGTCAATCTGCCAGATAAAGTTCCCAATAATTTGAGGAAACAAGAAAAAGTCTTGGACAAGACCCACATATTCTTTCAATTCCATTGCCCAATCCGATCGTGCATGAGAATTTTCTCCATCAATCAAATATGTCTTTCCTCTAAGAGGCTTCTGGCTGCTCTCTATGCCATGAATTATAAGAACAATTACATACCCAATCAGATGAATGGTAAAGGTAAAAATAAATACCCATTTATCACCAGGGACACGATGTGGTTCAAGTGGGGTACGCTTTAGCAATCTGATGCGAGACTTCCACACCTTCTGGCAAAGACGTAGAGTTAGTAGCAATGATACAATCAATAGCAGTTTGACAGTGTAGTCAATAAAATGAAGCCACTGACTGTTCTCCATGTCATCAGATGATACATCATAAGATTCAGAAGCCAATTTCTTAAAAAGAGCTTCTGCATCTGTGACCAGAGGAATGCTATACCCAAGAGCTTGGACACCTAGCATGACAAGTGATATGTGTGGAAGAGAATCAACATTATGTTTGATATAAAACAGTTGGCTTGAAATGCAACCAATCGCCAATGAAAGTGTCAAGATGCGGAGAATTCCTTCAACACCTCTGCGTGAGAGGATATTCTCACGTTGCTTCCTGTACATAATTGGAAAAGTTCGGAGCTTTATTGTATTAAAACGAAGGGGGTCATCGTCTGTCCTTTGACTTTCTATGGAAATTTTAGCTGAGGGATCAACTAGCCACCGGGCTGTAGTGGGAGGATAAGCCACAACCACCTCAATCGAACAGTCCAGTCCAGCTTCAAGCTTATAGCTATCATATAAGACCTTCCATGATGCTCGAACATCTCTGCAACCAATTAGATACATCCTTCCAACATGTGGGTCATATATACCCTCCAAAAATAGCACAGAAAAATTATTATAGGCTTTTCCAGTAAGACTGAGTTGTGCAGATACATTCACAAGAAGCTGCTTTTCTGTAGATTCAGCCTTGGCATGGTAAGGAGTTTCCCGTCCCATTCTTGAAATATTTTTCACATTCCAATAGCGCCCAAACAAAGGACCAACTGAGAGAATCTCCATCTGAATGTCAACCCTTGGGGCCTGGATATTTGGCATAGGATCAGGAAAACCTGAGACGTGAAAAGTGAGATCTTCTGAGAGAAGAGTCAGACTATCTTGGTATGCCTCACTATCTTCAAGCTTGGGGAATGTTAACAATGATTTCTTAATGACAGTTCGAAAACTGAAGGGCTCATTTTTTTCCAGGACAATGCCAGCCAAATTAGTTTTTGAGTAACTGTAATATGGAAGGGAATATTTGAAATAATTCCAAAGCTCTGTAGGTTGCACCAGTTGCTCAAATGATATAGGAAAGAAGGCACTACTGTCCTTAATTGGCGATAAACTTCCAAAAATAATACTACGTTGCTTTATGGAAAAAGAGATAGGTATGTACAAACAGATTCGAGAACCACAGCTACTCCCTTTGGCATCAACAAACCCAAGGCAACCAACCATGCAAAGTTGCCCATTAGAAGGCTTCCAAATCCCTTCAGCGGCAAGAGACACGTTGCCAGGCCCAGATCTCTTTGCTGCAGTATATAGATTCTCTGATGGAGAAACTGCTCTAAAAACGGCAGATACTCTAGCAGAACCAGCATTACCATGAATATTTTCTTGCTCACAATTAACACTCTGCATATAAATTTGAACATCTTTAAAGCTTCCATCTGTTGACTTGATTTCCTTATCTGACACAAAGGGACCCAATTTACTGCAAAAATCATCTGTAGCATTACATCTCCAGTTTGGCACAACATTAAAAGGTTTGTCATGAGTAATTTCCTCAAGTATTTCACAAAACCTTGAACCTTTATAGATACTAATGCCATCATTTGGCATGTTATCCTTATATGGGTATGGATTGCATGCTTTGGACACAAAGTTTTGTAAGCCAAATGTGTACTTTGCTGACTTGCCCAATTGTGATGATATGCGAACCGCATTAAAGTACTTAGGATTTGATTCCCGATTCAAACTTCTCAACTCCCCACTGATCAGCCTGCTTGTTAATGTGAATGTAATGGGATAACGAAGAACTAGCAGAATTTGATCATCTTCTGACAGAGGTATCTGGTCAGAATTATCACGATAAGTCTTCACCCATTCCCATGGATCAGCAGGATTGGCCTCTCGAGTTGGCAGCATTGTATTCCCTAACAAACACAACACCCTTTCCCCTCCGTTTTTCTTTGATTCAGTGTAAAAACCTTGAAAGGAAATTGAAAGCCAAGACTCACTGGCCCATAACTTAAAATCAGGATTGCCATCATAAACATTTTCAGCGAAAGTACCTCCTTGAGTAATGCCCATAACCAAGAAGCCACTGATAGGAACTGACTTCTTCAATTGATGGGCACGATCAATGTCTGTTACCCAGAAAGATACCAATTTTACTGGAGCCAGATCTTCAGACAAGTTCTCTGAAGACGTTCCAGCTTTAAATGGAACAATTGGAAACTTATTTCCATCCTGCCTCCAATCCCCATTTACAAAGGAAAGCTCTTCTCTCATACTACTAACCCCACCATAGTCAGATTTTAACTCAGAGGCAGCAGATAAGACAGAAGCACATTCTCTCTTAACTTCGTCAATCCGGTCATACTTATATGTTGCATGAGAATTTCTTTCAAAATGGAACTCAGGCTCAGGGAGGTATGAATTTGTGAACCCAATGACCAATAAGCAACAAACAGACCAAAGAGCAACAGCAGAAGAGAAAAGCTTCATGGTTTCAACTAATAAAATTCAATCACTGTCTGGAAGAATTGCAGAAAACTTGAATGCCCAATTGCCTTTTTTGTCAAATTACTATGAGGAAATTGTATTTCATTTCACTCACTAGCAATGAACACGCAGAGCCACTACACTATTCAACCACAGATCACAAAGAAGATGAAAGTGGAAGAAACAAATCAACGGAGGATTAAGCTCAAGGTTTTAGCAAGAGACCGTGGCAAAAAGCTCATAAAGATCAGAAGGGGGACGAACCTTAATCAGATTGCAATCAAAGTCCCATTTTTCCTGCAAATGATATTTGTCAAGACCAACCCAGTTTCTGGAATTTCGACAGAGTAATATTACAGAGAAAGCAAGGTAGTAGAAGTGGACAATGATTTGGATCTCGGACGGGGACAAGAAGCAAGAGTAGTCTTGAAGTCAAATTGAAAAAAGCAGCTCTAGACTCTAGTGGTATTTCTAACTTAAAAATCAGATTACCAAAAAATATTCAAGATTATCTATTTTTTCCCCCGCCCCGGAACACCTACTGGCGCGTGTTGAACAGTCCCTTGACATATATAATTAAAGGAAGAAAAATCCTCAAAAACGGAATAATAAATAAACAAATTACATGCCACTCTTCAGCACTAAAAAAAAAATGCTAATTTAATTGGTTAAATAAATGAACCAAGGAGTTTAAGTATAATTTTCTAACAAGTTCCATAATATAATTCCAATCCAATACAAATGACTCGTTTAAAGGTGAAAAATTATAAATGGCTTGGTTAAATCATTATTCTTTTTCTCTTTATGAGAGTTTGATGGTGTGATCCACACGGCCCGTGTCGCGCGTTGATGATGCATCAAGTTGGTACCTAACCTGACTTCTTTTAAGAGGACGATTGAGTCATTTCAATCTATCTGTTAGTGTTAATAGTTATGATGGCATTTAGGGTGTTTAAGAGAGGAACAGGGGCAATATGCCTAGAGAAGATGACGATGACAGAAGACCAGCAATACTATTCATGCATTTATGGTGCATTGTAAATATCCTAGTTTGCAGGCCATTTTGGCCCACGGGCCCAGTTTGTTTACCTCTCCCACGAAATAGGACTGGGTCAAGAGTTTATTTATTTATTATGGGGAAAAAGAATGACAGCTAGTTATTTCCTTGTAAACATAATTACGGAGGTTCAAGAAAGTTATGTATGTTATCATTCATAACAAATAATTATGTTCTTAGTTTTTGATAAAAAAAAAATATATATATTTAAGAAAGGAGTTTGGTTGTTGAAAAAGAAAAGACTATAAAACAATGTACCCTGTAGATGACAATTCTTCATAACGCAAACTAATACATGTACAGTANAATAGTTATGATGGCATTTAGGGTGTTTAAGAGAGGAACAGGGGCAATTTGCCTAGAGAAGATGACGATGACAGAAGACCAGGAATACTATTCATGCATTTATGGTGCATTGTAAATATCCTAGTTTGCAAGCCATTTTGGCCCACGGGTCCAGTTTGTTTACCCCTCCCACGAAATAGGACTGGGTCAAGAGTTTATTTATTATGGGGAAAAAGAATGACAGCTAGTTATTTCCTTGTAAACATAATTGCGGAGGTTCAAGAAAGATCTCTATGTTATCATTCATAACAAATAATTATGTTCTTAGTTTTTGATAAAAAAAAAATATTTAAGAAAGGAGTTTGGTTGTTGAAAAAGAAAAGACTATAAAACAATGTACCCTGTAGATGACAATTCTTCATAACGCAAACTAATACATGTACAGTATTTGGTATATTACATGGAAACAAATACAAGTAGCCTCCAATCGAAGAAGGGTAGAAAAGAAAGGCCAACGAGCGACTTTTGAGAATGCGAAGCTCCCAAATGATCACAGATGGTGATGATTTGAAGTTGGGTAACACTAATTGCTTAAAATGTTTAGGCCATTAAGCTAGTTTCTTCATCCTTCTTTGACGTGGAAAAGCGAGAACCACCACAATCAATTTCCCTCAATTTCAATAGCAAAAAGAGTAGAATGCCAACACCAAATCCCAGGGCAGCACTCGACCCTGTCATGGAAACAGCAGCACAAACCAACATCACAAAAGACTCTTCTTTTGTGTTCATGTCCCTAGAGGCCATAGCCAATTCAATCCCAGCAAACAACAAAAGCACCCCAAGAATCCCAATTGGGAACTCACCCAAAATTCTTCCAAAAGAGTTGCCAAACACCAATGCAAGAACCAACTTTGCAATTCCCAGAAACACCACAGAAGCACCACTTCTACCCCCAAATCGATACTGCCCAGCTAACCCACCCGCACCATGGCACACAGGCATAGCCCCAAACCAGCACCCCACGAAGTTCATAATCCCCACACTCACTGAAACTTTCATAGCTGAAACTTCCCTTTCTGGAAATAAATCCCCAGACAGCTTACAAACTGCAATCACAGAATTCAAAATTGACAGAGGAATCTGCGGAATCGCTGCTTGAACAAACCCAATTTTCCAATCCTCCCACGTGATTGGCACCAAAGAAATCTTCGATGGGCCAAATTTAAGATCTTTAATTATTGAAGGGTCCCGAAGAAAACAGAGCAGTAACCCAAATAAGAACACTATAAGAGCAGCAGGAATCGATGATAAAACCCGCAATCGCCGGTGAACTCGGTGGCGCTGGTTGTGCTGATCATCTTGTTCTCCTTCTCCGGCGACACTTTCATGGTGATCATCCAAGGGCCTGTGGTCGACGCCGGCACCAGTGCTTAAAATTAAGAACAATAAGGCGGTTAGAGCCACAATTAACCCATCAAGGCCAAGCCAGGAGCGAGGAGGACCCGATTTGGAGGTGGATATGTCTTGGTTATAGCGGATGTATTTGATGGCAGAGAAGGCGAAGGAAAGTCCCTGAGAGAGCTGGATTCCGCGGACTACAGGAAGGGGGAGGTAGCGGTAGAGGAAAGACATGAGGCCGGTGCATCCGAGGAGGAGGAGGACGGCGGCGACGGAGAGTCCAGCGGCGGCGATTTGGGGAATAGTGAGTGGAGGTAATTCAGAGATAGCGACAGCGGCGATGGACTTCATGGGTTGAACTGGCATGGGAAGCCCGAAGAGCAAGCCAGTGACGATGTTGTAGAGAGAGGTGAAAATGAGAGTGGTGGTGAGGTCGAGGTGGGAAACCAAAGAGAGAGCGAGTACGATGGGGATGAAGGTGCCAAGGTCGCCGACGGCGCCGGAGAGCTCAGAGGAGAGAGTGGTTTTGAGTTTGAGGGTGGCGGGGAGACGAGGGTGGCGCCACCCGTTGCGGAGGAGAGGAGTGGTGGTGCTGGTGCTTGACATTTTGGTTTCGGATTGGTCATTGGAGGCAGAATGCGGCATAGTGTGGCGGATAAAAGAAGGGAACGTTATTGTTTTCTGTTTTCTTGGAATATGTTACGTGGCAATTTTAATCTAAATATAATTGAAAAAATAAATTGTGAGGAATGTATTAGTATGTAATGGTAAAGCAGTACACGTTTCAATTATAATAGTTCTAGGTATGATGGCGATTTTGCTAGCATAGTAGCACTGTATGATTCAGTGCATGAATTTTGTTTGGATACATGTAGGCAATAGTGGTAGAATTAGTAGATGTGGATAAGGATGAATGAGAAAGCAAGAATTGGTGAAAAATGACTAGGCAAAAGCTTAGTGAGTATGCAAGGAATAAATAACTATTTTTGGTTGTGAGCCATTCACTTCATATTCATATGCATGCGTTGAAGATTAGGTAGATAAGATAAAAAAAAAAGCCTCACTTTNAAAAAAAAAAAAAAAAAAGCCTCACTTTTGCTCTCCTCACATTCTAAGAAACAATAATTTATCACAATTACGTTTATGGTATAAAATTTAATACACATAATGTATACTTTCACTGGCTTCTATTTTTGTTTTCTAATGCATTAAACCAAGCTTATTAGCTTAATACAACTCCCATTCGGATCCATTTGGTCCTGGGTCATGGGCTAAGCACCCACTTTTAGTGACAGCCCACAACAAAACAGGCCAAGTCAGGCTGTGTTTTTTTAATAGCAGGCCCACATTGTGGCAAATTCAAATGAGATAGATACAAATACAATTGCATACACAATATGCCATACCCTTGATTACCAACAAAAAAAAAACAAAACATACCCCACTAATGATAAGCAGAAAGAGTAAAGGTACCGCGTAATCTAAACAATATCTAATTTGTAGACCCATGAAGATTGGACTTTTGGGAGTGTACTTAAAGCTAAAAGGGACTTTTTCATAGCAAGTGACCCAGATTTTGGCTGAAACTAGATTTGATTTATAAGGAATCATTTCCTACTTTATGATTTCAAATTTGACATGCTCTAATCCCACCAAAATTAGTACCAACCTTGACCCTCACACTTTATTTTTGTATTTCACTATAATCACATGATCACCTTTATTTATTTGGGTGAAACATTTCATTTTTCAAGGGTATTTTGGTCATCAAAAATAGATAAGGTTTTATTCTATGAATAACGAGTCTACGACTTTTGCGTTTAATGCCAATATTTATAGTTGTGGGTCACCCTGCCATCCCATCTAGCCGTTGCCCCACTCCTACACCGTTTTCCAGCATGGACACCAAATTTTCAAATTTTTTTTTTGAAAGGCTTGAAACCAATTCGACCGTTGGCTCTCCCTTCATCGACAAAACAGATCCTGTTCTGTTTCACCCCCTGCATCATCTTCCACAACTTGCTCAGCAGTAAGAGAAGTACAATCAACGAAATGGCAGAGGACTATGAGTTCATGCAGGACGAAATGGTGGTCAATGAGAATCTTGGGTACCCAAAAGCCTATGCCAAGCTCTGCCGTGATCGGTGTTTCAGTCCCTTCAGCCATGGTCCTCCCTTCACTTTTATGCCTTATGCTCTGCAGCAAGATGAGGTACGAAAATGGCTAATTCTTCACCTCTTCGTTTGGTTTCTTAGAAAAGAAGGGAACTTTATGTGAAAACAAGTTCTGGGTTATATTTATGAATTGACTTTGTTTACTGGCTAGACTCATTTTGTGATTTTTGTCGTGTTCTTTGAGGTAATACTTAGGCTGCGAGAGCGAGGGATTTAGATCAGATGTTTCCGATAATCGATCCGAAAGCTAAGCCAACTACTAAGCCCAAAATCTTTCTCAGTCTCTTGTGGAAGCAGCTAAGCCACCTCGGGTAGGCACCTCAATTTCTCTTCAAGGCTGAGAATGAACAAATTTTAGAAATTCAGTTAGGTGAATTCTGATGTTTATCACTTTGTTAAAATTCAGGAATGCTGGCTTTGATCCTGAAGTAATTCGAGTAGATGCTTATGGCAATGTGCTGTATTATCATGCGGATTCAGCATCTCCTCTTGCTTGGAACATTGATCACTGGTTTCCTTGTTCAAGTAATCTCTCTCTCTAGCCCCAACCCCTCTGAGAATGTGTATCACACAGGTGGGTCACGGTGTAATTTTGCTCATTTGGATTGAATATGCAGGAGGAGGATTGACTGTTTCAAGCAATCTAAGGATATTACAATGGCAAGCCTGCAAGAGAAAAAAGAATAAGCTGGAATTCTTAATCCCATGGTGGGATTTGCAACTGGGTATCTCTGTAAACCAGTTCCTGTCCCTTTTTGCTTCTTCAAATTCAGACTTCAGGTTAGTATGCCACTTTTTATTCTCCATCTTTGTCTTTTATCTCTTAAATTGATAAAGGGTCAAATGGGGTAGGCGATAATATTTGTAGTTGCAAACAACAGGCACAGGGCCTTTTCATTTTTGTTCTCTGAAGGAGAAAATGAAGAATTGAATGCTGCACAAATAGTGGATTCTCATTCTTTTCCACAACATTTCATTGGATTGAAAGAACAAGTTGGACTTGCTCCAGCTGCAATCGTAGAATCTCGAAGGGAATCTTACGATACAGGATCAGCTTTGAGACAACTGGATTACAATAGGAAGCCAAGGCCAATGTCTCCTGCAATTGGTTAGTGCATAATTATCAATTGAAGCTTTCAATCTAATCATCTTAATTTGAATTTATAGAGAGATTTTATATCTAACTAAAGCTTTGATGTTTTGCAGTGGCTGCAAGAAAAAGCAAGGGTAGTCTCCTGAAAGAAAATGAAGATCCAGACTTTGTTAAAAATCCATACCAAGCCATTGTCATGGCCAGAGATTCCCTGAAACAAAGAGAAGAAGCAACAAGAATGCAGGCAGAAACGCAGAAGCTCGATGATGAAGTGAATGAAATCAAGCTAAAAAATGAAGAGGAAAAGCTCATTATCCAAGACCTGGAATTGACTCTCATAAAACGTAGGAGAAAGGCAGAAAAGTGCCGGCGGTTAGCAGAGGCTCAATCTTCTTACAGGATCATGTTAGAGAAGATGATTAGAGACTCAATGCACCAGTAAGATGAATGACCAAAACTGAAATAATCACTTTACTCAGTTTTTCTTTGAGTTTTTAACAGTGAAATTATGAAATTGTTTTCTGTAGGAGTGTGATTTATAAGGAGCAGGTAAGATTGAACCAAGCTGCAACTAATGCACTCATGGCTAGACTTGAGGCACAGAGGGCAATTTGTGATTCCGCGGAGAAAGAACTTCACAAGAAGTATAAAAAAAGAGATGAAATAGAGAAACAGATAAGACCTGAATGGGAGCATGGAAGGAAGAGATCAAGAATAGATTATTCCATTTTCGAAGAGAACGACGGTAAACCTTTGCACAAGGAGCTCAGAGTGTTTTTGGAGGAGGAACAAAGGGCATCTGAAGCTGGATTATCTGCAAATGAAGAACAAAAGCAAGAAGAAAAAGAAGAGGAACTGCAAATACAAGTTGATAACATTACACAAGAGAAACTTGAGGAGCATAACAGATCAATCATTGCCTTGGAGGATGAAAATTCAATTGAGCACAAACTCCAGAAGCTGGAAATCAGTGAAGGTAAGAATAAATGTGGCATTTCATTCCCAGTTCACCAAGAACCAGAAATAGAGGAAGATGAAGAAATCAGGAAGCAACGTGGCAAAGGGAATGTGGAGAAGTGGCTTCAAATGCTTCTAGAGAATAGTCAAGGAGACACGGAACAACCACAAGAAACAATCGAAAATGTAACTAGTGGGACTGAAGAAATAATCAAACAATTGAATCAGACGTTCGCACAAAAGGAGCTGAAGATCTCTCAAAATCCAGATTCTGAAGATATAGAGAAGCAGCTGCAACATTTTGAAGACAATAATCGTCGCACAGAAAAACAAGATAAGATAGAAAATGAAACTAGTAATAGTTTTATGCAGACAGGAAATAAAAGTTTCACCGAAGAAGCTAGGGAAAGAAGGGAACAACATAGAAAGGAAAGAAGGCTTGAAAGGTCAGAGAGTGCGAGGGCTTTGAGGCGAATCCCATCTTCTCCATCTTTGCTTCTGAGAAAAGGTGTGGACTGCATTCGAAAGAAGCCCCTAGTAAGTGGTGATGATGATGGTAATGAGGATCATGCTGCAGCAAACAGCTTCATAAAGTCATCCATCAAGACAATAAAGAGAGCAGTGAAAATATGATCCTTGAGCTTTACCTTGTCTATGCACTTGTAATTTTTCTTATTTTAATTCTTTTACAATTTGTGAGTGATAATAAGTGAGTGAAATTAATGGTAAAAAAAAAAAAGTGTGTAAAGCTTGTTGTTTGATTTGTGTATAAAGTAATTTCTACCTCATATGTGATAACAGCTTGTTGTGTGTTTCTCCCACCGAGTATATCCCTTCTAGTTTACCTTGTGCAGGAAATTTTAAAATCTCGCAAACAAGGCCATAGTTTAATCATTGAAAATATATTGTAGTATACTCTCGCTTCCGCATTAGCTTTCAATTTCTTTTATGTCAATGATCACTCTTTCTTTCTTTCTTTCTTTTTCAAAAAAAAAAGTAGATAAAAATATTACGGGTAAACTTGATGTGATAAAAGTACTAAAAGTTTTACCAAACTTTTTACCAGCACGATCCCAATACAATCACAAGTAAGCAGAAATATAATACATCTTGCATAATATTGAACAGTCATGTCATTACACAAAAAGTTGCTTTAAAACATTTAGTACCGTGGAATTTCTATATAAATTTCCGCCAGCAAAACCCCACAAAGTTCTATTTGTATCTCTTACTTGATTGCAGGTTACAATGTGATCTAGGACCACAGAAGCACCATTCTCCTCTCTAAAAGTTCAATTTTTTTTTTCTTTTTTGGGTAGAAATCCTTGAAAATTATACACTTGTATTCACAACTTGTGTGCAGGACATAACGTAGCTGTCTGTAATTTTCTATATAGCATGTTATGTATGGGGCTGATGAATGATCGACAACCCCATTATCAGTGTCTCGTAAAACCTTGAAGTTGTAGGTTTCTTACAGTTGTAACCTGTGAATATAATTCTACATATCTCCCTGATTTCCTGCTAATCAGGATTGCTCCAATAGCCTTCGTCCATACAAGAGCAGATGCCTCCCTTGAAATGGTGAAACTGTTCTGTATCCCTAACAGAAATATCTCTCCGAACAACCTTAGAGATAAATTTGACAGTATCATGACAGCTTTTGCACGTATACAGATTCTTTGTCACCCAAACAGGCACCCCAGGTGCAGTATTAATAAGTGCAAATGCAATGGCCAGTCTCTCACTGTGGCCACAAAATATATCAGCTTTAGAAGTTTCAAGTATGTCCATAGAACTGCTCTCGTACCCTCCAAAACCAGCTTCCTTCATCTTCCCATAAAATCCCTCCAAAACTGCATTTATTTCCCTTATTTGAGGGTGAAAATTATCACCGCTGAGAAAAGCGTGCACTTTGCCCTTGATTTCCACCCAACTGCATCCAGGATCTACTATTAACCCATTCTGTCTCATCATTTTTCTAACTTTCGCAACTTCGTCCCATCTACCACAGTCAGCATAAAGATTAGACAGCAGAATGTAATATCCGACACTTCTTGTGTCATCTTTAAAGATATTCTGTGCAGCAATTTCCCCAAGTCCAACATGATGGTGAATCCTGCATGCATTTAATAAGGCCCCCCAAATTGCTGGATCTGGTTTCGTTGGCATGTTCTGTACGAATTCATAAGCATCCTCCAATCTCCCAGCACGGCCAAGTAAATCAACCACACATGCATAGTGTTTCAGATTAGGAGTAATACAATACTTATATTTCATGCTGTTAAAATATTCCAAACCTTCTGCCACCAAACCAGATCTGCTACAAGCACATAAAATAGAGATCAATGTGATTTCGTCTGGTCTAATGTTTGACTCTAACATTCTCTGAAAAAGCTTGACAGCAAGCAGTCCTTTTCCACGTTCAGCATATCCTGTCAGCAGAATGTTCCATGCTGCAACATCTTGATTGCCAGAGAAAAATTGTTTCCAAGCAGATTCCATTCTTCCACATCTTACATACATGTCCAAAATTGCATTAGGCAGAAAACCATCAAAACCTACTCCAGTCCTCAATGCATGGGCATGGATTTCTTTTCCACATGTCAAAGCTCCTATTCTAGGACATGCAGCCAGGACAGAAACTAAGGTAACAGAGTTTGGCTTTAGTCTAAGCATCATCTCCCTGAAGTAAATCAAAGCTTCAAAACACCGGTTGTTGATTCGAAGACCAAGGATAATAGAAGTCCAAGATATAATATTCTTCTCAGGGATGCTGTGGAAAACTTCTAAAGCCCTGTCAATGCATTTACACTTGGAATACATGTCAATGAGCGTGTTTGCAACTATAACATACGAGATGAGCCCTGTCTGCTTGGCAATCTCATGGAGGTTGATCCCCATATCTAAATGGCCTAAACAAGAACATGCACATAGTACACTGGCTAAGGTGATTTCATCTGGCACAACACCTTCCAGTTCCATCGTTTTGTATGTTTGCAAAGACTTCTCAGGCAGCAAACTATTCTCATAACCTGATATCATTGCTGTCCATGACACCACATCTTTATGTTCTGTTTGAGAAAAAAGTTTTTCTGCTTCCTCAATAAGTCCAACAGCTGAGTACATCTGAATTAATGAATTGTAAACTGAAGCATCTTTCCCAAACTCTGTTCTCAGCACATAACCATGAAGTTCCCTGCCTAATCGCTCATCACCAAGAAGCTCACATGCAGTAAGCACACTGGTCATGGTCATCAAATCTGGATCAACAGAAAGTTCAAGCATCACAGAAAACAATCTTAGTCCCTCCAAACACACTCCATTTTCAAAATACCCGGCAATCATGGCATTCCACGAAATCCGGTCTCTATTAGGCATTTTATCAAACACCAACCTGGCAGTACCAATATCACCGCATTTCACATACATAGTTATCAATGCATTGACCACATCGACATCTGACTCAAACCCATATCGAATAACATGCACATGAATCTCCCTACCTCTAACTAAGTCGGGCATGCCACCACAAGTCCTCAAAACACATGGAAAAGTGTAGACATCAGGTCTTACACCAACCCACAGCATTCTGTGGTACAAATTCAAAGCCTCATCAAAAAACCCTGCTTTGGCATAACCACCAACCAAAACGTTCCAAGAAAATAGATTTCTCTCCGTCATTCTACCAAACACATACCATGCATCAACTAAATTGCCAAACCTCACGAACATACTCAACAGTGCATTCCCCAGCGGAAGGCTCAAATGGGTCATCGATTTTGAAACATAAGTGTAAACCCGAGAGCCTTCATTCCGTGCTCTCTTCCATTCACATAACCGCAATAACGCAATATAGGCATCCTCGGCTACAGAAATTTTAAGTTCATGCATCGATTCTAAGTACTGCAAAGCTCGTTCTATGTTCCCAAGAAGGCATAATTTACAGATATCAGAACTTGGGCTCTGCCTGTTCATGGAGGTGGTGGTGGTAGTGGGAGAATTTGAAACACAAATTCCATTGGCTTTTCTTATTGCGAGATGGTGGGTTTGAAGGTTTTGAGAGAAAGTGAAAGTTTTGAGCTTGAAATTGTTAGAACTAATATGAATGGGAAACTCAGAGTGACCCTGGAATTTAGCAAAAGCCGCCATTGGAGATGCAGAGCATGCTTGTCCCGGAGGTTTTTGGGTGAGGTTCTGAGGTTTAACGGTTAAAATCTAGAGGGAAATACCGTTTACAATAATTATTGTAAGGGAAAGTGCAAACCCAATTGTGAATTTTTACCATCTTATTATTACTGCAGTGCCTGTCAACGATTATTATCATCTTATCCAAAGCTTGTCTTCTTATGCCCTGTTTTATTTTTCATTGATTACACTTTCGGGAGATTTTTTATCTACTTTCTCCCTTCCTTTTTTTGCCTTTTTCTTTAAAGTTCCCTTCTTTTTTAGCATATATATTACTTTTCTTCTCTCGTTGTACAGGGTATTTTTCTCTATGTATAATGATTGAAACTCACAAATTACAATAATTATGTATCTTCAAATTGTGCTCCCCATACTGGAAAAGGAGGAGAGACATGAAGAGGGATCCAAACACATTGTTACTCATTGAAAATTATATACTTTTATTAATATACTGTAGTTGATTAGCCCACATATTTTATTCTAGGCAATTGGTTGTATCAACTCAATAGTCTCTGTATTCTTCTGAAATTTTCTTATTAACGTCGCACTTAAACTTGTTTTTAATCCTTGTAGAACAAGTGAGTGCTGAAGTTCGTGATGGCCGTCATACATTGAATCTTTGTTTATCTGCGTCCTTGGTGTGTCTATACCTTGTTGTCCGTGCGAGGGCCTCTTAGAAGACTTTTTTCCATGTGTATGGAAGATGCTGGAGTGAAGATTTAAGAAGCTAAGAAGCCTTGAGATTCTCCCATTTGTAATGGTCATTTATTTGCTCATATTCCGAATTTTTTTTTTTTATGCGATGGTATATAGGTCCAAATTAAAATTAAAATTCGACACGAAAGTTATATTATTTCTCAAGTCATGACACCAAACAAAGTAAACAAACAGAACTCATCTTATTTAGAACTTTCAAATATAACAGAAATTATATTATTCCTGAATTACATTACATTTCAAGTCTAACACCAACAGAATAAACAAACTTCAGAGTTCAGATACTTGATTAATCTGCATAATTTAAGAACTCTAAGCTATCAATATCTTCTTTTTCAGGACATGGATTTTCTCCACTTGTGAGGAGTCCTACCCTTAACCAGCCTTGTTTTCATGTCCATAGGCGTTGTTCGTCCAAGCCCAATTTCCCCTTCAACCCCATCTTCAATCTTGTCAACTGCACTCACACTTTTGCCAAATGCAGGCACCCCAAACTTCTTCCACTTGAAGAGCCCCTTTCTCTTCTCCAGCATTCTCTCCATCTGCACTTGCATGGCATTGCACTGGCTCTGAAGCCTGTAAACATCTTCTTTTAGCTTCCTTATCTCCATTTGCTGAGCGTTGATTTCGCGCTTTGAGAGACACCGTGCCGGTGGGTCTAACCCGCCATTAATGGGGCTGTGTTGGCCACTGAAGGAACTACTCCAATCTATGTGGCGGGTGAGTTTAGTTTGCTCAGAGAATAGCACTTGAATCACTGCTCTGACAGGCAAGCGTTCATTTTGAGCTGCATGAAGTGAGGCCTCTGGTGTGAGTTTCCGGCTATCAATCAGCCTGCAAAGACCCTTCCTTTCTTGCTTTGACACACCCGGATGAGCCTATAACACAAAACAAATTAGAGTTTCAACAACATGCTTAATTTGCTTAGCTGTGACTTTGACAACAAACAGAGAATTAGAGAAAGCTTCATGTTTAATTCATATTCTTGCATTATCACTTAATGCACAAAATACTATTTTCTTCAAACTCTTTGTACTATATGTCTTTAACTTTCTTTTCTTTCTTGTTCTCACTCCTGCACCAAATACACGTCTTCAAATGGAATCTAAAAATAGTTGGGTGTCAATTGAAGAATGTTTGTTACATCATCAGTATGTAGAAATTAATGGAAATCAATTTTCGCCTTTTGTGGATTTTGAGCAATAACTATCAGCAGAATCCTGTAGTACTGTCCAAGCTTATATGCATAGCGAAACGAAGTTCCAGCAAATTGGACAAGTCTCAAGATTGTTCTATCCAACTAAGATATTGAAAGGCTAAGATTTAGGAAGATAGCACATATCTTAGAAGAATAGAGGTAAGTGATTCATAAAGAAGTTACATTACTTTTTTATTAACTTCCAATGATTGAGTTCCATTTTCAATGAAACAGTAGCACACCACCTTTCACGCGCATCCAATATATGGATTGTGGACAAGAGAAAAGACAAATTTGGGGAAATGCAGATTACAGCTGTGATCTTACAATCCCAAAAGATAAAGGACATGTGTGTCAATTCACTTCACCCTCTGCTTCCTGTTCAATTTTCTAATCCGAATTCTTCTCTGAAGAATCTCATGCTGGTGACAACACAAAGAACACTTTTTAAGGAATCCAAGATTCCCACCCTCTTTCATCTCATAGCTACTTATATGTCTATTTCTTCATTCCCTTATTATCCAATTCCATTGAATCAAACTATTTAACACCCTAAATGAGAAAAGAATTAGCTTTAACAATCAAACAACCTGGAAACTTAATAAGAAAAAACATACTTTTAGATAAGTATCAATGGCTCTGTATAACCCGTCATCTATAGCTCTTGCATGGTTAGGAAGAGCTCCAGCAAGCGCGACGAACTCCGTTAAGCTCAAATTAGCATCGACAGCAGCCTCAGCGAGGTAGCAATCAACTAGCTTGGCCACCTTAACCAAAGCAGCACCAGTTTTAGCACCCTCACTATCCAAAGTCACGAACTTTTTCACGAGCCTAATCACCAGCTCAACATCTAACAGAGTGCCACAAGTGTGACTAAAAGAGGGTATCATAAGCTCTTTCAATGAAGCCTGGTCTAGCTGCCATGAAATACGCTTCTCGAGCTCTGCTCTGTAAGTGGGTTCAACCCCAACCATGTTTGCTGTTCTGAGAAGCCGAAGGAGGAAGTTGCAAGGGATGGAATCCTTCTCAGGAGGCAGAACACCCACTAACGTTTCTACAAAAAACCGTTTTTTCATCCACGAAGCCGTCACGCTCTCTGGCGATTCCTCGAATTGGGTGAGACCCTTATCGAGAATGTCGCCTGCAGAGAGGTCAGGGAGCCATTTGGAAGCGTAGTGTGTAATAATGGAACCAATCAAGTCTGCACGAACACCTTTTGCTTTAATGCCTGAAAGGGTTCTGACGAAGTAATCCATGTCGAGGATGCATGCATCGTCAAACCAGCATTCTGAGGAGTATTGCGATGGAGATTTTACCGGGAAAGTAACGGATTCTGGGTAAGAAAGCTTACTCATTTTTGGTGACAAACTAGAAGCTTGCTTTGCTGCTCTTCTCTCTGGTTGCAACTCAGAGGCTCTAGTCATCATCATCCATGTTGGAGGAAAAATAAATAGTTCTAATAAGGGGAAGGGGAAGGGGGTGGTTAGAAGTTAACTCAAAAGAGTAGGCAAGTATGTGGAAAGTAAAAAAGTTGCATTAAAAAAATATCCCCTTTCTAAGTGATCGTTTTGATGACAACATTACCCTTGCAAAATTGCATCAAGATTTTACAAGCTAAAAAAGTACGAAGATAGTTGATGAGTATGTTTCTTCATTGACGCTTCAAATTTAATGAATTATTGCATGATGAATGATCAAACTTTTAGATTAAATAGGTACTTAAAAATTGAAATATGGGTGGTTGGAGAAAATGAGATTTTGTTAAGGAGAGAGGATGGATAAGAGGTGTTTGGAGAGAGGACCACTCAACCACTGTTTATTCCTTCCTATGACGGGCCATATTGCTCATATCCAGATATCCTCCTCAATCCTGATGCTGGTGCAGGGAGAACAAAATTTAATTATAACACCCACAACGCATGAAAGGGACTTGAAACGCACCCCTTTGTTTTTCTCTCCACTCCATCTATTACTATTACTATAACTATTGCGTAAGGGATTTAAAGTTCTTTCTTACTGCTATACATAACACATATATGCACAATATCATCCCAAAGCGAGGTGAGATTTGAGATTGAAAATGCCAAGCCAGCCAAGCACGTGAACTTCCTCATTTGTTGCTTTTGAATCAGACAACTGCACCTCTGGCCCACAACGGCTTTGATAACAAGAATGTGACAAAATCTGAAACCTATTCTGCTCATTTAACTGGGCCTGTTGAAGCCCATCATTCTTCTGCACAATCGTAAAATATTCTTAGTGCAGAAAATTTTGACTAGAAGCACTGAGTTGGGTTTTCATTTCCAAACAGAAAGTGTTAACACTAACATATATAGTAAAATCTTATGGAGAGTTAATTAAAATAAATCTAAAAAATATATATTGACATACTTTGATATAAGTATCAATGGCACGGTACAATCCATCATGAGTAGCCCGTGCACGGCTAGGAAGAGCTCTGGGGGGCGCCACCAACTGAGACAAGCTCAAATGGGCATCCGCAGCGGCCTCGAAGAGGTAGCAATCTCCAACTTAACCAAAGTAGCACCCTCTCCCTCTGAAAATTCATGAACCTGTTCACCAACATAAACCCATATGGGCTAAATGGTTTTAAATGGATATGCCCTGAAAATGACTCGTTGGGACATTGTTAATTGGGTTAAGCCTGTTTGGGCTTTGTGGCTCTCTTTTCACTTTTTGGGCCGTGAGCTTATGCCCTTTTCATGTTCTTCAAATTCAACAAGTTTGGGTAGAATACAATACAAGTGAACGCAGTGCATAAGATTGAAAATAGGGAGCAACACCAAGAAAACTGATGCTTGCTAGCGACACATCAAGCTCTTCGAAATTGGTGCTTTCGGTTGAGAGGGACCGAGATATATATATAATTCAAGATTTTTGTTTCCCAAAGCCCAAAAGGTCAGTAACTAACTTATTATTACTCACAACTCAGAATAAACAGAGGAGAGGAGACTAGTGCTGCCATTGCGAAAGAACTCAAAGTAAAACCAAGCTAAACAAGTTTTAAATTCACTGTATACTCTGTTTCTCTTTGTTTTTTTTGGTTAAAAACCTCCATATATAATATATACATATGCGGTTGCTCACCAAATTGGAAAAAACAACTATAATCACCAGCTAATTTTGATCAGATGATGGAATACGTCAACATCAAATCTGCCAGCATAACACAAACTCTACTCTAACAATGAATTTTCTTTAAATTAAATACATAACATCAACCTGTTTTGTATTATCGTAGAGACATAAATCAAAAAGAAATTCTTCCTTACATAATAAAATAAATGGGATTCTACAAAACCAAATAAACTCATTTATCTATGGCGCAAAAACGAAGGGGCCTCAAAAAGAGACACTAGCAAACTTATTCTATAAGCAGAGTTATAACCTACAACAAATACTTGCTCCTAACACTGCTCCCATAACCACTTGTTCTACTTAACTTAATATTTCTCCTTTGGCAATTTTATAGAAAGAAACATGATTAAATATTGCGAGGAGTTGAGGTTTCAGATGGACTGCTTGAGCTTGAGGAACCACCTGGTGCTGGATTTAGTGATGAAGCACTTGCCAGAGAACCATTTCCACCCTCATCTTGAGACACAACAGGTATCTTAACAGCTGCTCTTTCCATCTCTTTCTCAAGCTCTTCCTCGCGACGCAATGCAGAAAACTGGCCATCCAAAGACCTGGCTGCTCCTAACCAAGCTAGAACAATCACCAGAAGCACTCCTCCAAGGTATGGAGTTGAGTTCGCCAGTGAACCGAATGTTAAGATCATAAATTGTTGAATTAGCGCACCTCCTGACTTCCCCAATGGGTTGCAAACAACATCAATAGCTGCCTTGCCTTTGACCTACAGCAAGCATTTCAGTCAAGTTAGCTAAAATCAGACACAGCATGTAATATTTCTTCACAATTTCAGATCAGTTATAACAATTGCTCTTTCATTATTTGAAATTACATAGGATTTCAACATGACTGAGTAGAAGGGAAGAGTCAAAACCTTGGTATCCTCATCTAAGGGAATGTAGGCCATTTCTTTGCAGGGATCAAACAAGCTGTACTTAGCACTCTTGCTAAATATGTTCTGCATTGCACCCACATATACAGCTGCAAGCAGTGGAGTCAATCCAAACTTTACAAGGGCAGGTGCGAATGGGTCTCCGAATAGTATAAGAGAAAAGAAACCAACTCCGGTCAGAAGCAAGACTGTAGGTGTAATCTTGGCAGCAACTCCCCATCCATATTTGTCGAAGATAAATTGACTAACAAGCATCATTGTGAATGTGGCAATTCCAGTTGCAGTTGAGAAGTCACCCATAAAGGAAGAGTACTCATTTGGGCTAGGAAACTGCACAAGCACAATTTGCAGGCAAAGTGTGAGAGAGAGTTCATGGTCAAAAGGCCATTACAAAACCAAACTAAGACAAGTAAATTTATTTTCTATTACCTGAGCCTTCAGCTTTGATTTCCATGTAACCTCGACAAGGTTGATGCTAATTCCATATGCAACCACCAAAGTAGCAAGATCTCTAATGTATTTTGAAGACACCAAGAACTTCAAGCTCTCCATTGTTCCCATTTTGGGCTTTTCCTGCAGAAATATATACAATAAGGGAAAATTCTAGTTAACACATTTCAGATGAAGCAAAATAGTGTGTTTCAGAACTGCTCTAAATGTGTATAAGCATTTATAGAATGTACAAGAGGATTGCCATATGAAGCAAGATAGCATGCGTGCGAGCACAACTAAAATGTAAGTAGCAAAGAGAAAATGGGTACACATTTGATGTTAATGAAAAGACTTCAGGCTGCCTAAAGAGTAAAAATGATAGGAAAAATAAGATCAGATTTTCAGAAGATTACCTTCTTCTTCTTGCTACGTGTAGGAAGAGGAACATAATGGTTCACCCACCAGTACAGGAAACAGATTGCAAATCCCAAAAGTACAACAATGCTCATCATTCCTTTTAGAGAGATGGCCCAACCATCAACTCCAGGACCCAAGTTTTTCCTCATATTAGAAAAGTATTTCACTGTCCGGCCAGAGAATATAAGAGCCACATTGGCCCCAAGTCCAAACAATGGATAGAACCGTTTTGCTTCGTCAACTGTAGTTATCTGCAGAACAAGTAAGATTATCAGCATTCTCAAATCAGCAAAGAAGGGAAATATCCAAGACAGAGCAGATATTTGCAGAAATGATATCTCTAATATTAGAACTGATACCAAGCAGGACTGAAAGGAAGTGGTATTCTCCATATAAATAGATAAACCATTAAAATTAATGTTATATGCATATTAACATGTTTCTCTGCCTCTAACAACTTCCATTCAATTTACAATCACTAAAACATCTTAATATGCATATAAGAAGTCATGCGTATTGTTTAAAATGAAACAAAAATCGGACAACCATCACTAATGCTTTACTGTAGTCACAATGACTTTGCAACTTATGTGTCAATGCTGAAATAATTAATAAAAATTATTATCTTTAGAATGGATATGCAATTCCACTAAATGATACTGAGAAAAATATTTTTTATGCAAAGAAAGTCACCTCGCAAATGCTCATCATTTCAGCTAAAGAAGCCTTTGATGTAACACAAGAAAAGGGAAAAACATAAACTTCATGAACCATGAAGTCTATCTGCATCTTTCTCTGTGATGGCATACCAATCAATATTGATTGATTTGTCACTTTTCGTGTCAATTAGAAAGTCATCATCTATACCCCTTGAAAGGAGAGCAAAATACGTGATGTAACGAATAACATCATGAGTTATCGTTAGGAATTGGATATTGGACCACATGTTAGCCAAGAGAACTGTTAGTTAGATTAAGGAGCAGAACAAGACAAATTCTGAGCAGCACATGTTCATGTTTTCATTTATCCTTACACTCAATTCTCAACAAATAATTGAACTACATTGTTTGATCAGGGCGTGGGATATGAACTTATAGGAAAACCACCAACATGACCACTTGAGGTTTCATCGGACAAATACAAAAAAGTCACAAAATATAAGATTTAGTATTTACACAATTAATTGAGTAAAAGGTGGAACACTGTCGTGCAAAGTTACAACAAGCCAGTTTTCTCATTCAAACTTAGGCTCTATATGTCATCCAATTTGATACGTAAAGACCAGGAGGGGTAAGAAATGCAAAAAAGTATCCACTCCTCTGCGTAAACTTACAGAGATATACCTGACCACGAAAACAATATATTGGTTGAAGAGTTTTTATTTTTTATGAACTTGTTGAAGAATTATTGATTAAACATATTATTTAAAACATAGTAGTGACACCTCAAATTATGAGCTGCCAACCCAAGAGCAAAGAGCAGAATAAATAAAATGAACGTGCAAATCAGAAGAAAATAAAACAAAACAGGTGTACCAGATAGGTATACAGGAGAAAAGGAAAACGATTCATTGACCAATCATAACAGGCAACTGTTTCTAAGATTCTTCCAACCAAATAATTAAGTAGTTTGTGCAGAAGTATTTTCAGTTTCAAAAGCAGGATATAGAATATTATCTCTAACGGAGGAAATTAAGATACCAGAGTACCATAATAAAAGTAATATTCTGATATCAACAGGTATTACACAATCAATCTAAAGAACAATGGTCAAAGTCTGTTCATAGTATGAAATTACCTGGTTGGCAAACCCCCAAAACAGCACTGAAATCACCACACTTCCCCACAATTCAGCCATGACATAAAACAAACAAAAGCTCCAGATTCTCATAATCGCAAGTGGACCAAGGAACCTCGGACCGAGGATGTTGAGGAGCTTGTCAGCAAATGCCTCAGGGTGGATATAATTACTAAGAGGGTAAAGAACAAACCCAAAAGCCCCGAAGAAGGCGATGAAGGGAAGAATAACAGTGTAGAAGAGAGCTTGCTTGGACAAAACATTAGCCAATTTTGTGTATAACAACATGAACCCTATAGCCATAGGCAGATTCACCCACGTTTTCAGAAATGGTATAATCTCTGCACTACTTCCTCTGGCCGTCACAACCAGCACATCCTTTGTGTCTCTGAGAATTGTGTAATTGAAGAGGATACAAAAGAACATGGCCCCAAGTGGTATAATCTTCTTCAGAGTAGTAAGCTCAATACCCAAGAATTTTGGCTTCTCAATCTCTACTTCCCCATATAGTGGCTGCCCATCAGCAGCAGCAGCAGCAGCTTCAGCCTTGCAGATGAACAAATTTTTGTCCTTTCCACCAAAGCCATTAGCTTTTGAGACAACCCCATGAAATTTTTGGAATCCATTCGTAGATAGAGAAGACCCACCAAGGATTTTGGGCTTTGACGATAAAAATCTCTGCTTTAAGCCCTGTGAGGGGTGTAAAACCCTATTCCTGGGGTATGTGGGAAGAGAGAGAAGTCCTCTGGTCTGCAGAACAGCTTCCATGTCTCTCTCTTAGGTCCCTTGAAGAAAACCAATACCTTGGCACTTCAAGAGGAGAACATAAAGAGAGACACAGATAAGGGAAGCAGGGATAAAGGGTGATAAGGCAAGGTGGCTGCTGGCTGTAGAGGGGAAGATTATTTTCTTAAAGGAAGGAGGGGCAGATACAAATATCTATCTTTATATATCATCAGTGAAGCAACCAAACCCTCAAAGGGTTGAGGAAGACAAAAAAAAAAATGAAAAATACAATAATCACAAAAGCAATAATAATATATAAATTTTAAAAAAAATTATGGGCTCTTTAAGAGCCACAGCGGCCAGGTTTTAAATGGAATCTGTCAACGAGAAGACAATTTTTCATTAGATGATCGAATTCCCATAATGGAAATGTGAGTGAAAAGGATTGGTAAGCAAAGTGCATGGGAAACGGTCAAGCAAAGGGAAAAAGAGCATCCCTAGAATCTCTCTCTTAGCATTCCAAAGTGTGAAGAAAGGAGCAAGTTGTTTTCCTCAAATCTCCTTATTTACACTATGACCAAAATGCCCTTGAGATATTTTTCACGAGTTAGAGTTGCGTCTTTTTCTTCACTCTCACATATGCATATTTTCTACTGTTATACATTTACTATATTTTCTAATATTACCGCTCATATTATGTACTCCCGTGCAATATGCACATTGGTATGCAAATAGTGGTTAGAAAACACATGGATTTGAAAGATACTTGTGCGATTGAAAGCCTTGGAACGTGAAATGGTTCAATTCACGGCTGATCAGAAACCACGGGTTAGCGGTGGCCCTAACTAAAAAGCCATTTTGCCTTTTCTTCGCAAATTGCAATACAACTTGTCCGTCCATCTTCCACTAAATTTCTGCTTGTTAAACTTCTAAATATCAAAATCAAACCATAAACAACGATTAGTTTGCTAAAGGAACATTATTTGAATGCCACTGGCACTGATGTGGAAGTGATTCATAACAATTGTTATTCTAATTGTCAAATACCAATCGATGTCTCCCTTTGTTTCCACTCTTTACAATTATAATGTTTGTTGGAATACCCATAAAATCATCCTCAGTTTTTGACAATTCGCATGAATTTTCAGACTACCCAAAAGTCATAGTCATCGGTCCACCATTAATGGTAGGACCAAACTCTAACCCTTTTTCTCCCAACCAACATGCTCTTTGTTAGCTTTCTTTGAGAAAATAAAACAATAAACATGTGCTTATTACTTCTTGGGCCGTTGTTTAATTCTCTTGTGTTTCTGCAATTTGTTAGGGACTTGGGGTTAAGTTACAAATTAGTTTATTTCTTCACAAATAGGGTGTATTATTATTATTGTAAGAAATGGCGAACACTTTGTAGCACATCCCCACGATTGAGTTGAGAAAGAGTGACAAATTTGGTGATATATATAGTGATAGTGATGGTGATAGATGTGATTATGTGAAGGACATCCCCACGTTTCAATTAAAATTAAAGCAATCAGTGAAACATGGAATTGTTACAAGAGAAGATGGAATAGAATAAGCAACAAAGTTTGTAGCTTCCCCACCTCTCTCTCATACTCCCAATGCCAATGGGGCACTTCACTGCTTTAATCTTTCGAGAATATTGTGAAATGTGACTAGTCAAAAATAAAAAAGAAAGAAGAAGCAAGGGTCCAAAATAATCTTAGATTCAAGTTGAAGTGAAGGAATAATAATAATTGAGATTTGAGAGGAGCAAGCAACTCCACAAGTTGAAGTGATGGATGCTCTCAGCTCTCCCATATTCGCACAGCAACGGTGGAGATTACTCCACGTTTTTGTTTTAAAAGGAAAACGGCGAATTTTACGACCTCGAGATCCAAGTAATTATGACAAAACGACGTTTACTTAGATGAAACAAGGCAAGGCTTTACTTTACATTTACAGGGTGATTCACAAGTTTTTGTCACTTCATTCAGCAACGGCACTAGTAAATGGGCCTGTTTTGGGTTTGAAGAAGGGGCTCAAAAGCAAACCTCATTTTTGTTGATGTCTGTACCGTACTGTACTTTATAAGACACAGGGGAACAAAGGTTCAAAACAGATTCAATTCAACAACACTCGTTAACAAAATTGAAGGTGTAAATTAATTAAGAAGAAGATTGTTTATGGTTGTGGGATAAGTCAGTTTTAAAGAGAGGCTTTTGTATCATTAACTTGACATGTTATTATTCTTCACTTCACTTCACTTCACTCTCCTCTTGTTCATTTCTTAGGGATGCGTTGCTAATTATGTAGGAAGAGGTTTGCAATTAGCTCATGCTCATCAAGTAATGGACATTAGAGCTATTGGGCCACCATCACCGGAAGAAACATTATATTTATACACATATCATTACTTTTTTTACATAAAATACCATAGAATATACTATTATTTCATTAATGTGTAACCAAATTTGAACACAAGTTGAAATGGGATCCAATGAAATCCAAGAGTATTGTTATTATTATGTTTTTGGCACTGAAAATTGGATGGGATTTAAGACAAATTTGATTGATTATTGTTGAACCCTCTCATCAATCCACTCCCTCATGTCTCTCAACACAATGTTGGCACCCTCGTCAGGCTCACCTTGTATTAAAGAATGGTACATCCCATCGTAAAGCTTCAACCTCTTCTCCTCACTCGATGCCTTCTCATACAACAATTTCGACGACGACGGGCACGTCACACCGTCAGCCGTCCCGTGCACCGTCAGAAACGGCGCCGTTACCCTCGAGAAATTATCCTGTATATACTGGCACACCCTAGCTATCTCCCTCATAGTCCCCACCCTGGGTGGGCCCGTGTACCTCCTTGGATTCGACGCTATGATCTTCAATTTCTCTGGATCTTTGATGGCTTTTCCGACCATCTTGTTATCCGGCATCGCCGCCCACGTGTCCGCAAGACCGAACAGGAGACCGTACAGGAACAGATGCAGTTTACTGGGCTTCATGTTTTCCGGTATAACAAAAAGTGGGGCCGAGAAAATCAGGCCCGTCCACGTGTTGGGCTCTGATTGGAAGTACATAAGCATGGTGGCGGCCCCACCCAAGGACTCGCCGAAGAGGAAAGCCGGCAAGTCCCTATAGGGCTCGCTGCGGCGGACATGGAGGAAGAAGGACAAGGAAGTGGCCGCGACCTTTTCCATGTCGCCGAGGTAGCAACGGAGGCCGTCGGAGCGGCCGTGGCCGAGGAGGTCGGCGGCGAAGACAGCGTAGCCCCATGTGGCGAAGTTGATGCAGATCTTCTGGAAGAGCCAGCCGGTGTCGGAGCCGTAGCCGTGGGTCATGAAGACGGTGGCTTTGACGTTGGGTTGGTCCAAAGGGAGGAAACTCTGGGTGAAGATTTTGCCATTGGGGGTGTCGAAGTATGATTTGGTGTTGCGCACCCCTTGGGAGGAATAGTACTCCTCCTCGGGCATGTAGCCCCAGAAATTGGGGGGTGTCTCAGCAGCTTGACCTTCTTGCTCTTCGCCCGGCATTGCTATTGCTGGATAGAGAGTGGATCTTGTTTCTTCTAACTGGAAACAATTAATTGAGAAGGAGAGAAGACAATTTATTTCAATTTCAACAAATGGAACGCTTCCATTTGAGCTCAATGGATAGGAGTTGGTGGATTTCTTTTTAAATAATAAAATTTTATATATTGTTGAGTTAGTGAGTGGAGGGAGTTGGTGAACTCACTGTTTTTTCTCTCTTAGGGCCCACCATATGGAATTGGTTATGATATTGATTTTTTTTTTTTTTTTGGGTTTTTNTGGTTGTTTGGTTATGATATTGATTGGTGAATGCTAACGACGGCCTTTATTTTTCTTTTGGGCAATGCTGGCCAACCCAATACTGTTACTATGTTTGAGCTGGGTTCCAAACTCGTAATCAAATTATAACAAGCTTGAATTGAGTTAAGCTTTTTACCAGCTCACACAAACATACTAAGAGATTCAAGGCTTGATTCAAATCAGGTTTTTTTAGATAGTTAGATACCTATTCACAATAATTGTTTTCTAGTTGGCAATAGGACTAATAGACTTGACTGGGAACAAGTATGAGGATTAGAGTAATTAGATAGCAAGCCTATTCCACCAATATGAATGAGCAAGAAGGAAGTTTTATAATTACCTGTTTGTTTTTCTTTTCAGGTGGGGGAGTGCCATCAAGTTGGTAACTTTGTTTCTTTTGTGGGAAAAGTATTGTTAAGGACATGGAACTGTATTTTTATGTGTTTTTTTTATGCTAATGAATATTCACCATTTCAAAAACGAGAAACAGAGCTATGAATCATCACTTCCTAGTCCTTGTTTGGGAAAAGGATTAGGCAAGAGTTGTTGAGTGGATTCATGAATGGAAAATGTTGAAATCCATGTCTAAAATAGGGTAGGCCAGTTTAGAGTTGGTTTGTTTATTTATTGATCTCTTAAGTTTGCCAAATTCAATGTCAAGGGTGGAGCAGTAATCCTAATTTAGAGTATCTTTGGTAGACAAGTTAGAAAATAAGGATGGAACTCAAAATGGAGAGGATTTTGTTTACTTGATAGTTGATACATGAATGATATAGTGCAAGAAAATTAAAATAAACTAGATATATTTTCTATCTTCTCACTTCCATTTCTCTATTACCTTGTGAAGTTACTTTTAAGAAATTCTTCTCCTTTGATCACAATTTAGGTTATTGAGACTTGAATGGACAAAAACCCAAACTACCAAATGACAAAAACCTTCCCAACAACCCAAGTCCTTAGAAGGCAAAGCCTTGAATCCCTTAAAACCAACTCAACCATAATTCTTTACACTAACTAGTCTACTTCCTGGACCAGCTTTTGGTTGGTGGATGTGACTCTCACTCTCATTTTTAGGTTTTCTTTTTCTCTTCTTGTGTGGGAAAAACTTTAGATTGGGGTTCAGTGAGGGAGATAAAGAAGCAAAATAACTCATAAAACTATTCATGTTACACTTAATCAGCAACATAACTCATATATTTGAGTTGGGGATTGAACTCCTCTAAAATCGAATGGTCAAATGCAGCTTCTTTTCCTTCATTATAAATCCACTGTTTTTTGACTTGGCCCCATTTCTTGTGACTCTGATTCCCTTTTGTTTGATTAATTAAACCATGCATAGTATATAAATTAAGGATTAGGATTGTGCTGAAGGCAAAAAAAGAAAAGTAATAAGATGCACCACAAGAGAAAGTTGGAGTTTGTTTTGGAATTATTTTATTGTATTTGCCTTGGGTAAGAACATTATAGTGAAGAATATTTGAATAGTATAGTGAGTTCAAAACACAAAGATCCAAATTGGTAGGAGTAGTTATACACTTACAAGGCCAGCAGAGGTGAGGATATGATAGCAGTTGTTTGCTGTAAAGTCTATGTAAAAAGGGACCACACTGTTGTTGGATTCACAGATACTCTACCTGCAAGTCTGCAACTTGCCTGCATTTCAGCCCTCTTGCTCTTCCATGCCTTCACAGGGAAACAGATAATAGAAAATGGTTCATGAATTTCTAAAGTTAACCCTATTCTATCATTGTTGCATTGTTTGTATATAGTGTAATGGACAAAGAATCCTCTTTTCTTCAACACTTACTCCCTATATTCCACACTTTGAATAAACAAGAGTACATATCTTAAAGTATCTCATTATACCATACTTGTACAGCTCACTCTTACTGGCACGTTAAAAATTAATTTCAAGTTTCAAACTTCCAGCATTGTGGGTGGAAAAAATATATATATGTGCCAGAGTTGAAAAATAATCTTATTCTCATATACATGCCCTTAAGATGTACTTTATTGACTTGGTTTTTGTTTATTCTAATGTTTTTGCTAATGAAATTCATTCCTCAAGGGACAAATTTAAGGTCAAACAACAGTGACAAGACAAGGAGACCCTGCATTAATATAGTACTAGTAATATTAGTGGCACTTGATTATCAAATTATTTATTCACCGGTTAAGATAATCCCTGCCCAAAGAAGGAAGAGAAAATCTCAAATCTTTTGATATTTGAACACCAACACTTTATTAAGAGCATACAAAATATTACTCACCCTATTATAATTAAGAAAGATTCTTTACGATAGTTGAACTAGTTATATAGTCGATTTTGGGATTGTGTATCAAAGTCAGAATTAGAGTTACTCATAGGACTGTTTCAATTTAAAGATGATGATGCTTTAGATTAGTGGTGTTAAGGAAAAGCACTAGGGGTTTTGTGTCCAAGTGACTACCACCTAACCTTGGCCCTATAATTTTGATTTTGACATTGACAGAACTGAAATGTCCCGATTATGGTCAACAAAATAATTAAGACGTGAAAAGAATCTAATTATCTATCATTACCATTAATGGAAGAAATTAAAACAAGAAATAAATGGAAGAGAGTAAAGAAAACACTATTTCGCACCAGGGTCCTCCTCCTTATCTTCAAGTTCGACTTTCTTGAGTTGCAACTTGCAATTTCCTTCCCACACGCCTCCTGAAATGATTCCACCCTCTAATTCACAAAATCATTTGGGTTTATGTTATATATTTTATCACTGATTTTGTTTCTATTATTGGCCTTGGCCCCCCCCAGTACTTGATAAATTGTCAGTATCTTACAAAGACAAGAGGAACAGAAAGGACTGAGGGAGATTCCCGGCTTTTCCCCATTATAATGTTAAGAAATAAGAGAAAAAGGAAAAGAGATTCTTCAGTTGTCGCAACTGAAAAACTGTACATATATGTATGTATGTGCATAAAAAATTAAAAATTATCATCGTCACCAAACAGGGAAGGAACAGAGAGGGCCAGGTCATACATCAGCAGAATGGTTGGATTGAAAATTTGTGCCTAAAATTTCTCCTTTTGAGTTGCCCTTGTGTCCCATTCCCATGTTTGAACATCTCAGACGCAGTGGGAAAGGAAAAAGTTTCAATTCTTTAGAGAGAGAGAGAGATAAGACATTAAAGTGAGGGGAAGGAAAAAGAAGAATGAGCAATGTAATAGAATGACGTTTATTTGGGCAACCAAATGTGAAAACTGAAAAGCAATTCCGCTGTTTTTTCTCCATTTCTACGTAGGGAACGAAATTATTTTCCTTTGGCTATGTAAAAGAATCGGTTGCCTGCCTCTACCAAACAAGGTTGTGCAGAGTACCTGTTGGTACTTTCTCTGCACGCCACTTGCCTTAATTATGAAAAACGGAATCCTACTCTCTTTTTTTCATGGCATACCGTAAAAGAAAGAAAGAAAGAAAGTAAAGTCACCATTTTTCCCATAAAAGCTTGAAAATTGCACAGTGACGCACATCAATTTCCTATAGCAACTGCAGCAGCACATGCTCTTGCTCAACAATCTGCAAATGGACACGAGACTATGATTTGTAAACACTAAACACAAACTAGGTCATTTTCATCGGTAAAAAAATGCATATACTTTTTAACTGTTAAACCAAGCTGCGAAAAATGACGAACAACATTGTCTTGTATATTATTAAATTATGGCACATGAAACAAATGGAAATTTTAGAATGAATAATCCTATCAGAGAAATATGCATGAGGTTGCACGTGATCTATAATGTCACCAGCCATTGAGGACAAGATCGATCTCACATCAAACCTGCCTTGCTTCTCAGTTGTCACCTATAACTTACGAAGTCAATGCGTTCCAAAAAATGTTTAATTTTAAGAAAAGGAAACCAAAAGAGTAAAATACAAAAAATTGACATCAGGATCAGGATGGCAGAATCCTGAATGCGCATGCCGCGGCCCCAAAAAGTAAAAGTTAAATCAATTAAACTCATCCGTGAAAAAGATAAAAAAATAAATAAATAAAAATGCTTTTTCTTTCTTTACATAGGACTATCCAATTAAAAAAACAAAACAAATGTTATGGATTAAAGTTTAATTAAAGGAAGAGCTATAACAGGAGATAAATTACTTTAAATTTTCTTTTCTACCACACACTATTTGAAAGTAGCCTCAAAACCATATTGGTGTGTGTGACAGTGTGAGTGTGAATACGTATACAAGTAACCTTTTTACATTTAGTCTTTACTGTTTACCACAAGATGATCCGACCGTTGCTATGCCAGTACGGGCCAGAAGGCCAGCATTAAATAAGTTAAAATTTTCTTTATTTTAAAACTTTCAAGTGTTTTTTTTCAAACAATTACTAAATTTTTTTGGGGGTTATTTATGAGAAACGAAAATCTTGTAGCGACGGTCGATTTATTTTAATTTACGGAACAGTATCTTTTTCTCTAAAAGATGACACCACCAAGACATGAAAATTGGTAATGCCAAAAATGATTATATATGAGAACAGGTGGCAGCCAGGGGATAGGGGCAAAGAAACAGTCTGTGTCCAAGTGGGTCCCACGCCGAGGATGGTGACGCAACTTGAGCTTGAGTGGGGTTGGTTTTCGGTTTTTTTCCTTCATTTTGAATTTTTGGTCCCGCCTGCCTAACCGTTACGTTCTCGGAGGCCACGCCCGCTTATTTCTCGCCGCCATTATTTAATTCAACNGGATAGGGGCAAAGAAACAGTCCGTGTCTAAGTGGGTCCCACGCCGAGGATGGTGACGCAACTTGAGCTTGAGTGGGGTTGGTTTTCGGTTTTTTTCCTTCATTTTGAATTTTTGGTCCTGCCTGCCTAACCGTTACGTTCTCGGAGGCCACGCCCGCTTATTTCTCGCCGCCATTATTTAATTCAACATTTGTGAACCTAATTTCTTTTTCACCTTTGTCTTAAAAACATTAACTCAGTCTACCTATAATAAAAAGAAAATTAATGTCATACATTCATAAGCTATTTAAGATTATCATAAATTTGTAAACAAACCAATATCTTAATATTTTAATTTATACTAAACCTTTTTTTTTCCTAAAATTTGGAAAATACATGTTTATAAATTGTTTATTATTGTTAATTGAGCTATAGATCAAGTGGACACAAAATTTTGGTAAGTCTGACTCTTAGTTTTTGAGTTATGAAAAAAATAAAATTGTTTATTATTAAATTAGATAAAACAAGCTAAAGAAATGTTTATTTAAGGGATACGAGAAAAACAAATAATGAACCCTAAAATCTTTAATGTTATAAAAGATAACTGAGGCTGGTTTATAGAGTATGTGTTATGTCACTGACTCCATTATCGTAGCTATGAGGGCATTATGGCTTGTTAGGAGAAGTTGCAAAATGGGTTGTGTGGGAGAGGCCTACAATTGCTTTGTCATTGCCTCTTCTACTTTATTGTCTTTTTGTTAGCTTTGTTAGGAGCTATAGTCAGTTGTTTTGCTTTGTTATTTTAGTGCACAAGAAAAAACCATATCTTGTTGATGTTACTTATGGCTATGGAAGCTGGATTATTATGTATCGATAAGAGACAATCTAGAGTGACTTTTGGTCTTCATAGGTCATGCACTGACAATTGGAGAGCTTATTTCACATACTTATATTGATACATTATATAATTTCACTTTAATATTATGATTATAAAACATTAAATTGATTAAAGTCTACAATTTTAAATAAATTCATTTCATTTAATACTTTTGGTTACGATTTTATATTCAAACTCATAATTTATAAGTCTTAAAGACGACCTAAATTTTATTAAGTATCTTTACATATGCATATATAGCACATTTGATTTAGAGATCTTTTAAAAAGATTAAAGTCACTAAGATGGTTACTAATTCACATTCNAAGTATCTTTACATATGCATATATAGCACATTTGATTTAGAGATCTTTTAAAAAGATTAAAGTCACTAGGATGGTTACTAATTCACATTCCATAGCATTTGTTTCTTAATAACCATTGCATCATAATCAACTATTAACTACACTCTCAAGTATTCCTTTTTAAAGCCTTGCTTATACACAATATGCATACCTATCAAAATAAAAAAGAATACAAAATTTGAGACCCAAAAACAAAGAAAGCAAAGATTTCAGGAATAACTCTTGAGAGTTCATATTTTGGCACAACATTGGTATTGTGGGGTTCACGTAAAGGACAACATGTGACTTTTTTTTTGTTTTTTTTTAATTAATTGTCTAAATCTTTGATAGCTAGCCATTTAACATGCGTGGCTAACTACCCAAAAAATTAAAAAAATAAATTGTGACTGATTCTTGGCTCGAGATTTTGTATTCTCTTAAAAATTGAGGGCTACTAGAAGTTATTTTAGTTGTTAATAAAAATATAAACTGGATTAAATTAAGATGATATGATAATGATAGTATATGTTTTGTACATATAATATTAAATATATAAAAGATTTATGTAATTTACAAGTGTGCGAATATGATTAGTGTTTTGTATTAAAGCGCCATTTGTATGGTTGATATTGTCAACTCACAAAAAGCTGCCAGGTTTGCAAGAGAGTGTCAGATAAATTATTGTAATTAATGATGGATTTGCTGTCTGCCAATACACTGTGAATGTGATTAACGATGAAAACAAAGAAAAATCCTAAAAAAATTATAGTATATACACCAAAACAAATTATTTAAAATGTATTACGATTACGAGTGAGAATGCTAAAAAAAAACTCAGGAAAATATAAAAAACAAAGCAGAAAAGAGAGAGAAGGAGAAGGAGGAGAAGAAAGAGAAAGCAGACAGAGAACGAAGAGGTTGGAGGAGAAAGGCAGGGGATTTCAAAACCTTTTGAAATTCACGGAGGCTTTCATCTTTCAAGCTCTCTGTTTCCGTTCTAACCAACTCTCGAACCCTAGCCAAACGCCGTCGTCTCCCATGACGTTCTTCTTGCCTTCTACGCAATCATTCCGGCCACTCTGACTTTTCCGCCCTTTTCTTCGTAGCCGGAGATGGCTGATAAGCCGCCGCTGGAGCACTTGACGTTATTATTAGCTAGGGTTTCTGTTGGGTGTCGAAGCCCCACATAATAGATCTCTAACTAATTACCAAAATTCAAACAATTATAACCGCCCTCAGCCACCGGAGAGAGAGCATCGTAACAATTACGGGTTGTGGGCGCCGGATCATATTGCTTCATTTGGTTCACCATGGCCAAGGGTGGTCACTGCTTCGAGAAGGTCCGCAGGTGCATTCGGACGGTTTTCTTCATGCTGGCAATGATGGCCTCCTTGTTGGCGATGTCGTTGCCGGTGCTGGTAGCAGTGCTCGATGTGCTGGTGCCTTGTGTTTTGATCTCGAGCTTCATCTGTGTGAGGTGCTACGGTTTCAGAGAGCATTTGCATCGATACGCTTTCAAGAGCTCCTTGACAGATATTCCTATCGTTTCTGTCATAAGATCCCTCATCATTATCTGTATGATTCTCTTTTCATTTCCTTTTTGGGTGGTTTGTTCACTTTTCTTGGGCATTATGTTCCATCCCCCTGTTGCTGGTGTTGTAAGGAATCGTAAAGTGCTTCTATACTATTTTATTAGAAAATTTGATAATTATTTTCTTTTGTTGAGGGGTTGAGGGCATAATCGGATGTGTGTAATACATTGCTCAACTTGTTTGTTTGATGGGAAACTAGCGGAAAGGAGGAGATAAGTCTTTGTTATCATTTCTGGTGTGCTGTTCTACATAAGGAAAGAAAATTTTCTTTTATAATCAGTCAAAATCAATTTGTTTAACGAAGTATATATGGAAAGAGCTTATTCTGATTTAGCTTCTCTAATTTACATATCAATTCTTATGTTAAGTGGCTCTATATCAAATCATAACGTCAATTTTGATCAGAAATTGCGGGGAGACTTTTTCTATTTCCTTCTTTTCTTATTTTCTGAAATGTTTCCTGAGTTTATTGAAGACCCAGCGTTTCCGTTCTCTTACTCCTACCGGCTAAAATTTCGAAATTACTGTACTGAATGAAATATGCTTTTCTCGCTCTATGTTTTGAAAACAACGACCACGAGCTTCATGGATCTTATTTAGGGAATTACATGTACACAATCTATAGAATAAAAACTGTTGGATCGTCTTCACATGTTAATTGTTGCAGTTTCCTTATTGAATATTGAGCTTACTATTGTTTCATGATTGCAGGTGTTTATACACTTTGTGACGGCCCCGCTCTCTCACATGGTCCATACCTTGGAACTGTGACTCTCTGTTCCTTTATCTCCATTGTTCTCCTTTCAGTCAAAGCTTGTGTTTTCACAGTGAATTCTCAAATTGAAGCGGAAGTGTCATCTTCCCTCTCAAGGCAGAGACTCCATTTGAAGAAGTCATGGGGAATGCCTGTCTTATTTCTCTCGTCAGTTGTGTTTGCCCTTGGCCATACTGTGGTTGCTTATAGAACCAGCTGCAGAGCTCGGAGAAAGTTCCTTTTTCACAGAGTTGACCCTGAAGCTGTAAGTTTGCAATTGTTATCTCGTCTCCCCTCTATTTTCAAAGGCTTGTTCTCAACATATTATTTCCTTGATTTTGGTTCTTTGGAATCAAGCGGTTCTAATAGTGGGCACCAGCTAAAAAAAATTGCTGAAATTTGTGGGACTTCAATAGATACTGCACTGGTGTCAAATTGTGAAATTGGTGACTTTTAATTACTTTGATTACACACATATGCATAAAACTGTATTAATTTATTTATGTTAAATTAAGCAGGTCCTTGCATGCAAAAATGTTTTCTCTGGCTATCCAAAGGTCCCGCGTTCTCCTACTCCTTCTGGGGGGAGAACCCCAAAAAGTGACAGTGAAATGAGACGAAAGCCTCTAGGGACAGTTCGTGATGAAGAACTGCCTGTCAGATTACTTGCAGACTCAGACAGCTCATTCATTACATGCCAAGGGATAACTCTCCATTGCAAGCTTAGCTTGCCTGGTTCACCTCCACATTCATTATCCTCCACTAACTTCCTTGAATCAAATTCTAGTTGCAGCACTTCATCAGTGGCTGGGGGGATGGCAAAATTTGATAGGCATTGGCTAAGTATGTCTCCAAGATTCCAGCGACAACTCTACAGGAGCTATAGCAATCAATTCCACGGCTCATCTCTATATGCACCTCTTTTGGATGGTCCTATGACTTCTCCCTCTGAAGAAATCCCTGTTTTGCGTCTAGATGAAATTCGTGAAGAAGGTGAAAGAAGTAAATTGGATTCGATGTTTCTGGAGCAAGATTTGGAGGGTATTGGCCAATTTGGTATTGTTTTAGTGCATGGGTTTGGTGGGGGAATCTTCTCTTGGAGGCATGTGATGGGATCTCTTGCTTGGCAGAGTAATTGCGCGGTTGCAGCATTTGACAGGCCTGGTTGGGGACTAACTCCAAGGCTGCGTCGGGAGGACTGGGAGGAAAAAGATTTGCCTAATCCTTACAAGCTTGAAAGTCAGGTAATTGCTAGTTTGGATTAGTGTGCACTTTAGTGCAAGACATTAATTACTACTTCTTCATGTTCTTGAATAAACAATTGAGGCAAAGGCCAAACATCAGTATACCTATCAAAAGGTCTGTGATTATAATGCTCCACTTTGGTGAGAGAATTGGGCCGGGGGGGGGGGGGGGGGGNGGGGGGGGGTTTCAACTTCTGGCTCCTAAGGCCAAGAGATTATTGTAGTACATTACTGGCCTGTATAAGAGAGAAAATCATATGTGAGTTATGTGTTGCACTGCAGAAACTAGTAATGGAGAAAATTTCCAATAAAGTAGCCCTTATTCTATTTTTCAGTGATTATTTAACCAGCAGCTCATTTTTTTTTAGTTTAATTCTGTTTTCAACACCTAGATTTGTGGTAGTACATAATGCATATCTGATGGATTTGGTTTTTCAGGTTGACATGCTGTTGTCTTTCTGTTCTGAGATTGGGTTTTCTTCAGTGGTGCTTATTGGTCATGATGATGGAGGGTTGATTGCTCTGAAGGCTGCACAAAGAGTACAGTCATCAAGGAATTCTTTCAATGTGAGAATTTATTCTTGCTTTTCTGTTCCAACTTGATATCTTAATGAACTTGAATAGTTGATTAGCCACACTGTGCAACTTAGCTTTTATCTAGATGTAAAGTTGAAGTTTCCTGTGCTAATATGCCTAATTAATCACCAAATTGTTAGATGTATTGAAATTGTAATAGCAAAGGATATTGTAGTGGGAAGTTTCTGTCAGTATAGAATGAGTTTTTGTAGTTTACTCATTAGTTTTGTCATGACATGCTTAACTTTAGTAGTTTGTAATAATGTGAACTCAACAAATATTCTACACAACTATTATGGATTAAGATGGTAGTTGGTGGGCTACAAGATAATATAATGCCAGAAACTGAGTTTTAGGTCAAAGAATCGTTCTTATAGGGTGGCTTGAGCGTGGTTCATTTTTTTTTATCTCTTAACATCATAACATGGCATTATATTGTAAGAGGAAAGGAGGATTAAGACTTCATATTCCAGTACTGTTGGGAATCAGATTGCTTGGCTGTTACACTTCAAATTATTCTGCAAACTAGTTTACTTTTCCTTTGGGTTAGTTACCTGTTCATTTATTGTTTGGTCTGTGATTGCAGGTTCATGTAGTGTTTGAATTAGGATTCCGTATTTATATCACATAAAAAAACATAAAGAATGCATATTCATTTGTCCCTGTCATGTTGGTTCCAAATTATGGTACAAAAGAATCAAATGGAGCAAAAATCTTGATTATATGAACAAGGAATAAGTAACTTGGTGTAGATATTCATGTTTATATGAGGATATCATATGCTATTGGTTGTGTGTCTTGTGTTTAAAGATGCACACCCAACAGAGTTGTCGGATGATAGCTAACTGTTAAATTTTGAGGTTGTAAGTTTTTTTAGTTAATATGCATATTATTGCACATTTGATGACGTCTATAAATCTTTTATGTGTGTCATTCAGGTTAGTATTAAAGGGGTTGTGTTGCTAAATGTTAGCTTGTCAAGAGAAGTGGTTCCTTCATTTGCAAGGATCCTTCTGCATACCTCACTTGGAAAGAAGCATTTGGTTCGTCCTCTACTGAGAACAGAAATCACTCAAGTGGTGAATCGGCATGCATGGTATGATGCTACCAAGCTGACAACAGAGGTTTTGACTCTCTACAAGGTATTTTGGTATATCCTAGCAAAGCTTTACACGTTGATATAAATAAGAAGTGCACTGTTTTGTTCTAATTTCAAACTGCATAAGATTATTATTGTATGGTATGAACTTGGCGGAAGTTGTTCTTTTAATTTTCTCTTGTCATGGTAAATTATGGTAGGAGTTTGCTCACTAATTATTAACCTATAGCTTGCAGCTTTTTTTTTTTTTTTTTNGTTTGGAGTTTTTTTTTTTTTTTTTTTTATTGTCATCTGTCTCTGTGCTGCTGGGTGTTTATTCACTTCCTGCAACAGGAATTCACTGTTATTTTATGCATTCAGGCTCCACTTTTTGTAGAAGGATGGGATGAAGCACTTCATGAGATTGGTAAATTGTCATCTGAAACTGTCCTTTCAGCAAAAAATGCAGAATCATTGCTACAGGCTGTAGAAGACATGCCAGTGTTAGTCATTGCAGGTGCTGAGGATTCCCTAGTCCCTCTCAAATCTTGTCAAGTTATGGCTTCAAAACTTGTAAATTCTGTAAGTATCCTACTATTCTCCATCATTTCATACCTCCAATGAAATTTGGTTATGGGAATATTGTTTTACTCCATTAACAACGAGGAATATACCTGGTCTATGTTTGTACTCTCTTTATCAGTTTTAATTTCCTAAGCACTTACCATGGGATATAATTTCAACCTAAAGAATTTTTCTCATGCTTATTTTACCAATTCACATGCAGAGATTGGTTGCGATATCTGGGTGTGGCCATCTACCGCATGAGGAATGTCCAAAGGCATTGCTTGCAGCTATATCACCCTTCATTAGTAGACTCTTGTGTATATCAGACCCGCAAAGCCAATAGGTCATCTCTTTTCAAGTTGAATATACATAGGGTTGTTATCTATTGTAGGGGCTTCGATTTACTTTTCCTTTTCCTTTTCTTTTCCCCTTGTCTCCTTTTCTTCTTTCCTTCTCTTATTTTTGCCCCCTTCCAAGCAATATTACTCCAAGAGAGAGACTAAAGGCACCTCTTCTCTTGGGCGTTTTTGATGTGCTAGTTTTAGAGTTTTGTACCTGTATCTTCCCCGTCTTTTCCCCCCTTTCTTTTTAGTTGTCTTCATGTTTGTCTGAACTGCTTGTTGTTTCCCACTAAAAGGAAGTGGGAAGATAACTTGACATTTGTAAATTTATCATCAGATTGGGAATGAATACATTTCAGCATAGTTTCGCTTCTGGCCATTGAACAATCCATCCAATTCTAGTTACGGTTCCGAATTCATTTGTTTTAGCAGAATGTTGTTCACTTGATCTCATACATGGCGGTGGTGAACTTTATGAGTTATAGGAGGGATTGGAAGCATTCAATTTTGTCTTTCTTGGAAGTTTCATATCTATAATCTATGAAGTTCATGTAGTGGAAGTTTAACAAAATATATTGTTTTGTAATATAATCCACTATGTATGAATTGTCAGGTCAAGTTTAGAATCAGTTCCCACTAATCGAAAAAAACAATTAGGCGATGTCAACATGACCATCTAGACGGAACTCACTCTTAAGTGTTAAGATTTAATGTAAGAGAATGTGGATGTTCAAATATGTATCTATTATGTGTGGAAAGCAGTCCTCCATTTTCAAGTGATCCATCTATGGAAAAGAGGAACTTCTGAGAAGCTTCATATAATAAATGCAAGTTTTGATTAATTTATTTTATTATTTTAATATATTTTTTAAAATTTATAATTGATTNAGTTATAGGAGGGATTGGAAGTATTCAATTTTGTCTTTCTTGGAAGTTTCATATCTATAATCTATGAAGTTCATGTAGTGGAAGTTTAACAAAATATATTATTTTGTAATATAATCCACTATGTATGAATTGTCAGGTGAAGTTTAGAATCAGTTCCCACTAATCGAAAAAAACAATTAGGCGATGTCAACATGACCATCTAAACGGAACTCACTCGTAAGTGTTAAGATTTAATGTAAGAGAATGTGGATGTTCAAATATGTATCTATTATGTGAGGTTTGGACTTTGGAAAAAGAAGGCTTTAGGTGTGGAAAGCAGTCCTCCATTTTCAAGTGATCCATCTATGGAAAAGAGGAACTTCTGAGAAGCTTCATATAATAAATGCAAGTTTTGATTAATTTATTTTATTATTTTAATATATTTTTTAAAATTTATAATTGATTATGTGGATTAAAAGTATGGGTTTGAATAAAAAATAAAAATAGCTGTTCACATATTTTATGATGATATCTTCTATCTTAGTTTACAAGAGTTTTTACCACTAAGACCAAGACGAAATCAGTTATCTGAACTCTCATTTTTATTTCTATTGAAAGACCTTTATGTTCTAATTAATCATAAGAGTTGACATTTATCTTAGGATAAAAATTTAAGCCCTTTTAAATATTTTGATATTATAGTAATGTAAATAAAAATAATATAAATAGTGAAGCAATACCAGTAACTTTTTTAATAAAAAATTTAAAGCGTTCAGCAAAAATAGAAAGAAAAAACGTTATTTTAGTTGGGATAGAGTAACTACTTTTTTTTTTTTTTCCAAACACAGTATTTTTCTTTGTCAAAATTTATTGTGATATGAAAATGCTGTCATAAAATAAAATTTAACAATATTGTTTGAGAAAGTCTGATACAAGTCATAGAATTGCATATTATGAAGTTTGGTAAAAATTAAATATACAAACTTATAGAAATAATAGTTATTTGCTAAATAGTGGTCATAATCTCAAAGTTTTATATCTGTTGAAGACTTTAAATTGCTCTATTTTCTTTGAAAAGAATACCTTTTCTTTTAAAGATAATGATGATTTTTGAAATATAATAAAGATATATAAAATTAATTTATCAAATCCATATTAAGATTTTTATTATCAGGAAAATCAAAACAAAAAATAATATTTTTTGGTAAAATTATAATATTTTCAAACAGGATTTGATGTTCTTCTTATTTATCTATTAAAATAAAATTTGTGATCATTCTTAGTTTAATCTACTCTATATTATTGTGTTAATTTACATTAAAATAAAACACGTAAAATTGTCACTATGAAAATGGTCTACAGAGTAACATACACCACAACCCACTCACCCGGTGTACAAGCCACATCATCCTCCACTATTTATGTTCCATAGAAAATAACAAAACCATTATTTCACCGTTTCAAGTATTGTCAACATACGGACCAAGGTACACTGCACACCCCGGCGTCATTTAGCAATCTCCATTGCATACATTTTTCATTTGGTGCAAATTCCGTGCTGTCTGCAGTAGTAACAGTACTGAGCTATGAACTTTCTTTTTAGTTTTTAGCTAGAAGCCTAGGATTAATAAACTGTACTTTACTTCTCTCTCTTTTTCAGTCTGGAATTCCATTTTTCTGGCTTTCTTCCTCCGCCATTTCATCTTATACGCGCATGGGTTTCTGGGTTTTAAAGCTTCTCGAAGACGTTTGAGTTTCTCTATGACCTTCAAGGCTCTTGTAAACATCTCTCTTAGTGAACCTTTTCTGCTTCTCTTTTACTTGGTAGTTGCTAATGGGGTTGGAAATTTTTACTCTCATGTATTGCTATCAAATGGCGTTAATCTCTCCTCTGGTTTCACCACATTGTGTTTTGTTCCGTACAGATGTGGTGACATTGCAAAATTTCAGTTGTGGACATTAAAATCGAAATGGGGTTTGCGGTTTTCTTCAGCTGGGCAAAGGTATTTTCTGTTTTTCCTCTTCCTAATGTTATTGATGTTTTTGTGCTTCCGATGCTCTGTTTGAATGGGTTTTGTATGATATTGGGAAATTATCAACTGGTCTATTGCTTTCTTGACTAATATTTTGTCGTATATTCTCTTTGGCTTACGCAGGATTTTTCCTTTTACAATTTTTGTGTGTTTACGCGTTTTGAGTGCATAGTGGGTTTTGTCTATTTCGATTGTTTCATAGTATATTTTCAACGTTTGATTGTTTTTATGCAAATGGAATTGTAGTTGTGCATTGATTGAGTTGTTCCTTTACTCTAGATGTTGTTCTGCTGTGTCTTCCGCTGGATAGTTTGCTTAAATGGTTAGCTTGTGGTTTCGGGTGTTTTTAATTACAGAGGAGATGGTTTCACGTTTATGCCGTAGTCATTTCTTTTGCTATTTCCATATTCTGGTTGTATGCTGGACTCCTGCTATTAGTAGCAAGTATGAAATTGCATTGGGGGAAGGACTTAACCTGTTTCTAAGTTATGCTGACAGCTCCTCAAATGTTTTTGGTCCTTTCTTGCGTTGCCCTTCTATTTTCGATTTTAATACTGCACTTAAATACCAGTCCAGGTTTACTTCCTTCAGTTCCTTGTTGCCATGCTATATTCACTACTCTTGCATAATGCTTTCTACCATGAATTAGACAGGCCCCTTACTTACTGCGACTGCTGATGTAAAAGTTTCTTCTTTGATTCTTCTGTCGCTGGATTCTTTAGATGATTGCACTTATCCTGTAGCATGTTGGATATCATTGTTTTACATCTCTTATTAGATATTAGATACGTGCTTTCTTTTTGTTAAGTTTTCGTCCTTCATATATTTTATTGTGTAATTTACTTTTTCATCTCAGGTTATTCTCCAACCTGTGTGTTTTTGAGAATTGGTAATCTGAAGATAATAGAGTATGCCAGGCTCATCAGAGGCAAATCTTGAAGATAAGATAGATATTAAGTGGGGCAACAAGAGGGGAGTTGGTGGGAAAAATAGAGACATCCAATTCTACGAGTCATTTATATATGAGGGTGTGGAGTACTTTCTATATGATTGTGTGTACTTTTACAGCACTGGTAACTTAGAGACTTATATTGGTAAGCTTGTAAAGATATATGAGAAACCAACCCGTGAAAAGATAGTGAAAGTTGTCTGGTTTTTTCGCCCTATTGAAATTCGTGATTTCTTGGGAAGTTATAAGCCGTGCTGGAATGAGCTATTTTTGGCATCTGGTGAGGGCAAGGGAGTTTCCAATTTTAATTTGGTGGTAATGTTATTTATTCATCATCTTAATATTATGTTCTTATTATTATGTACAATATTATTTATTGCATTTATGATGATTTAGTGATGGTGAAAGGAGAATATAGTGAAGAAGGACTTTTGGTTCATTGTTAACTCCACCACCCTCAAATTCCTTTTTCAGGAAGCAATTATTGGAAAATGCAGTGTTGTCTGCACGTCAAAGGACAAGAGAAATCCTGAGCCATCTGAAGCAGAGTTGAAGAAGGCTAACTACTTTTTCAACTGTACTTACAATGTTGGAAAGCGTAAAATAGTGGATAAATTTCCGGATGAGATTGACAGAATTAAAGGTCAGTTATCATATCTGGTATTTTGTTTACTTGGAATCTTTATGAACTAAAATACAAGTACAAGAACTATTTGTCCTATTGATTAATAAGAATAACTAGTATTTTTTTGGAGACAGCAGCCTGTAGTTGCCATAAATTATCATTGCCAGATACTGTAGTTGCCTTCAATTATGTTTATACTGTTACATCTCTGCAGTGGAGCACTTCTTTAACAAAAAGAAGGATCAAAATTTCAGTAATCCAACGCATGTTGGCACTTCTATTAAACAGTTAAATGAAAGATCAGGTTTGTCTTCCAAATCGGACCAAGTGGTAGAAAATGCAGTTGTTGATGGCCACTTTGGCGGTGGAATACACCCAGTGGAGAAAGGTAACATTTCAGAAAGTTACTTTGTCTTTACTTTTGATTTTTAGCTTACAAGACTGATGAGCTTGTATATTGCTTATGTAGAATCAAAGGAAGGCACTGCTGTTATGGTGGACAAAGTTCCTGTATCAAACTGTAAACCCATATCAAGGGGTAAAATTGTTATTAAGAGGAGGACTGATCTTTCTGGTAGCTGTCAAGTTGAAGGTAAAGCTGAAGTGAGATCCTATGGGAATGTCTTGGCCAAGAACGCATTAGATTCCTTTCCCTCTAAGAAAAGGATGATCCTTGAAGAGAATTCACCCATTAGAGGAAGTAGGGAGCCCACTGCTGAAGAGGATTTTGATGGCAGGAGAAGAAAGACTTCTCATGAAGTAACACCTCAGATTGGACAAGATAAAGTAGTCAAAAGACTCAAAACTAGTGGCAAAATAATGGAGGTCACTGGAAGGCCAGATGCTGTAAGTTTCTATAGAATCCTTACTGATTGTTTCTTTCAATTGCTATAAAATTACTTCTACTACCTCCGGAAAAAAATTCAGATAGACTTTTTTTTTATTTATACAAGCAAAATAACTATGAAATTTTGGTTCTATTGCTTTGCCACTATTTTATTTTTTTTGATATGAAAGTCCTTAATCTTTTGCTGTTTTCTTTCTGAATATAAATGGTTCAACCTAAGAACCTATTTTCAGAAGCAAGATAAAAGATTAGGTCAACATGCACAAACTACAAAAAGATACATGCTATTTCATTTATGACTTCAGTTTCTGTTTTAATCCTGTTTTTCATCATTTTTGTGGTTGCAGGATAGAAGAAGGTGGTTTAAGCCGCTGGTGAGTTCTTATCTCTTTATATATTTACTGTATAAGCTTGCTTTAGGTTTAAATCATTTTCAAGGAACAGCACTGAGTTTGTCCAGAAACTGCTATCTTGACTGGGAAAATAATTGCTTTTCGTATGTGGATTGTGGACAAACTCATGCCTCTAAAAAGTTCCTGAAGATTACTAAATTTCCTACTCTCATTTGCTTCCAACCATATTTAGTTGTAAAACATAATACAAGATATACTTTTTTATATCACTTGAGCTAGCATTCATTACCAGAGGTGGTAAGTACAAATGTGATTTACTATTATCATTAGGATATTATAAATTAAATCTGACACATATTTATTTCAATTTCTTCATAGCCTTGGGCGGATAGACTACAGAGAGCTGAACAGTTGGGCACCCTGGTTTTACTGAATAATCTGGATCCGTCCTACACCTCATATGAAGTGGAGGTATATAGGGTCCAAGTTTACTTCCTTTCCTTTTTGTTCTTTTCCTTTCTACCAAAAAGAAGTTGTTTTATTTTTTCTGTCTTTTGGTTTCTGTTTTTCTATTTTTCCTTCTTTAGATGATGGTATGATAAATTTACAATCATTATGGCTGCCTAATTTACTTGGTTGAACTTTTGAATAAACCCGTACGAATCTGACCAACTTTGTGGAAATCTTGACTTCAGAAGTGGGTTAACATGAATGTATCTAGAGTTGTTATCCAATGTTACAGTAGGAAATTTGAATTTGGCAATAACTACCTCAGAACATATGTAAATATTTTGCCATCTGTTGTGGGTGGTGTTGAATTATACGTGGATTAGTTTTATAGAACTTTGAGCATCTTAACACTGGTGGATTCATAACGTTGTAATTGGAATTATACTGCATGAAACGTGGCCAACCAATGGTTTGGATTTTAATTTAGTCTGGTTTTTGTCTCAAGTGTTCTTGCTTCTTACTTCGTTTTCTCCAACTCATGTTTAGGATCTTGTTTGGCATGCTCTCAATGAAAAGGTTGAAGCAAGGATGATAGAATGGAGTTCAACTTTTAATCCATACTATGGTATTGCATCGATATCCATCAAAGTCACTATCATACATTTAAGTTTTTGGTTTTTATTTATGTGGTGTAAAATCTGAAATTCACTGGCGCATAACAGATATTTTGTGCTTTTATGGCTGATAGATTTTTTCCCCATTTGTTGACAGGTAGAGCATTAGTTATTTTCAGGATAAAAGATGTTGCTGAATATGCAATATCTCTGTTGACTAAGAAAAGCCTGATTCTTGGAGATGGAAGGTAGCTTTGTTTCATTTTGAATTCCTCTCTGAATTTTTATAACGGTATTCTAATATGTATTATTGTACAATTTGTACTGTTGTTTCGAGTACCCTGCAGAACTGTCACTGCGATGAGAGGAAGTCTAAGAGACCTAGGCAAGCAAACAACTAAATTCATTGGCCATTTGACCATTGACAGATATAGGTCTCAAAGGCTGCGCGAGGATATGGTACCCTACCTAACCCAGCTTATTGATTTCTTTTTACTTTTTTTTTTCTCCATCTTTTGGAAAATTGATTGATTTATACTTGTACGTTCTTCACTTTTATAAGAGAAATGCAGTATCAACATCACATTGTTCCCAGCCCAATACAATTGAATATGGAATGGCCTTGGAATGGTTTGAACTACAACGTAAGTCAGATTTATGGTGGAAGGCATTAAACGAGGTAATTGAGCTTCCTGTGTCTAACGTAACATGTCTCCTTAACTTGGTCACCCAACTCATTAATCTACGTAGTTTGACTAAATCATCGTTTCTCTTTTCGGGCAGAAACAAATGAAGGAGATAGAAAATGTTAAGAAGAGACTAAAAGGCACTGCATCTTCTCAAGTCGAATAGTTAAAGCATACTTAAGGGGAGGAATTGACTTTTCTTTTTGTGTTTGACTTTTTTAGTTGATAATCTAACAAATTTTGAGATTTTTGACAGAGAAGGACCCTGTGACTCGTGTATAGGGAAGAATATAGGCATACTGGGTTGTTCTATTGCTGAGATTTTGAACCCCTTTCTGTGAATTCTGTATAGCATTCGCATAGTCAAATCTGATCTAACTTTGCTCTGTTGGTCTCCTAAACTGAGAGTGCATTTATTATGAGAGTATTGGAAAAGATTAATTCCCAGTTGATAATGATAATTCACATCCCCTTCAAACTCCTACTTCTCATACCAAAGGAAAAAAGAAAAGAAAAAAATCGAATCTAGCAGTTTGTCTAACTCCTAAACGACATCCTACTCAAAAGTCACAGGCAAGAAGCGACATATCTCATTGGTGCCTTGCAGTTGCAGGGCGCAACTAGGAAACATAGTGAACCAATCGTTTCCATAATGCATGGCATTGGCACCGCCCAAGGCTTTTTTTCTTTTTCTTTCCATACGTTCTTTGACATAAGAATGACTATGACGGGGGACGCGAAGAAAAACTTATGGTGGTTCTTAAACTAAAACAATTAAACATGTTGCCACCGTAAGAAGTGAGAAAAGCAGACTCTTATGCTACCTATCAGCTCTCATTTGTTTCATGTCAATCTTTTGGACATAAACTACAAGCAGAAAATTAATGTGACTTCCTACTCCTTGGTGGATTTGTTGATGAGTGACTTATGGATGTGCGGGATAACTCCACCACCAGCTATGGTTCCTTTTATGAGAGTGTCAAGTTCTTCATCCCCCCGGATAGCAAGTTGTAAATGCCTTGGCGTAATACGTTTGACCTTCAAGTCTTTGCTGGCATTCCCCGCCAACTCCAGCACTTCAGCAGTCAAGTACTCCAAAATAGCTGCTGTATACACAGCTGCTGTTGCACCAACCCTTCCGTTAGCAGCAACCCTTTGCTTCAATTGACGGTGAACACGACCTACTGGGAACTGCAGAAAATGGCAACAGTGTAAGCAATTAATCCTCATAACAAGAAAATTGTAAACTAGGACCTTGTGTACATGGTGTTACAGAATAGTACTCCAGAACTGACCAAAAAGGAAATCCTTCATATGTGAAGGCAACACGTCACTGCAATACAAGAACCAAGGAAAAAAGTCTTATAAGAGTAATCCTCAATCTTCATGAGATATCTGTTTTTGTCCCATAAACACATAAGGCTGTAACTGTAACAAGCAGTAAAATATTTCCTCCCTCATCACCATATCTGATACATCTGCTATCGATCAAATTAATTGGCTGTTTCAGTATATCCAAAGAAAAATTGGTACTAGTGGCTGGGGAACAGTGGTATCAAGGCAAGATAAATCAAATCGGCTAATGCTACTAGAACTCTAGCTCTTAGCGGCTAATAACTAGGCTTGTTCTCAATTTGCCAAGAAATCTAGCCAAAGAATATCTATGTTTGAGTTAAGACCTGTTTCACAACACTAAGGTACCAGCAAGGACCAAGCATTCAAATCCTCTGCAAATTCTGATCTTGGCAAAGCATTTCTTTCTCATAACAGGAAGATTGATCTTAGGTGCAGTTAAACAAGGAAAAAGGAGGAGGCTTCTCTGGAAGAAAGGAAAAACTACACTAGCCTATATATGCCAAAATGAATTTAGTAATTACACCCCATTGGTGGGGAGGAGCTAGAACAACCTGCTCAGCTAGACTCTCTTTGCCTACATACACATTTCTAGAAGGTAAATAACACAACAGTCTTACATCCTTTTCAGCCAAAACAAACAGGGTGTTTATCCTACTTACTACAGCAAGACTTGGAACTATAATAGAGTACACAAAATCAGTTGATCAACAATCACCTACAAAATTTGATGCCAATCTCAATATAGGGCCAATGTAAGTAGATGAGATGATTTACAATGCTAATCTCAATATAGGACCAATGTAACATATATCATCGCTTCTTTAACTAGTCAAACATATAGTGATGAATGACATTTCACAATTCACAGACGGGAATTAATAAATAGTAACAACAGTCTAATACTCTATATATATTGATAACAGAAAAACAACTTGGGACCTTATATACTGAAAAGCCATATACCAAGAACTGTAACAAGCACGAAGAAAACAAGAAATTAGAAACTCTGAAAAAGCCTTTGACAAATATTTATCAGACCATGAAGAACAATTGATGATAGAATGTTGAGGGGGCATGGAAACTTCTTTAAAACTGGATATTCTCTCCATCGTTTTCATCAGAAAAATTTTCCGCAACGCCACACAGATCATTGACCTCAGTAGTTTTAAAGTTAAAACCAAGGATTTAAGAAATTTTATGGGAACCTTAAAAATTCCAAGTTCCATCAATCTCTTGATTAAAAAAGATCACAAGTTACCAAAACTTTTTACTATAACCAAGAAACAGCCTTGACAGTATGCACGATCGTGACAAGATTTTCATGCCCACAACTCAATCTGGAAGAATTAACAACCCATTTGACATAGAATCGTATTCAGACAATATAAATCTCAAAAAAACTTGCAAAAATAACAAGAGTTATACTTTTTTCTTTTTGCTAATTGAACAACAAATACTGAGCTTCAATTCCTGTACTCGTTATCTTTCAAGCAAAATTTAAAACTTGGTATCTAAATTCATCAAAGATAACGATCTTCGAATTCCAGTTCCACTTTAACAACAGATGCAGTAAATCTAGAAAAGACGCTGAGTGCAGGAAAAGAAAAAAAGACAAACCTGGAGACCGGCACGGGAAGAGCGAGATACAGGTTTCTTCTTATCTTTATCCTTGTTGGTAGAGGCGGATTTACCCATAATGAGACCTTTGGCTCCTTTTCCAGACATTTTTAGCGCAACTCACAGAAGAGAGAAGAAGACGAATCAGGACACTCTTAACTCTAGGCTGAAACAGAATTGAGACTGTGGATTTGGGATCTAAAGAAAGAGTCTATAGAGTGTAGCTATTGCTATTACTATTACTATTACTATTACTATAAGCAATCACAGCTGATTTTGAAGAATTTGGGAAATTACACACCAAAGGACTTTAATTCACCAATTAAGCAATCACAGCTGGCACGCTTAACTTAACATAAAAATCCATTACTGTACCCTTCAAGGCCTTAATCAAGCCCATTGAAATCTGTTTTGAATTTTATCCGCACATTGGTCCAGCCCATTAAAATTTGGGCCCAAAAGAAAAACACTTATTTTTATATTTTACCAAACGTAAGAAATCAAGAAACTATCCTTTTTGTGCCTTCAAAGTTCAAATCCCTATCATTCATCAATTAGTGTAATTTAATAAAATTTAAATTGTATCGTATCAGATTAATATAACATATTAGGGGGTGCTGATTCTGAACCTCTCATATTCAGTTGAAACCCTAGAATGAAGACAGAACACGTAATCCTAGGCAATCCTTATTTTTTCTTTACCCTCTTTGTTTTTTTGGGCTGGGATATCAGATATGTGATGTCTATTTGAAACTTGTCCTAAATCTCCCAAATGGAGACACATTATTGGGCATCATTAGTGATGTCGACCAACCATTACATTTTTAATTTTAACGTTCTAAGTTAACATAGTATGCAGTCAATTAACATGATAAAAGAGAGTGGCAAAGCTCTTTCCATTAACTCTAATCACTTTCATAGTTTCATTTGAGAATTGAGAATTGAATGTAGACATATAATAATGGTAGTAGTGTGAGACGGGAAAAGTAGTATAAGTCAGTCCACGAGATAAACTTTTCCAATAGAAATTAAGTAAATTCAATGACGCCTTGTCGTATAGAAAACTAGCACAGCCATTGACAAAGAGAAACACAGAAAAGTCATTCCAAAACTCTTTCCTATGTATTGTCCCTTAGTCGACGGCAACACCGAAACACACATTTTATCAAACTAATTTCTATCACACGTGATTGGGTTAAACTTTAGCTCTAGTCTCGTGAATATTTATGGAAAATTTATTGATCTGAACCTCTCATCTTCAGTGATGACCCTTGCATATACTCAACTCTACGTTTTCTCACACGACAAACCAACAAGTGTGAATGTGATAGTGAGAACTTGCTTATTCAATTTGGTGTGCTTGAATATTCGGACATTAAGAGACAAAAGCAGGTAATTGATGGATTGGACATGAACACGAGGTAATCTTCATTTGATAATTATTGTCTGTTGATGCAAATTATCAAGTCAAAACTTGGTACGTGTCTAAATCGGAATATGACCAAACTATTGGTTGGTTCACATGTTAATGGAGACCTATCCCATATGTGTTACAAGCTACAGCTGTTAGTACCAAAGCATACCACATCGTAAAGAAATTTCTGTTTTTGGCTGAAAATAATTAAATCACCAAAAATGCCCCAAAGTTGTTTTCAAATTTCCCATTTTTTGACTCTTACTAATCAACTATTCTTTCTTACTAACTATAGATGCGTAGCGGACTGTAGGATCCATTTTCACACATTGCCACTGGCAACCATAGAATATTACACCTAATCTATGTGGATTTGGTTTCCCATTTTCATTTTAAAAATGGTTGAATATTACATGCTTCATTAAAACAAGTTTAAAATTAAAATGTTATTAAGAATGAGGTGAATTTATGGGAGAAAATATCAAATCATCACATAAAAAAAAAAGAAAAGAAAAGACAGATATCAAATTGAAGTTGGTATCTCTTTAGGCCCAGGTGTCAAAATTAGTGAAGTATAGATAGCACATTAAACAGCAGTGTCATGAAAATTTCTATATTGTTTCAAGTTTCAACTTTACTATATGTTGACTTTGCAGTGATTAATGGACACTATTTTGACCCTATAAAGGTAACCGCAGAATCAGAATGGCATTAAACTCCCCCGATACCATTACAAACAACAATTGGGACCAAACTCACATTCTCGCGGGCCTTTTTTGCGATTTGCCTTCCCATTCCCATACCTCTTCTTCACCAAGAACAAGCCAAGTCAACAACCAACACAACACTCGCAAATCAAATACATTTCCGGCCAAATCTCAGGCGAGTGATATTCTACCCCAGAAACACCAACTCCGGTATAAATATTCAATCTTGTAAATCATTCTTCCGTGAAAACTGCATTAATCTATATAGTAACCATGGCTTTTCTGTCTACAATTCTGCATGTGCATGATACCTTTTCTTTTTCGATCATGACCAAGAAGCCGCCTTTAACTCGTTGGTTTTCTGGGATTTCTTGCTCCATTGCATGTGTGTAAAAAATGAGTAAAGATTTCTCTGACAATCTCTTTTCTTATTAGTATATGAAGAGGTTGGAGACAATGGAGAGAAGGATTTTGAGTATTTTCCTGATTCTTTTTATCCTCTCTTTAAGATCTTCAAACTGAATGTGTTAAACAGAGTTTCTGTACGTTTTTCTATTCTTAAACACTTCCGACTTCTAGTTTCTTCTCTGTTTCTCTGTTTCAAGTGGGCAGCGACATTTATTGTCGCATTTAATCTGTTTCCATTATGCATTTACATTTTCCATGATTAAGTTTATATTTTCATGAGCCCCTTTGATTAATCAAACTATCTTGTGTTTCTCCGCAGAAATGGAGAGCTTGAAGGCACCTTTCAAGGGTGTTCTAAATGATATTCGAGGAAGAGCAGTGTGTTATAAGGAAGATTGGGTTTCTGGTCTCCGTTCAGGAATTGAGTAATTTTCTCACTACAAATTCCGAATTTTTAACCCATTTTTTGTAAACATAAAACTCTCTCATGAACACTCTCTGTTTCCATTTATGATAGAATATTGGCGCCAACTACCTATATCTTCTTCGCTTCTGCTCTTCCTGTTATTGCCTTTGGCGAGCAGATAAGTAGAGACACAGGTTCTTCTTCTTCTTCCCCTGCATTTCTAAACTCAACTTGGGCATATTGCATAACCTTAAGGACTCTTGAGAAAATGGAAGGAAAATTAATTGATTATACATTTGTATGTAGATGGAAGTTTAAGCACAGTAGAAACATTGGCTTCTACTGCTATATGTGGAATTATACACTCAATTCTTGGTGGGCAACCTCTACTAATACTAGGAGTTGCAGAACCCACTATCATTATGTACACCTATTTGTACAACTTTGCCAAAGATAGGGATGGTTTGGGACGAGAACTCTTTTTGGCTTGGACAGGATGGTAAAATCAACAGTAATTTCTTTGATACTGATTGAAGGCATGGATTAATTATTGATATTATTAATATTTCAGGGTTTGTGTTTGGACTGCTCTTTTGCTGTTTCTTCTAGCAATCTTCAATGCTGGCACTATCATCAAAAGATTTACAAGGGTTGCGGGTGAGCTTTTTGGCATGTTGATTACAGTCTTGTTCATTCAAGAAGCTATCAAGGTCAGTTTTTTTTTATTTTATTTTATTTTTTTTTTAATTTTATTTTTATACATAGGATAAGGTGGAAAAACATAAAGAAAAGGAATCTGACATAAGTTTTTGTTTTGAATGCAGGGAATGGTGAGTGAGTTTAATGTTCCTAAAGAGCAAGACCCAACATCAGAGAGATACCAATTTCAGTGGCTCTATGCTAATGGATTACTGGGTATAATATTCACCTTTGGGCTTCTCTCCACTGCTTTAAAGAGCAGAAGAGCGAGGTCGTGGTTATACGGCACGGGTAATTTGTCAAGTACTTTCGGAGTGATTTGAGCATTATTGCTATGGCTGACATGGGAAATCTGACATATTTTTCTATAATGTACACTACAGGGTGGTTAAGAAGTTTCATTGCAGACTATGGAGTTCCTTTGATGGTTGTGGTGTGGACAGCTCTGTCATTTACAGTACCAAGTAAACTGCCCTCTGGAGTTCCCAGAAGAATCTTTTCTCCTCTTGCTTGGGAATCAACATCTTTGCACCATTGGACAGTAGTCGAAGTAATCTATAGTCACTTCTTCTTCTGCTTCTTTTGTCTATGTTTGGAAAATGCTAACAAGTTTTTGCTGCAGGATATGGTGAAGGTACCCCCATCATATATTTTTGCTGCCATTATTCCTGCCTTGATGATAGCGGGGCTTTACTTCTTTGATCATAGTGTTGCTTCCCAAATGGCACAACAGGAGGACTTCAATCTTAAGAAACCTTCTGCCTATCATTATGATGTATTGTTGCTCGGATTCGTGGTATATATCTCTGTGATAAATATAATTGTTTAATTGTTAATCTTGGTACTTTTCCCATCAAGACTAATCCTTTGCTATGGGGAAAAAACTTTCAGACTTTGCTTTGTGGTTTACTTGGCTTACCGCCTTCAAATGGAGTTTTACCTCAATCTCCCATGCACACCAAGAGTCTTGCTGTTCTCAAGAGACAGGTGAGTGAATGAGATTTACACAAATATATTTTTTTTTTGTCAGTGATGAGATTAAATTTGCTATTTGCTTTGGTAATTCTTGAGTGCAGTTGATAAGAAGGAAGATGGTGGAAAGTGCCAAGGAAAGCATAAGGCAGAAAGCTAGCAACTCTGAAATCTATGGGAACATGCAAGCTGTGTTCATAGAAATGGACAGCAGTCCTGTTGTAAGTCATTTACTTAATTACAACCCAATAAAAGTTTCTGCGTTTTGCAAATACCCAAGTTTCTTATTGGTTTTAACACGATTCTGTTTCTGTTGCAGACTTCTTCTGTGGTTAAAGAGCTAGAAGATTTAAAAGAGGCTGTTCTCAAAGCTGAAGGGAAAGGGGAGAACAAAAAGGAGACATTTGACCCTGAGAAACACATTGATGATTATCTACCTGTCAGAGTTAATGAGCAGAGAGTGAGCAATCTTTTACAATCACTCCTTGTGGGAGCATCAGTGTTTGCTATGCCTGCCATAAAAAAAATACCCACTTCAGTTCTATGGGGGTACTTTGCCTACATGGCCATTGATAGTCTTCCTGGAAACCAATTCTGGGAGAGAATACTACTTCTATTCGTAGCTCCTAGTCGGCGATACAAGTAAGTAGAAGCTACAGTGATTGAAGTAACTTTGTGTTAAATAGATGGTTTTCCATGTCAATGATATACCTTTATTGGCAGGGTGTTGGAAGGAGATCATGCTTCCTTTGTTGAGTCTGTACAATTTAGATACATAGTCTTGTTCACACTCTTCCAATGTGTGTATTTCCTGGTTTGTTTTGGAGTCACTTGGATTCCTATAGCTGGAATCCTGTTCCCTTTGCCCTTCTTTGTGCTGATCACAATAAGGCAATATCTTCTCCCTAAGCTGTTCAANGTCGACGGCAACACCGAAACACACATTTTATCAAACTAATTTCTATCACACGTGATTGGGTTAAACTTTAGCTCTAGTCTCGTGAATATTTATGGAAAATTTATTGATCTGAACCTCTCATCTTCAGTGATGACCCTTGCATATACTCAACTCTACGTTTTCTCACACGACAAACTAACAAGTGTGAATGTGATAGTGAGAACTTCCTTATTCAATTTGGTGTGCTTGAATATTCGGACATTAAGAGACAAAAGCAGGTAATTGATGGATTGGACATGAACACGAGGTAATCTTCATTTGATAATTATTGTCTGTTGATGCAAATTATCAAGTCAAAACTTGGTACGTGTCTAAATCGGAATATGACCAAACTATTGGTTGGTTCACATGTTAATGGAGACCTATCCCATATGTGTTACAAGCTACAGCTGTTAGTACCAAAGCATACCACATCGTAAAGAAATTTCTGTTTTTGGCTGAAAATAATTAAATCACCAAAAATGCCCCAAAGTTGTTTTCAAATTTCCCATTTTTTGACTCTTACTAATCAACTATTCTTTCTTACTAACTATAGATGCGTAGCGGACTGTAGGATCCATTTTCACACATTGCCACTGGCAACCATAGAACATTAAAACAAGTTTAAAATTAAAATGTTATTAAGAATGAGGTGAATTTATGGGAGAAAATATCAAATCATCACATAAAAAAAAGAAAAGAAAAGAAAAGACAGATATCAAATTGAAGTTGGTATCTCTCTAGGCCCAGGTGTCAAAATTAGTGAAGTATAGATAGCACATTAAACAGCAGTGTCATGAAAATTTCTATATTGTTTCAAGTTTCAACTTTACTATATGTTGACTTTGCAGTGATTAATGGACACTATTTTGACCCTATAAAGGTAACCGCAGAATCAGAATGGCATTAAACTCCCCCGATACCATTACAAACAACAATTGGGACCAAACTCACATTCTCGCGGGCCTTTTTTGCGATTTGCCTTCCCATTCCCATACCTCTTCTTCACCAAGAACAAGCCAAGTCAACAACCAACACAACACTCGCAAATCAAATACATTTCCGGCCAAATCTCAGGCGAGTGATATTCTACCCCAGAAACACCAACTCCGGTATAAATATTCAATCTTGTAAATCATTCTTCTGTGAAAACTGCATTAATCTATATAGTAACCATGACTTTTCTGTCTACAATTCTGCATGTGCATGATACCTTTTCTTTTTCAATGGATTACTGGGTATATAATATTCACCTTTGGGCTTCTCTCCACTGCCTTAAAGAGCAGAAGAGCGAGGTCGTGGTTATACGGCACAGGTAATTTGTCAAGTACTTTCGGAGTGATTTGAGCATTAGTGCTATGGCTGACATGGGAAATCTGACATATTTTTCTATGATGTACACTACAGGGTGGTTAAGAAGTTTCATTGCAGACTATGGAGTTCCTTTGATGGTTGTGGTGTGGACTGCTCTGTCATTTACAGTACCAAGTAAACTGCCATCTGGAGTTCCCAGAAGACTCTTTTCTCCTCTTGCTTGGGAATCAACATCTTTGCACCATTGGACAGTAGTCGAAGTAATCTGTAGTCACTTCTTCTTCTGCTTCTTTTGTCTATGTTTGGAAAATGCTAACACGTTTTTGCTGCAGGATATGGTGAAGGTACCCCCATCATTGCTGCCATTATTCCTGTCTTGATGATAGCGGGGCTTTACTTCTTTGATCATAGTGTTGCTTCCCAATTGGCACAACAGGAGGACTTCAATCTTAAGAAACCTTCTGCCTATCATTATGATGTATTGTTGCTCGGATTCGTGGTATATATCTCTGTGATAAATATAATTGTTTAATTGTTAATCTTGGTACTTATCCCATCAAGACTAATCCTTTGCTATGGGGAAAAAAATTTCAGACTTTGCTTTGTGGTTTACTTGGTTTACCGCCTTCAAATGGAGTTTTAGCTCAATCTCCCATGCACACCAAGAGTCTTGCTGTTCTCAAGAGACAGGTGAGTGAATGAGATTTACACAATTATTATTTTTTTTTTTTTTTTGTCAGTGATGAGATTAAATCAGCTATTTGCTTTGGTAATTCTTGAGTGCAGTTGATAAGAAGGAAGAGGGTGGAAAGTGCCAAGGAAAGCATAAGGCAGAAAACTAGCAACTCTGAAATCTATGGGAACATGCAAGCTTTGTTCATAGAAATGGACAGCAGTCCTGTTGTAAGTCATTTACTTAATTACAACCCAAGAAAAGTTTCTGCGTTTTGCAAGTACCCAAGTTTCTTATTGGTTTTAACACGATTCTGTTTCTGTTGCAGACTTCTTCTGTGGTTAAAGAGCTAGAAGATTTAAAAGAGGCTGTTCTCAAAGCTGAAGGGAAAGGGGAGAACAAAAAGGAGACATTTGACCATGAGAAACACATTGATGATTATCTACCTGTCAGAGTTAATGAGCAGAGAGTGAGCAATCTTTTACAATCACTCCTTGTGGGAGCATCAGTGTTTGGTGTGCCTGCCATAAAAAAAAAATACCCACTTCAGTTCTATGGGGGTACTTTTCCTACATGGCCATTGATAGTCTCCCTGGAAAACAGTTCTGGCAGAGAATACTACTTCTATTCGTAGCTCCTAGTCGGCGATACAAGTAAGTAGAAGCTACAGTGATTGAAGTAACTTTGTGTTAAATAGATGGTTTTCCATGTCAATGATATACCTTTATTGGCAGGGTGTTGGAAGGAGATCATGCTTCCTTTGTTGAGTCTGTACAATTTAGATACGTAGTCTTGTTCACACTCTTCCAATGTGTGTATTTCCTGGTTTGTTTTGGAGTCACTTGGATTCCTATAGCTGGAATCCTCTTCCCTTTGCCCTTCTTTGTGCTGATCACAATAAGGCAATATCTTCTCCCTAAGCTGTTCAACCTCACGATTTGAGGGAAGTTGATGCAGCTGAATATGAAGAAATTGCTGGTGCTCCAAGGCTTTCTTTCAGGGTATGTCATGCTTAATCTTGTCAATTTTGTTTCAATACATCAAGTTGGAGTTCAAAGTTGCTTTACCTTCTTCCATCAGGAGATGGAATCGCCTCGCGTTGTGTCCATGGAAATTGGTGATGCTGAAATATTAGATGAATTAACTACTAGTAGGGGAGAGTTGAAGGTCAGAACTGTTAGCTTCAGTGAGGAAAGATGTGGCCAGGTAACAAGCGTTTCAAGTGCTTTTCTATTACATCCTTAAGTGTTACTATTACACAGGTTGATTTATTTGTTTGAACACTTTGGATTTGCAGGTCTATCCTGATGAATGCATCTCATGAAAATGGTAACTCTTCTAATACCAGCAAAGGGAGTTTGACTTTCATTGTGTAAATGATAGAAGAAGGAAGATGAAAGAAGCTCTGGGAAATTTGGGANATCCTTAAGTGTTACTATTACACAGGTTGATTTATTTGTTTGAACGCTTTGGATTTGCAGGTCTATCCTGATGAATGCATCTCATGAAAATGGTAACTCTTCTAATACCAGCAAAGGGAGTTTGACTTTCATTGTGTAAATGATAGAAGAAGGAAGATGAAAGAAGCTCTGGGAAATTTGGGAAACAATAGTGGAAGTCAATTTTTGTACTTTATGGATTGTCAAGTAGCTGCAACTCAGTGGTTGGTCTTGTAGTCAGGGTTTATGGAACTTGAAGATGTAAAATTAGAAAAATGAAAATGAAAAATCTGTAATGAAATGAGCATTCAGAGAGTTTTGTCTTTATGTATGAGTTAACTTCCTTATGTAATATCTCCTGCAATGTTTGCTGGTCATGTGTAGATTAGATCACAAAGAGTGGGAATTGATCCTCTTGCTTCAAAATCAATTTCAGGATCTGTTACGTAAACAAGAGAGAAACAAATCTTTGCAACCTCTAGGGCCCGCGATATTCACAATCAAATTTTCCAGCCCATTCTTGCTGTGTCTTGTTTAAAACTTAATTCTAGCCCATAACAAAAAATAACTTGACTAATGATCCAAATTTCTATATTATCATGTAACCAAAAATATATGTCATAGTAAAAGTAAAATGCATAATTTGAGTTTGATGTAATATTATAACCACAAAGTTAACACAATTGAAAAACTAGGAACAGAATTAAAACTTAGGCTTTTATTATAACTACAATTACGTATAAAAATTGTCTAACCAAACCTATGCCAAACACTTAATTTATCCAATTGAACATAACTTTTATTTACAAGAATTTGTTCAAGAACAGTTAAAGGTGAATACGTTTTGCTCACTTCTACATCAAGAACACTATCCTTATTCTTTTAGCCACTTGACAAACTTATTGAAATTCTCCAAGGACAGGCCACCTTCTGCTATGTTATTCATGAGCATCTCCTTCAGTTTCATAGACCTACCTTTTATATTTTCATCATTAATCAGCTGCTCCACTTTCTTCTTAATCTCCCCACTTGACACAATTCCTTTCTCATCCGAGTCAAATCCCAACCCAACCTTCCACTCATCACAAATGTAATGCTTATTAAAAAATTGATCAAAAAAATATGGCCAACACAAGAATGGTACCCCATTACACAAACCTTCAATGGTAGAATTCCAACCACAATGGCTAATAAAGCAAGCTGTGGCAGGGTGGCTTAACACTTGCCTTTGAGGTGCCCATCCAACAATTTTCCCAAGATTGCCTTGAAATTCATCTGGGTATTCATTTTTTGTGCTGCTATTGACATCTGAACGTACAACCCAAAGAAAAGGCATGTTGGTGAGTTCAAGTCCAAGAGCTAGTTCTTTGAACTGGTTTGGGTTGAAAAGAGTGAAACTACCAAAGGCAACATATATGACAGAACAAGGTGGTTGCTGATCCAACCAATCTAAGCAGGAGAGGTCTTCTTCCCATAATTGTCCCAATGATCTTTTACTAGGAGAACTTTCCATAAATGGGCCAATTGGTAGGAGCTTTGGAAGGAAAGATAATGGTCCAGGTTCAAGTTCATAAGTGGTGTTGCAGAGCCACCACTCTGTTGAATTTAAAATTTGTATGAAGCCCCTCCTATACTGAAATAAATGCTTCTGACTATCTGAGTCTCCAAAGTTAGACCAAAAAACAGAACTATGAAGTACTGCTGGACAGAAATGCATGATATCTAAAGAGCCACTTTGGATTTAAAGCATCTTTTAAATGAAAAAGATGAAAGATAAAGCAAGTGGTTGAAGGAGGGATGAGAATTATAACAGAAACTAAAATATCCTATGTAAAGCGGCTAAAAGTACGTAGTTTTCATCTTTGAAATATTNTCTTACTTTTTTATTTTAAAAAAATTATTCATAATATTTTCTTTTATTTTTTGGTCAATGTCATCGTTGGTATATATAAACTACAATTGATATTTTCATATTCTAGTGTACCGATATTAAAGTATTTTATATATACACTGCTATTGATCTAATTAGAGTCACTAAAAGTCCATTCACTTTAGAATTTTTTAAGCAGTCTTCAACTTTGGTTCTCCTAATTGTCAAGCAACGACCATTCACTTCAGAATTTTTTAAGCAGTCTTCAACTTTTGTTCTCCTTACTCAAGCAATGAAAAATATAAAATAAAATTGCCAGTGGTATATACTTTTAATTTTTATGTTTAATTCAAATTCTTCAATAAGTTATATACTCCTTAAATCGTAATGCTTTGGTGCATTTCATTTAAGAGAAATGTTAAACCCATTACTCTTACTTTACTTTTCCTCACAAAAGTGGCCCTGGTCTCTTCTTTCTTATTCTAATTCAGTCTTAGTATTTAAACATAGTTTTTGCGTTAAGCATAGTCCTGTTTTATTTCTATGAAATTATAAAGTACACTTGGAGGGTTATGAACCATACAATATGTTTTGATCTTAAGGTGAAACTGGGATGATTTACCATGGAGATGATATGACTAAGAAAATATAGTACTCAGAACTACTGAAAACATATTGATGAAATTATATATCTTACCGTTACAATCAATGATTCCATCATCAATCATCCTTGGAATGCTGCAATGCAATGCCAACATAGCTGCAGATGCAGTCCAGAGGGCAGCTCTTCTGATTCCCAGCTTACTAGCAACTTCCAAGCTCCATCCCATACTCGCATCAGCAACTATGCAGCTAATTCTAGTATTACCATCCTTGCTAATATCATCTATGAGCTTCTCAAGCATACCAGGCATGGTGTTTTTTATTGCAGAAAAAAACTTCATCACTTCGTTTCTGTCTTCGTCAGGTCCTAAACCATCTGGGATTGACACAAATTTTATGTTTGATCCCCTTAGGCTCTCTTGTGACTCAACCAATGAATCCATCACTCGCTTGTGGTTGAAATCTGTATTCACAAAAATTATTTTGAAGCCATGTTCAGCTAACTTTAGGGACAAATTCATGAACGAACTGACATGTCCTTGAGCTGGCAATGGTAAAACTAGCACATTTGGGATGCTCATATCTGAAATTGTGTTTCTAGAGATGTCCATGAAGAGACGGTGGATAAATTAGGCAAGCAGCTCTTGTATCTTCATTTCCTCATCCATTATTGGACCTATAACCAGTACCTCCATTTTGATCCTCACTAGCCATAACTATCATGTCCTAGCCACCATTTTAGGCAAGCAATCCCTCTGCGAAGCAGTCCTGTGCCGCTACCCTCATCAGAGGGCGCCACCCTGCCAGTGCAATTTGCACAATTTGCATGAGTAAACTATCAGTCCATTTTGCACAACTTGCATCAGTAATAAATGACCCAAGCTCTGGCTATAAAAACCTCACAACACAGAACAACAAAAGGCAGATATAACATACTAGATACAGAGAGATACAGGGAGAGAACACTGATATTTCTCTAGATATCAGGAAAAATCTAAAAAAAAATTAGTGGAGAAGCTCTGGAAATAAAAGGAAAAATTCTGAAGAAAGGAAAGGGGTCTCAAAGAGGTATTTTTTTTTCATTCACTCATCTCCAGTATCTCGACTAAAAGGCATTCATTCCCATTCCCTTTCTTTTTCATACAAACAGAGACACACAAAAAAAGAGGAAATTTCGTAATAGAACAGAACCACCACAGCAGAGAGGAAGAACCAAACTTTCGGCCAACCAAAAATAAAATCAACCCCATACCCATCTTCTTCCTTTTAGAGAGAAAACAGGGGAGTTAGAGAGAGAGAGCCCCTTTTAGAGATAGAACAACCATTTTAGAAAGAGAAATCGAGTATCAGAGAGAGAACCAGAGATATATTAAGAGAGAGTGAAAGTAGAAAGAGATAGATTCTCACCCTCATACCGCTATTTTCTTGAGGCTTAGACAGGGAGAGCTGGATTCATGGTGAGAACCCTTGCTCTGTTCGGTAGAGATGAGAGTGGTTCTGCTTTTTTTTTGTGTGTTCCCCTTTCGCTCCACGTTTCTGTCTTCTTTTCTATATATGTGGATGGCTTTTGTTTCATTTATTTTATTACTTATTTAGTTTTATTTAAATGTATCTTGCCCCTCTTGTAATTAAGTTTGGATGTTTTTGGGCTGAGTTAATTTTGTGGATTCATGTTTCTATTTGGGTTATATTTTATTCCATTTACTTAGCTTTACTTCCTGTTTTGGGCTGATGTTATATCTTTATTTGCTTATTCATGGACTTGAATTAGGGCTATTTAGTTTTGGCTTCTGGGCCATTAAACTTTTATTAAGTCCAACTTGTTCTTTATCTTGCTGAACTAGGCTCACAAATTAGGCTAGTAGTTGAACTTTTTTTTTTATTTTTTTTTCTAATATTATTTAGATTAGGCCTATTATTAATTTTAGTTTTTTGATTATTTTTTTTATGAAAGACCCATTAATAATATGTAAATTAATTATTGTTTAGTGATTAAGTTAAATTATTATTATTATTACTATTATTATATATGAGTATGCTTTTAATTTTTTTTTTATCCTATGTGTCCTGTTGTCATGACTTTTTCATTTTACCTTGTGAATGAAATAAAATCAAAACCCGACGGCAAACTAGATTTGGAAAGAATTGTATTGACAATCTTTCTTAATTTTCTTGAGGTGAACGATAATTTCTTGGTTATCCTAGAGGTACTGGAGTAGCCAATGAAACTCTCAATATTTTGCCACGAATCTCAAACTCATTTCTAGAACGTATAATAAATTATCTTTCGTGTATCTAGTTATCATTCAGTGAAATTGCTAAAAATTGCTTATGATGAAATAAATTAGGAGATGATTGTAATGATAATCACTGTCTCTACCCAATAATCTTGAGGCATCTTTTTAGGTTTTGCTAGAAGTGCTTGCAAGGCTTAATAACACATTAATCTATTTTAAAATATGATTTAAGGACCAATTTCATTCAACAATTTTTAGATGACATAAAATTAAATTGGTAACCGTTCGCTAGAAGGGGCGTCGTAGGGTGCTAACACCTTCCTTACAGATAACCAACTCTCTTACCAAACTCTGATAATATAGATTAAACTTCTTTTATAGGCATCCAATTATACCTTAAATCGATTGGTGGTGACTCCATTAATTTTCTTCAATCATATTTTTAATTTAAAAACTTTTCAAAACCTATACTTTTATACATCATCTTTCTGCCGCCTCGCATCATCGCGCTTCTGAATAGAACGTTGCGACACCACCTACTCTTCAAATAGTCCAAGGTGATTTACAGTCCTAAGCTTTTGTCATATATGGATTTTACTTTAAAATTTTGGTAAAACATAATAGAAACATTACAAATTACAATTAACATATACTAGGAGTTTGAACAATTAAAATTGTTATTTCAATCAAGCCAAAAGTCTTCTAGCCCAGTTTTTTATATAAGAATTTTTTAAAAAAAATAAAGGATAGGGCCCAAAACAAGGCTTGCCCGGGATGGCCACTGCTTGGTCAAATAGAAATAGAGAGGACTGGTCCCCTAATTATAGCAATTAAGTGTACACATAGCGATTATCTAGTTGGACATAATTATATTAGAGTCCTTTATCTGTTGAGCCTTACAAGAGTATGTTATGTTTGGTTTCATGCATGAATCACACAAGTAACATACCATAGCAAAACTTCTTTAATTGTCAGATTTAATCCGAGGGTGACATTTTTCTTTTCTGGGTGTTTTTTGTTCTATCAAATTACGACATTCGTGCTAATGAGGCGGGAGTCTAATGTTATCTCCTCTAGTCATAAGAATTAAAAAAATTTATGTAAAGGGTTTTATTCATGTTATATACTCTCATCTCCTATCATCAGCGTATTGTACTTCTTTATAACAAAATAAATAAATAAATACAAATATTGGTACCTATAGTACGAACAAAATAGAGAATTAATTAGAAATTTTCAAGAACAACAATTTATTATATAGGCTGATGCGTAAGATACGTGTAATCAATTTATAGCTATTAAATGGATATGTTATCTTGACATAATATAGTATAATAATACTACATGTAAATCCAATTATTAAATATATGGGTGATTAAGAAATGACAAGACTTGAAGTCTTAAACTTTGGTTATCAATGTAATATTTTGATTTAACATTTTTTTTTTGTTTTTTTGGTCTACAAGGAAAGAAGAACAAAACTATAGTCTACAGAAAGAAACAACAGAAAAATCAGCAATAAGGGCTAGCTGCAGCATGGCTGGAACCTCTGTTCACATCTTGAGAGTATCCCAATTTATTGATCCATACTTTGGTAAAAGATCAGCACGTTGATTAGCTTCTCTAAAGACATGAATGAGGGCAACATCCCAATCGCTTGCCAGCAACAACCTAGTCTCCATATCTTAAGAGAAGCTAATCAATATATACGATCAAGACCCAGCTGGGGATTTTCAGTAAGAATTTTACTCTTTTCTTGTAGTGCAGCTTCAAATCCTCAACCTGAATCCAAACCGAATAAAGAGAGAGCAATTGAGTGTACACGTAATTATCTAGTTTGATATGAATATTTACGATTTAGAGTCCTTCACGTGGTGAGCCAGTGCCTTTATGTTATGTTTGGTTTGAAAGGGATGAAAGGAAGGGGATAGGCCATTCCCTTTCTTTTTCTTTTGAATTTTATCCAACCAAATAGAGAAAAAGTATATTCAATCATTTGAGTTTTGCCTTCTCCTTCTCCTTATGAATTACTTAAATCTCTTAACATTAGATCACACCTAATAATTTAAATCACTAAAATTGAGTACATAGATGACAGAATGCATATCCAATGCTTCTAAAAAATAACCAAAAGCTTGAATCTGTAATCATGATGCAAGTTGGCAAACAAACCGCTATCCGCTAGTCTTAGAAAGAAAGCAATTGAGTAAATTAATTATAGACGAAACAGCAGAAATAACTAGTTTGCAGGAGTATTATCTGTTGACAAAAGACTAAAAATAACTAAATCCTTAATGTTCCCCTTTATGTATGTGTACTTTCTGAGCGTGCCCTCTCTAAGGAACCCAGCCTTCTCCAAAACCCTTTGGGAAGCCTTGTTCTCTAAAATAGTAAAAGCCTGTAACCTTATTAAATAAGGGAAGTCCTTGAAGACTTGTGGGAGAGCGATCTTGAGTGCTTTGGTGGTTATGCCTTGGCCCCAGTACTTGGCTGCTATAGCATATCCTATATCTGCCTTACACCTGTCATCACCCGACCAAGGTTTCACGGAGATAAAGCCAATGGAACGGTCATGGATGCATATTGAGCGACGCCATGGATGAGGGATGCAAACATCTCTAATGAAAGCCAAGGCCTCTTCCCTTGAACCACAAGTCTTCCACCGAAGATTCTGAGTCACTTGATCATCTCCTGCCCATAACATGAAATCATCCACATCGCTTAGCTTGAATGGCCTCAGGGAGATACTTGACATATCCATTGCCATATGCTATGTGAATTGTAGGACGCACGCACAAAACACCAATCTAGCAATTTGCTTGAATATATAAAATAGATTGGTTGGAGAAAAAACCTAGGTTTAAAGACTATGTAAGTGCTTGTAAGAGAAGGAAGCTTACAAGCAAGTGCGATGAAATTTAGTGAGAAGGTTCACAAAACGTAACTCTTCAATTTAAACAGTGGAATTACGAATTAGAGAATTTTATACCTTGAAATAAACTTAAGAATTTTGACTTAAAGATAAAATGACCAAAATTATAAATTTTATGAATATAGATGGACTCAATAGTTCATTTTTAAAGAATAGAGACCAAAAATTTTAAGTTGTTAAAATAAGTAGACCAAAATTACAATTAAGCTTATCTTTTCTTATTAATACAATCAATCATACTAATTAAACGAACTCTCTTTATTTTATCTTTGTCGAATAGTTGAACCAACTCTCATTAGTAGATTTATGTATATAATCCTATACAATAATGTATCATTTGGTTGGCAGTCTAGTCTTTCTTTAATATTTTTGACACGTATATCTGACATTATTCCCAATACATTACAATAAAACCTGCTTGGTTTTTAATAATTGTTCAATTATTAACCTTCCTCTAACACCCTAAGACAACCAGCAGTGACCCTTGTTCCAGATTTATAATCCAAAGCCAGCTCTACCCTTTTTAATAAATTGAAAAGATGCTAATCTCTTTCTTTCTTTTCTAGAGGTTATATTAGACTCTTTATTTAGTTGAACAAAAGACACAATTTTGCGATATTTTTTTTATACAGCTGTAAAATTGGATAATTTGTTTTTGACAAATATATATAATTTAGCTAATTATTTAGGTAGTTGCTAAGCTACCTTATACATTTTTGGAGGTAGCACTATCCCATTCAATTAGATGAGTTCAAGTGGGATCCAAACTAGTAATTTTGATATTATTGCAATGATTTCAAAAAATTGAGTCACTCAGATAAATAGTTCCTTATAAAATGTATAAATGACATGATATAGGAAAACATGCCAAAAAAAAAATCAAATTCTTTTAAAATTTTGTCAAAATCCTATCAATTTCTTTGACTTTATTAAACTCCAATTATGTCAACTTTTTTAATATTTGAATGACACTAGGCGACTCAATTATTTTAGATATTTACAACAACACCAAAATTATTGATTGAGTCCCACCCAATTAGGTGAGAAAGCGCTACCCCAAAAAAGTGCAAAAGGTAGCTTAGCACTCACCAATTATTTAATATCACAGGTAATCACTACAAGAAAATTTTCGTTTTCTCATGGAACAAATCAGTGAGAAATGGTGAAAAATTCCATGAGAAACAGTAATCTCACAGGCCTATGGACGTGAGATAAACAGGCATGACAAAAGCCTTTTCTCACGGAAAAATTAGTCCTTGAGAAATTTCTCATAGATTTTCTCTTGGATAAACATTTGTTACTCGTGAGAGTATCTCACATGAAAGTCCTAGTTTTTCTCACAGATATGTTCCGTGAGAATTTTCTCATGGACCCGTATTCATGAGAAACTCCTTTCTAAATATTTTTTTATTAATTTTATTTGTTGATTTTTTTCTCAATTAACTATTTATTTTTTCTAAACATTTAATCAAATTCATAAACAAAATTAAATGAAATATAATTAATTTTTTTTAATAAAAAATGTTAGACAATATAAAAAAAAAATACAACAAAAGTCCTCAACTGAGCACTAGTCCTCCTGGTCATCCTCAGCGGTAGGCTTTGGGGCCAAAATGGATATTGGATGCTGGTGTTGTTGTAGTAACTATCCCAGCATAGAGGTGAGCACCTCAAGTGATATGCCATTCGCATCCAGTGCCTGGCCTACTGGGCGAAGGAGAGCCATCTCTTGCTGCAAGTTGGCCATTTGAGATAGCACCTCAAACATCTGAGGATCCAGTTGCTGGGAGGGCTGTGAGTGGGTGGAATCCAAAACAATGGCTTTAAAGAGCACATACCGTAAACCAGACCCTTCTTATTCTTCTCACGGATGACATTGAGCCATAGCCTGATGTCATTAACAAAAGAAGAAGATGACCTGACCTGGCTCTTGAATCGATGTCTCTCAAATTCAGTCTGCATAGAGAACACCATTAGGTTAGTATTAGAATTAATACATGTAATTACTCACATAAAGACTTAAAAATAATTTAATACTTACATAGGTAGACTCCACCTTTTGATGTGCCAAACCCTCAGTAGAGCTGTGTTGGAGGTGACAGAAAATCTCTGGAGCGTTGGGCTCTTTACCCAACTCCTTTGTTTACAAAAAACATAAACTGTTAGTAAACATAAATTGACATATAGCAAAAAAAATAATGTTATTAAATAAACAACTTACTAGCCTCCATTTGTGCTCGAAGACTGNTTGCTGCAAGTTGGCCATTTGAGACAGCACCTCAAACATCTGAGGATCCAGTTGCTGGGAGGGCTGTGAGTGGGTGGAGTCCAAAACAATGGCTTTAAAGAGCACATATTGTAAACCAGACCCTTCTTATTCTTCCCACGGATGACATCGAGCCATAGCCTGATGTCATTAACAAAAGAAGAAGAGGACCTGACCTGGCTCTTGAATCGATGTCTCTCAAATTCAGTCTGCATAGATAACACCATTAGGTTAGTATTAGAATTAATACATGTAATTACTCACATAAAGACTTAAAAATAATTTAATACTTACATAGGTAGACTCCACCTTTTGATGTGCCAAACCCTCAGTAGAGCTGTGTTGGAGGTGACAGAAAATCTCTGGAGCGTTGGGCTCTTTACCCAACTCCTTTGTTTACAAAAAACATAAACTGTTAGTAAACATAAATTGACATATAGCAAAAAAAATAATGTTATTAAATAAACAACTTACTAGCCTCCGTTTGTGCTCGAAGAC
>QAOA01001300.1:263307-371153 GCA_003255065.1 Cercis canadensis
ATCTACACATACCAGCATACAAATTTGTACCAAAAGTCTATTATGATCAACATAAGTCTTCCTAAATATTATCTTCGGTCCAAAAAATAACAAGGTCTATTCCAATACCTCTTTGTCAAGCAAAGGAATTGACATTCAACAATGATAGTATGATTCTTTCCCATTCTCATATCAAAACCCACAATCCATGGAAACTTACATGCTTAGACTTGCTATAATTTACTCACCATATAAAACTAACAAAACTACAACTATGAAATTACATGGGGTTATATATTAATTTGCATAAAAACCTTAGAAGTTGGATGTCAATCAAAGAACATGAAGTACAATACAATCATTAGCTCTTCAATCAGAAACTCGACAGAGAATCAAATGCTTGTAAATATAATAGAATTTCACATGTATCATTTCAACTTGCAAAAGTTACAGCAGCAATTAAGGTTGCATGACAATCAGGTGGCTATCTAGATTCATTCCAACTCAAGTTCTACTAGACATTCATATACCCAAGTTAACCATGTGGTGATTAGATAAAGCATAATTAAATACATATCTCAATGCGTTATAAATGGAGAAACTGAATCGATAGGCCGAATCTAGAGGTGAACTGCCAGAAAACCCACCAATCGCCACCAAGAATGGTGCAAAAACGCCTTAAGCTGAGAGGGAAGAGAGAAGAGAGAAGAGAGAGAAAGCTTAAAACCTTTGAAAATGGAGAATGGCAGCGGCGGGTTCATGAGGAAGAAGAAAAACAGCTTTTCTCATGGATTTTTTCCATGAGAAAAATCTTCAAAAATTCAAATTTTAAATGAAACGGTGCGTTGAAGTTTGTCACAGACTTTCTCACGGATTCAATTGTTCGTAAGAAAGCTCGTGAGAAAATTCAACATTTCTCACGGACCCTTTCTGTGAGAATAACAAACACATTAATGGCGACAGTTGGGGTACGACTTCTCACAGACTGTCCGTGAGAAAATCTCAACAGTCACATTCCATTAAAAAATTTGTGATAAATGTCAAGATTTTCTTACTGAATTTTAGTCCGTAAAAAAATTCTATGACTAAAAAAATATTTTTCTTGTAGTGAAAATTAACTTTTAGGATGATTTATGCTGGGTTTTATTGGACTTATATATCTACGAAATAAAATAAATTGCAAAAACTTCACACTTATTAATTTTTCAGTGCCGGTATAAATATCACTTGTCATATTGATAAATAATTGATCTTATACTTTTTTTTTTTATGAAAAAAAATCATTGATTCAGCTATAAGCTTTCATCTAATCTGTCACACTGTGCAATCTATATAATAATAATAGTTACGTTCACCAAAAAAAAATTATTATAGTTATCTACTACAAACAATAATATTATAATTTATCATGGCCACAAAAAAATTCATGAATAATTGAATAAAGCAAGAAAAAAAAAACAATCATCTGCACATGGTGCGTTACGCATAAACTTTGAAGCTTCATCGAATAATTAATAACAAAAGCAATTGCCGTTTTTCAAAGGTATGAAAAAATCAAACCGTTGAATTGGTAAAAACATCGTAATAAGCGAAACACATGTAAGAGTAAGAACAAAAATTTAATATGTGAGTAGGTGACACACATGTTTGACTTTGTTCATTTTATATTTGCATCGTGAATCATCATGAAGACTTTTTTTATTTTCCTCATCAATTTATGAAAAAAGGACTTAAAAAGTATACGATTGTCCAACAGTGAGTGGCTGCTTACTCTTTGCTGACTACAAGAATAGTTAATTGCTCCATCAATTTCAAAATCAATGGATGGTCTACTACGTAATGATCAAATATCTTCAATCTTCAATGGCATTATCTGATTGATTGAGAAAGATTGGTTGTTAATTGATTTCTTAATTGTAAAATCGTTTGCTTTTTTTCTTTTCTTTAATTAATATGAAAACTCATTTGCTTAAATGACAAATGATTTCATAGTTTCCACCATTAAGAGACAAATCTATTAATTTTTATGAACCCAGGTAAATGCTAAGTAATGAAAGGAAAGAAAAAGTTCAAGGGTAAAACTAAAACCACTAAATAGATGGAAGGAGTTCTTTAGAGACTTTTGGATGAACATGGTATATGAGAAATATCAATGGGAGTTGCTGAGATTCTAGCTTTGGTCTCATCGAGAACCCATAAGATGCACCAAATAACTTAATAACATTTGCATACCAAATTCTTTTTTTCTGAAATTATATATATATATATATATATATATATATATATATATACTAAAAAATAACAAAATATTAAAAATAAATTAGCTATATGGATAAATAGTGGGAAAAGAGAGTGGGAAAACTCTTTCCATCAACTCTAATCACTTTCATAGTTTCATTTGAGAATTGAGAATTGAATGTAGACATATAATAATGGTAGTGTGGGATGGGAAAAGTAGTATAAGTCAGTCCATTTTCCAATAGAAAGTAAATTCAATGACGCCTAAGGCTAAGTTGGTGAACTAGAAGGCTAAAACTCTTGTCTCTCTCACACAACTCTTTCCTATGTATTGTCCCTTAGTCGATGGCAACACCGAAACACACATTTTCTCAAACTAATTTCTATCACACATGTGATTAGGTTAAACTTTAGCTCTAGTCTCCTGAATATTTATGGAAAATTTATTGATCTGAATCTCTCATCTTCAGTGATGACCCTTGTATATACTCAATTCTACGTTTTCTCACACGACAAACTAACAAGTGTGAATGTGATAGTAAGAACTTCCTTATTCAATTTGGTGTGCTTGAATATTTGGACATTGGATAATTATTAAGAGGCAAAAGCAGGTAATTGATGGATTGGACATGAACACGAGGTAATCTTTATTTATTTATTTTTGTTTTTGATAATTATTGTTAATTTAGTCTGTTTTGCAAATTATCAAGTTAAAACTTGGTATGTGTCTAAATCAGAATATGACCAAACTATTGGTTGGTTCACATGTTATTGGAGACCTATCCCATATGTGTTAAAAGCTATAGCTGTTAGTACCAAAGCATACCACATCAAAGGGAGTTTTGGCTGAAAATAATTAAATCACCAAAAATGGCCCAAAGTTGTTTTCAAATTTCCCATTAATTTTTTGACTCTCACTACTCAACTATTCTTTCTTACTATAGATGCGTAGCGGACTGTAGGATCCATTTTCACACATTGCCATTGGCAACCATAGAATGAAAGACAATTAATTCACCTAATCTATGTGGATTTGGTTTCCCATTTTCATTCCTAGGAGATATGTTAAAAATGGTTGAATATTACATGCTTCGTTAAAACAAGTTTAAAATTAAAATGTTATTAAGAATGAATGAGGTGAATTTTTGGGAGAAAATATCAAATCATCACATGAAAAAGGAAAAGACAGATATCAAATTGAAGTTGGTATCTCTTTAGGCCCAGGTGTCAAAATTAGCATAGATAGCACATTAAACAGCAGTGTCATGAGAATTTCTATATTGTTTCAAGTTTCAACTTTACTATATGTTGACTTTGCAGTGATTAATCAAACTATCTTGTGTTTCTCCGCAGAAATGGAGAACTTGAAGGCACCTTTCAAGGGTGTTCCAAATGATATTCGAGGAAGAGCAGTGTGTTATAAGGAATATTGGGTTTCTGGTCTCCGTTCAGGAATTGGGTAATTTTCTCACTACAAATTCGGAGTTTTTAACCCATTTTTTGTAGACATAAAACTCTCTCATGAACACTTTCTGTTTCCATTTATGATAGAAAATTGGCGCCAACTACCTTTATCTTCTTCGCTTCTGCTCTTCCTGTTATTGCCTTTGGCGAGAAGATAAGTAGAGACAAAGGTTCTTCTTCTTCTTCCCCTGCATTATACATTTGTATGTAGATGGAAGCTTAAGCACAGTAGAAACATTGGCTTCTACTGCTATATGTGGAATTATACACTCAATTCTTGGTGGGCAACCTCTACTAATACTAGGAGTTGCAGAACCCACTATCATTATGTACACCTATTTGTACAACTTTGCCAAAGATAGGGATGGTTTGGGACGAGAACTCTCTCTGGCTTGGACAGGATGGTAAAAACAACAGTAATTTCTTTGATACAGATTGAAGGCATGGATTAATTATTGATATTATTAATATTTCAGGGTTTGTGTTTGAACTGCTCTTTTGCTGTTTCTTCTAGCAATCTTCAATGCTGGCACTATCATCAAAAGATTTACAAGGGTTGCGGGTGAGCTTTTTGGCATGTTGATTACAGTCTTGTTCATTCAAGAAGCTATCAAGGTCAGTTTTTTTTTAATTTTATTTTGTTGTAGAGGATAAGGTGGAAAAAACATAAAGAAAAGGAATCTGACATAAGTTTTTGTTTTGAATGCAGGGAATGATGAGTGAGTTTAATGTTCCTAAAGAGCAAGACCCAACATCAGAGAGATACCAATTTCTGTGGCTCTATGCTAATGGATTACTGGGTATATAATATTCACCTTTGGGCTTCTCTCCACTGCCTTAAAGAGCAGAAGAGCGAGGTCGTGGTTATACGGCACAGGTAATTTGTCAAGTACTTTCGGAGTGATTTGAGCATTAGTGCTATGGCTGACATGGGAAATCTGACATATTTTTCTATGATGTACACTACAGGGTGGTTAAGAAGTTTCATTGCAGACTATGGAGTTCCTTTGATGGTTGTGGTGTGGACTGCTCTGTCATTTACAGTACCAAGTAAACTGCCATCTGGAGTTCCCAGAAGACTCTTTTCTCCTCTTGCTTGGGAATCAACATCTTTGCACCATTGGACAGTAGTCGAAGTAATCTGTAGTCACTTCTTCTTCTGCTTCTTTTGTCTATGTTTGGAAAATGCTAACACGTTTTTGCTGCAGGATATGGTGAAGGTACCCCCATCATTGCTGCCATTATTCCTGTCTTGATGATAGCGGGGCTTTACTTCTTTGATCATAGTGTTGCTTCCCAATTGGCACAACAGGAGGACTTCAATCTTAAGAAACCTTCTGCCTATCATTATGATGTATTGTTGCTCGGATTCGTGGTATATATCTCTGTGATAAATATAATTGTTTAATTGTTAATCTTGGTACTTATCCCATCAAGACTAATCCTTTGCTATGGGGAAAAAAATTTCAGACTTTGCTTTGTGGTTTACTTGGTTTACCGCCTTCAAATGGAGTTTTAGCTCAATCTCCCATGCACACCAAGAGTCTTGCTGTTCTCAAGAGACAGGTGAGTGAATGAGATTTACACAATTATTATTTTTTTTTTTTTTTTTTCAGTGATGAGATTAAATCAGCTATTTGCTTTGGTAATTCTTGAGTGCAGTTGATAAGAAGGAAGAGGGTGGAAAGTGCCAAGGAAAGCATAAGGCAGAAAACTAGCAACTCTGAAATCTATGGGAACATGCAAGCTTTGTTCATAGAAATGGACAGCAGTCCTGTTGTAAGTCATTTACTTAATTACAACCCAAGAAAAGTTTCTGCGTTTTGCAAGTACCCAAGTTTCTTATTGGTTTTAACACGATTCTGTTTCTGTTGCAGACTTCTTCTGTGGTTAAAGAGCTAGAAGATTTAAAAGAGGCTGTTCTCAAAGCTGAAGGGAAAGGGGAGAACAAAAAGGAGACATTTGACCATGAGAAACACATTGATGATTATCTACCTGTCAGAGTTAATGAGCAGAGAGTGAGCAATCTTTTACAATCACTCCTTGTGGGAGCATCAGTGTTTGGTGTGCCTGCCATAAAAAAAAAATACCCACTTCAGTTCTATGGGGGTACTTTTCCTACATGGCCATTGATAGTCTCCCTGGAAAACAGTTCTGGCAGAGAATACTACTTCTATTCGTAGCTCCTAGTCGGCGATACAAGTAAGTAGAAGCTACAGTGATTGAAGTAACTTTGTGTTAAATAGATGGTTTTCCATGTCAATGATATACCTTTATTGGCAGGGTGTTGGAAGGAGATCATGCTTCCTTTGTTGAGTCTGTACAATTTAGATACATAGTCTTGTTCACACTCTTCCAATGTGTGTATTTCCTGGTTTGTTTTGGAGTCACTTGGATTCCTATAGCTGGAATCTTGTTCCCTTTGCCCTTCTTTGTGCTGATCACAATAAGGCAATATCTTCTCCCTAAGCTGTTCAAACCTCACGATTTGAGGGAACTTGATGCAGCTGAATATGAAGAAATTGCTGGTGCTCCAAGGCTTTCTTTCAGGGTATGTCATGCTTAATCTTGTCAATTTTGTTTCAATACATCAAGTTGGAGTTCAAAGTTGCTTTACCTTCTTCCATCAGGAGATGGAATCGCCTCGCGTTGTGTCCATGGAAATTGGTGATGGTGAAATATTAGATGAATTAACTACTAGTAGGGGAGAGTTGAAGGTCAGAACTGTTAGCTTCAGTGAGGAAAGATGTAGCCAGGTAACAAGCGTTTCAAGTGCTTTTCTATTACATCATAGCCTTATGCTTAAGTGTTACTATTGCACAAGTTGATTTTATTTGTTTGAACGCTTTGGATTTGCAGGTCTATCCTGATGAATGCGTCTCATGAAAATGGTAACTTTTCTAATACCTGCAAAGGGAATTTGACTTTCATTGTGTAAATGATAGAAGAAGGAAGATGAAAGAAGGTGTGGGAAATTTGGGAAACAATAGTGGAAGTCAATTTTTGTACTTTATGGATTGTCAAGTAGCTGCAACTCAGTGGTTGGTCTTGTGGGTACTATGATAGATAGTCAGAGTTTATGGAACTTGAAGATGTAAAATTAGAAAAATGAAAATGAAAAGTCTGTAATGAAATGAGCATTCAGAGAGTTTTGTCTTTATGTATGAGTTAACTTCCTTATGTGATATCTGCTGCAATGTTTGCTGGTCATGTGTAGATTAGATCACAAAAGAGTGGGAGTTGATCCTCTTGTTTAAAAATCAATTTCAGGAAGAGGGAAAATAAAAAAAATAAAAAAGAACAAAACTTTGCAACCTCTAGGGCCCGCGATATTCACAATCAAATTTTCCAGCCCATTCTTGCTGTGTCTTGTTTAAAACTAAATTCTAGCCCATAGCAAAAAATTAACTTGACTAATTAGCATATAAAAATGAGATTAAGTCTCTCCCATAGAATTAGGATGGAAGATTTTTGGTGATTCCATCCGATTCAGCGCCACGTAACCTAACCCAAATCCTCTCTCTCTATCTATTTATCAACATCCTTAAAAAAGTGCACAAAAAGATCACGGACAGGGTAGGGTCCCTTCCCTTCTATCACAAATAAAGCGAAACGAAAAATAGACTTCTCAACAGTCCACACCACACGCGCTTCTATGCCCTCCACGTCTGCTGCCTTATCCACACCACATTTCTGCTTCGCTGCCACTTCATCCACAATAACTCTTTAGAACCCCCTTCGATGTCTTGTACTTTTTAGACCCAAATAACCCTTTCTCCCATATCCAACACCTCCATGCCCCATTGTACAACATTTAAAGCATTGAGTACACGCTGTTGAAGAAGTCTCATTTTACCTGATAATTCCCTCACCCCTACCTGGCCTTAATCTCTGAGTCCTCAGCTCTGAGCTTTCATTTCTTTCTGCAATCTCTGCATCTCTCTCATGGCTACCACACTCACGTTTTTCCGACCCACCATGGTCCGAGCCTCGGCTTCTTCGTCCGGAAGATCCGATCCGAATAACCGGAAGCCTGCTTCTTCTAATTGGTGGTCTCCATTGTTCGGATGGTCCTCCGATCCCGACTACATCAACCCCACCGCTAGTTCACCCCGAAAGGCGAGTGAAACTTCCGAACCGGAGCCGGTACCCGTTCGACCTAGATCCAAGTTTGCACCCGGTTGCTTCACCGAGGAGAAGGCGAAACAACTACGAAAGAAGACCATGGAGAGCTCCACATTCCACGACATTATGTATCACTCGTCGATTGCGTCGAGACTCGCCTCCGATGTTTCGAAATGGTCCGAGGAATAGGATCCGGCGGAGCTCGGTTAGCCCTTGGCCGCTGGCTCCTTCTAACGTCGGATTATGCGAGGTGGATTAAGAGGTCTGGGTTAGGATCCGTTTCTAATTTGTCGAAATGAAATTTGCTAAGAAAATCTGTCATAATTTTTTTTATTTTCTAGGTGAAGAACAAACAAGTAGCTTGCTTCTATTTATTGTTTGGAACGCTGGAATCTATGTGGTGTCTCTGTTTGTCTTTCTGGTATATTTTTTTTCTTGGATTTTTAAGTTTTGCCAAGCAAACAAGATTTGCCAGGAAAATATGAATCAGAATCCACTTTGGGTTAAGATGAAAGATAATTCTGACTAGATTTCCTTTTTCAGGTGAAATGAAACAAAATTAAAATGCAATTTGTTGATTCGGACGGATTTTATGATAATAATCCCATGATCAATGTCAAAATTAAAGCTATCATCAAAATGTGGCATTTAGATTGAGTTTATTACTGGTATTAGGTATTTGAAAAAAAAAAAAAAAAGAGAAGGGAGAAACATATATAGCTCAAATAATTAAACAGTAGCAAGTTTAAAAATTAGAACAACATAACATGGCATTTACTTTTACGGAAAATATGCTGATATTTACGAAAAATTAAATTTGATCAATTAGTAGAATATAATAAATATGGTAATTGTGTGTATTTTTTGTTTGTTAACGTTGGCATGAAGTAGTCTGGGATGAGCTGTAGGCCCAATAGAATGGGGTTTGATGTAATGGTATTGTTTGGGCCCATGATAGAAAAATGGTTTCTTTCAAACGATGGAGTAGTTGGATACCGGACATTATCATTAGCTTATTCCTTTTCATTTCACTATTTCTATATTAACAATATGGTGACAACTAATAAAATCCCAAGAGTTTTTGATTGAAAACAAGTGTTGTTTTTTGGAGAAGTTGTGTTAATTTATTGGAGAATAATTTAATGTGCAAATGCTTCGGAGATGAATCTGAATGATAACTAGTTTGATGCACAAGACATGCGAATGCGACCATGCTAACTGTTGCCTAATAATATTGGTAGATAATTGAAATTATTCTCAAACCTGCCCCTAACACACCACCATTAACTTAATGCTGATGCCATAAATATATGAAATTATTGCCGACCAAAAAGGAAAATAATATATACGCGGGCAGATTGAAGGCACACACAATCACAATCACATGGGTTGCTTAGGATAAGATCTCATGCATCCTCTATTTTATTTCCCACTTCTATCATTGCTTGTTCTTATTCACAATTCCATTCTGATCTCATGCTTTCCTGTCGATCCCCACCACGAGAGCATCCATTAAGTTACTCAGATTTGCTTCTAATGTTTATCAAATTCAAATAATTGAGGGGTAATCTTGTCATTTTGACCCAACCCTCCTTCTCTGAAGATCCCTATTTATGGAATCAACCGTAACCACGTGTATTGGCAACTATGGAACGATGGGGGTTAAGAGGGTCATTCCTCCAATTTACTTTTTTGAAATATTCAGTGACATATTTATATTTAATCTAGTCACAGTGTAATAATAATTAACAAAACAATTGTCATATTATAAAAGTTATTAATATATTTTATCAATTGTCAGAGACGTTTTAATACAAAATTCTCTACACTTGAATAGTTTTAATTGAAAATAAATCACGTTTTCAGCTGAATTTTGTGTTTAAACATTTCAAATTATTAGTTGGAAAAGACGAGAATATCCTCTAACCGACAACATATGTTCTGGATTAGAAGAGCATGTGGGTTTGAATGGCTTGTCTATAAGTCTATAACAACCTTCCCCAGAAAATCATTGCTTGAAATTTGAAGGAAGTAAAAATTGCATTATTTTTGCAGAGTTATGTCGTTAAAATAACACGTGTCAATATATTTACTTGGCCCGAGAAAATTCCTTTCTTTCAACTATGGAAATGATTTTATTAGGTTCATAGTTCTTAGTCAAATCCAGCCAAGCAATACACATTGGATCATGTATTCTCTAAAACACAGTTTCTTCAAATTTGGGATATAAAAATATTTATAATCCCGTCCCAACTAATTCACTAATTTCAATTTAAGCTTTTAAATTTGAATCATCATATTTTATAATTCCACTTAAAAAATCCAATTTTATTTATCAATAACAAAAACAAAATTAACCACTTTTGTGTGCCCAAGTAGATACTTCTAAAAGTAGCCGCTATCAAAATTGGGAAGACAAAATTTTGAGTCAATCTCGTTACTCACAACACAAAACAAATAGTTAACTCATAACTTGTATCTATATTAGTATTTTGTCTTAGGAGAAATTTTCGTTTTAATGTCTGATAGTATTTTGAAAGATTAGTCTCAGACAAAGTTTAGAAATACCTTAAAAAAAAAAAAAAAGGTAACCAACAACATGACTACTTTTTATTTTTATTTTTCTAATTGTTGTTGCCCAAATTAACAAATCTGCTTCAAATGCATAGTATTCAATCATTATTTATTGAAAAAAATATATTCGTTTATCCTTTTGTATAAAAGAAAGATAGAAATTTAGATTTTTTTTAAAAATTATTTCCTGGTTTCTCTTTTCTAAGAGATACTTTTATTTATTTATTTATTTTTTATAATGTGATATATAAGAGAAAAAGAATTGTAACACCATGCATCATAATGAATCTAGTTATAAAATATAATAAAACAAAATTTGAGCATTGTCGCTTTGTTTGCCATTATTAACATCTCTTTGAGACAAAGCTCTTTCTTCCTGGAAATTGGCACCGTGGAGAAGATTTTTGAGGATAGTTCCAGTGGCATTCATGTAGTTTTCTTTGAAATTCAGTGGCATTATTATTAAACGATTCAAATAAAACCCAGTGCTCACCCTTTGAATCTGGACACCGAGATCTCACCATCTCTCTCTTTTTCTTTTCTCTTTCTTTCTCTCTGAATCGTGAGCTCCAAGATGGAGAAGCTCAAACTCCTATTCGTGCTAATCTTCACAACATGCCACGCTGCTTTAGCCATCACCGATGGTAAGCTCTTAAGCTATTCTTTTGTTTTGTTTATGTCTCTGGCAAGTGTTTAGTACAAACGACATTATATATATGTTCAAAAGCCATAAGAAATTTAAATGACAGTTTTTGTTTTTATTTTTTAGAACAATAACATTAAGAATAATGCATGAACAGCTATGAAGATTTCACCAAAGATACATCCTCTTTACGTAGATTTTAATTGTTAAAAATAGACAACTATCTCAATTTTTTCGAAGCTTTCATATCCTCTGCTATGACGTAGGTCATTAATGCTAATGTTTGGGCTCTGATTTTAATATACCTACTACTAAATGCATGTGGTTTTACCTGTACTCTACCACAGAATTTGGTCCTAATAATTTATAATTCAGCTGTCACAAATTTTTAGTTCAAAATGCTATGGAAGGCAATGAAATTATGGTGCTTGTTAAGCTACGATCTTCTCACTAAAAGTTGAAGGTATCACTACATCTTTTTTATAGAGAGATATTCATATTTTAATTTTGGTCGTATTGTAAAAATTTGAATCGCACAATGTATTTCAAAAATTTAAACAGTTGATAAAATTTAAGTTTAATAGAATTAAAATATTTAATAATATTTTAATATATTTTCTTACACATTTTTTATATCACTTTATTTATATATTTTATAAGAAATTAATTGTTTTTAAATATATTGAATAACTCAATTTTTTGAGATTTTTATAATAANTGAAATCAATATATGAATCCCTTTTAACAGGAGAGATAACTTAACAAACACCATGAATTATATAAAGTAATTATAGACTACGTAAGCTTGTATATTTTGCATGTAACTTAGCCATGTGAAATCCTACCCGGTTTGCGTTGTTAACCTTCTTGAGAGATCAAGCAATATCTTTTTTGTCAGATCTTTGAGGTTTTATTATTTCCAGCCTGCATAATGTTTGTTTCTTTAAAAAAAAGAAAAGAAAAAAAAGGAAAGGACTTACTGATTATGTCACCACTCTAAACATGGAACGGCTTTTAATTTTAAGTCCTAGGGATCCATAAAAATAAAACCTTACGGACTTTTACTCACATGGCTTATGCACTTTATCATGTGATGACAGCTTCACATTATTATTTCCCATATAACCTAGAAAAAGAAAAGATTGTACCTTTGTTTTCTGGCTAAAAAATGAAAAACATTTTACGTATCCTTTTTGTTTGGATACTGATTGTTCATGAAAATTTCAGGTTTATTGCCAAATGGCAACTTCGAGCTTGGCCCAAAGGCATCGCAATTGAAGGGCTCAGTGGTAACAGTACAGAATGCAATCCCAAATTGGACAATTTCAGGCTTTGTTGAATACATAAAATCAGGACAGAAACAAGGTGACATGCTCCTCGTTGTGCCAGAGGGTGCCTATGCTGCTAGGCTTGGCAATGAAGCTTCCATTAGGCAAAAAGTCAAGCTTTTTAAGGGCATGTTCTACTCCTTAACATTCAGTGCCGCTCGCACCTGCGCACAAGAAGAGAAGCTCAATGTAACAGTGACACCCACCACTGAGAAGAGTGATTGGGGAGTGTTCCCAATTCAAACTATGTATGGTAGCGAAGGCTGGGATTCATATGCTTGTGGGTTCAAAGCAGATTACCCAGAAGTTGAAATTGCGATCCATAACACGGGTGTGGAGGAGGATCCAGCTTGTGGCCCACTTATTGATTCTGTTGCTTTGAAGACTTTGTACCCACCCAGAAGAACCAGCGGTGAATTTTCTCTCTTTTTTTTTTTTTCTCTACTCTCTCACATATAGGCATTCTCAGCTCAAATTTTCTTGTAAAGTTTGAATCTTTACGAACAAAAAAGTTGTCTAAATTGCTTGTTTTACAATGTGGGTGCAGCCAATTTGCTGAAAAATGGAAACTTTGAGGAAGGCCCTTATGTGTTGCCCAACACATCTTGGGGGGTTTTGATCCCACCCCACATTGATGATGCTCACAGTCCTTTACCAGGGTGGATAGTTGAGTCTCTCAAGGCCGTGAAATACATTGATTCTGATCATTTCTTTGTTCCTGAAGGGAAAAGAGCTATTGAACTTGTTGCAGGGAAGGAGAGTGCCATTGCACAACAAGTTCTCACACAGATTGGCAAAGTCTATGTCCTCACTTTTGCTGTAGGTGATGCTAACAATTCATGTGAAGGTTCCATGGCGGTAGAGGCATTTGCCGGCAGGGATAGTGTGAAGGTTGATTATAAATCTAAGGGCAAAGGAGGGTTCATAAGAGGCAAGCTTCGGTTTAAGGCTGTGTCAACACGCACACGCATCACATTCCTCAGCACATTCTACACCATGAAGAGTGATAACTCTGGTTCACTTTGTGGACCTGTAATAGATGATGTGAAATTGCTTAGTGTTCGTTATCCGAGACATGCTTGATCCAATTGCATAGCTTTTTCATTGAAAAAGAGAGGTTCGTGGTTCATGATCCATTTAGTTGATAATATACTATAGGTTTCCTGTAATAATAGGAGTGAGAGAGTATTGAGAAATGAGTTTATAAGGGTTTCATTCATGTAACTATATTTTCAATCAAAATATGTGCAATCATATGTTCATGGATGAATTTGTGTTATATAAGCCGAGACCATATAGCACGGAAACAAATTATACAACGGTAGATCTCCTCACTTCTCAAAGCAGCAACTAAAAAGTTATACAAGAATAATCTATGGCCATTTCTTATATATATAATATTGAGAATCTAGGATCTGCATTGAGGAGACGATGTAGAAGTAGAACCAAGACTCAGAATAGTTTAGGGGTTACGCCGAGGAATATCAAGGCCAGAAGCTTCAAAGCATCTAACTGAACATTCGATATGACACTTCTTGAAATTCAATTCGATATTTTCGCGTTCCCTTAGCGCGCAGGTAACTGAGCACAAAACCAAACACTTGGCCTTAGGATTCTTCCAAAAGGGCCATGGAAGCTCTCTTTGCTGATCAACAAGAATGGGAAACTTGGATTTTTCAAAAGGAAAAGGGAGATTGGGAATATGGTCAGCTTTGATAACAAATCATTACCAATTTGAACATAATCAAACCTGTTATGGTCACCACTGCAAAGTTTCTTCTTCCCTTTCCACCACCCATCATGTGTATGAGTATGACTACGTACTTCTTCTACCTTATTATTCATACAAGGTAACGTTTTCGTTTCCTAGTCTTATAGCACTAACGATGAGGACTACTAATCATTTTGGGAAGAATGCCTTTTGACATCGTCAACTAATTAACACCTTGTTAGGTTTTTATACATATAGATATGAAAACTTTTCGTTATTAATTGCATGCAATGCAAGTTATGCTATACAAAGATCTATCCAGACGCAGCGGTGACCACTATGTAATTAAGCAACAATTATGTTACTTTAACTAGCAAAGGGCAACAAGTCACATTACTTCACTTATTTTTTCTTTCTTTTGTAGGAGATATAAACAGAATGTTATAATTAATGACAGGGGGATAATATGTCAAACACGTCTCTTCAATTTCTAAATTGTTTCTGAAAAATTCCTTCATTTGATTGTTTTAATCATAACCCTTGTAATTAATAATGCAATTTAGCAAAGTTCATTCACTCTTCATTCTACAAAGTTATCAATATAATAAAATTCATATAGCTTAATTTTTATCTATACATAATAGAATGTCATGCTGTGTCACACTCAACATTCACCATTGTGTTGCCCTTAGTAAAAAAAGGAATACCAAATATTAGTTTTTGACTTGTTCAATTTTTACCATTAATGTGATTATATGGGTATCACGGAGATAAGTTTTGTGCTACAAGTGACATTTGTCATGCATTGTTGTTGTTGTTTAGGGACCTACAAATATTAATTATACCAATTCCAATTTGCTTGCTTCGGAAACCCACAGGGAGCTTGTGCTTCTTTCACCGAAGGCAATTGGGAAAGTGATAAAAGCAAATCTATTGTAGAAGCAGATTGCCTTGGAAAGCAAACTTGTAAAATCACTGTCACAAAAGAAGCATTTGGAGCAAGTGACAATGGCAATGCCGCAGGTAGACTCGCCCTGCAAGCGCTATGCCATTAGTCCATTTTCTCCAAATGTCAGCCAAGCAAGAAATTGCATTCTGTAAATTCAACACCCTATTGCCTTTCAACTTTTACATAATGTATCCCTGTGGTGCTATTTACACAACCACAGATTCATATCTCTTATAAATTAAATTTTTTTATTTTATTTCATAGACTTATTCCTATAATTTTTTTAAAATTAAACTTGTGCAATATTAAAGTTTAATAGAAGAGAGGATTATGTAAATTATGAAACAGAATAAGAAAAATACGAAAAGTCTCTGTAATTTCTGAAACTAGAACGGAATCAAGATTCAAGGGATACACTAATACAAGTCTAATTTGGAGGTTTAGATAATTTTTTTTTTTAAAAAAAAAAGATTCTTACTACCGTTTACGTCGTCGTTTTGCTTTAAATGCCTCTCCAAACCTCATCCATACAAAACTATCATTTCTCGATATTTGAAGGCACTACGTGGCGCCTTAGAGACCGATCCATTACTTTCTCACAACAAGTTCTACGCTACGCCCTAGGCGCAAAGCACATCTATTGCATATCTCATTCCAAGCTAGTCAAACTTGGTCAAACTGTCGGCGCACGTTAGACAGCACCCCCGAATTTCTTTCTGGGAACGTTTATATAAAAGGCGGGAACCAAACGGGCAGTTTCAAATCTTCTTAATTCTTATCTCAGTGTTGGAACGCTTCAATGGCGTCCGGTTCGGCTTCTGTGATGTGGTTCCGAAAGGGTCTTAGGATCCATGACAACCCGGCTCTTGAACACGCTTGCAAAGGAGCGAATCATGTTTACCCTGTCTTCGTTATCGATCCGCATTACATGGAACCCGACCCAAATGCTTTTTCTCCCGGTTCTACGCGTGCGGGTCTGAACCGTATCCAGTTCTTGCTGGAGAGCCTCATGGACCTTGATCTGAGTCTTAAGAAACTTGGGTCCCGATTATTGGTGCTTAAGGGTGAACCAGGCGAGCTTCTGATTCGTTGCCTGAAAGAGGTACAATCATAAATAGTATTTGCTCTGTCACTTCAAAATTCTATATGATTCATTTCTGTTGATGGGCACCCTTGGATTATGCAAGAGTTCGGAACTTTAAGTTCTTTTTAATATTTTAGTCCAGTTTTTGAAAGATTTTAGGTATTTTGGTGTCAGCTACTGTTACTTTATTTCCTTAATAGCAAAGGAAGTGAATCAATGGTAGTCAATAAAAATGACTGCTGCTATAACTGGAAAGTGATAATATATTTTATCACTTAGGTGGCTGTGCTTATTTGCTATAAGGTGGCTGATTGGTTCTTTGTAAGGTGTCGAAGTCTTAATGCATAAGAAGCCGAAATCTTAATCGGAAAGATTCTAGGCAGCAGCTGTTTTAGCTGTCAAGTGGTGCTGCAGTAAAATCTTAATTGTTAAGATTGTGAAACCATGGTGAAGCGGTTGGAGGCAGCATGCAGTTGTCTGTAAATAGGCAGTTCTTGCTTCGTGTTTAACATCCTCAATGCGAGAGAGAGAAGAGCTTAGTGAGTTGTTGTAGAAAATCCTTGTATTGATAGAGTGAAGAACCTTAATTGAGTTCTTGTGCGAGTGAGATTTGTGTGTGTAATCTCCTCATTTTAGTGAAATCCTTCTACACAGTTGCCTTAAATTTGTGTGTCATATTTTTGTTCTCATCTCACTTTAGTTGCACTTAGCTCATCACATTTAATTTCCTAACATTTGGGAACACAACGATTAATGTACTTTGAATGTCCTTATCTTTGTTTCTACTTTCGGTTATTGCAGTGGGACGTCAGAAAGCTATGTTTTGAGTATGACACTGATCCATATTATCAGGCTTTAGACATTAAAGTTAAGGTAATTATTTTGGTGAAGGGGTTGGCGTTAAATAGTTATTTGTGCTGGATGTGCATTGTACAAATTTAGTAACTCCGAAGTTATTTTTCCTTGTTTTGACAGAACTATGCTCTTTTAGCTGGAATTGAGGTTTTCTCTCCTGTGAGTCACACACTATTCAATCCTTCAGATATTATAAAGAAGGTAAGTTTGAATTTTGAGTAAATTATCTTTATCTGAACTATTGATTACTTTATGTCGTTTTTGTGTCTTGGAGTGAATGCTTTCAAGTCAGCAGTGAAGTACTGAATTCCTGTGTGATCCATTGTTCTATATCTTCTTTAATTTTGATTCTTTTAATTCGTGATTAATCTGCTCATCTGTATCTGCTATTTCCAACAAAGAATGGAGGGAGACCACCCCTTAGTTATCAGTCATTTATGAAGCTTGCCGGGCAACCATCATCCCCTCTCTTAACCACCGTTTCTTCAGTTCCTCCAGTTGGCGGTCTTGGAAGCTGTAAGATTTCTGAAGTTCCTACAATCAAAGAGCTTGGATATGTGGACATTAAACAGGTGGGTGGACCTTAGTTATCAATCATTTGTGAAGCTTGAATGCAAGTAAGAGTTTTATATTGTTATATGCAGGATAATTTCTCTCCTTTTAAAGGCGGTGAGTCAGAAGCCTTGAAGAGGTTGACAGAATGCATGAAAAACAAGGTACTCTCAACCGTTTTAAATTCATATTCCCTTGCTTTGATAATTCTATGAAATTTACTTTGCTAACATTCAGAGTTGATTTTCTTCACGGAATGACCAACTACTTTTAATTGATAATGTAAAATCTCGTTGTTATACATTTTTCATCAAGTAGCGTTTCATGGTTCCTTCTTTCTCTGATTGTAGGAGTGGGTGGCAAACTTCGAGAAACCGAAGGGTAACCCATCGGCATTTCTGAGACCGGCGACAACTGTTCTGTCACCTTACTTGAAAGTAAGTTGAAGCCAGTAACAACTGTATTGTTTAATCTGATCCTATTATTTGCTTGAAGTATGGAGGCAGTGCAGGCATTAGTAAAGGTCACAATGAAACTTGAAATCTTTCCCACATTTCATTTCTTTTTGTTAATTCCCTTGGCAGTTTGGTTGTCTCTCTTCCAGATATTTCTACCATCACATTCAAGAAATATATAAAACTGCGCCGAAGCATACATCACCACCTGTTTCTCTACTGGGACAGGTCAGTCTATCTGTAGAAGTTAGTGCTGCCTTGCTACCTAGTTCTACTTTTTAAGAAACTGAAGCTATTTTTTGATGTGTAGTTGTTGTGGCGAGACTTTTTCTACATGGCGGCTTTTGGTACTCCAAATTTTGATAGGATGAGAGGCAACAGTATATGCAAGCAGGTAAAGATAGATGGGAGCTAATATCATATTTTCTTCTAATGAATTGTTTTATCTGCTTTCAACCAAGATTCAAATTACATGAGGAAAGAACAAAAGAAAAGGAAATACAGTTTTTGTTGTTATTCTTATGTAAGATGTGTTAGGTATTGGTCAGTAAGAAGGAAAGTTCTATTGAAATTTAAATATTTAGGAGTAGTAATGGTTGTGTATTGAATATAACCTCATAATGGATATATAGCAACTGTCGAGATTAACTTTCTTTTCTTTTTCCCCACTTTGTATAAGTCCATAGCCTATTTACCCATGTTATTTCTGTTGCTATTTTAATTGTTCATTTCTTGGTAGATGTTTGACTAGATCATACCTTGCTTTAAAAGAACCAGATATCATTGATATTTCTTTTTTAGGAAGAAATTTCAGCAATCAAAGTATGGCACATCTTCCTTCCATTAGATGTCTCCATTTTTAATTGTTCTTATAGTCCTTGGTTAGAAGCAGAAGGGACAGTAGTGATAACACTACCACAGTTATTAAAAATTGTTCTTTGAAATACAATATATTATTGCAGATACCTTGGAAGGATGATGGCAAACTGCTAGAGGCATGGAGGGAGGCTAGGACAGGATTTCCTTGGATTGATGCCATCATGGTCCAGGTAGGGCTTTGATATCTTTCTTCAAATGAATTGCTACTTTGAAGCTGCATTACTGCTCAAACATAGTCTTCTATGATACCTTTATCAGCCTTCTCACTCAAGCAGTGCATTTGAATCCAAATTTGCTGTTGTAGCTACGCAAATGGGGTTGGATGCATCATCTGGCACGGCATTCTGTTGCATGTTTTCTAACTCGTGGTGATCTGGTAAATGACTTTGATACCTGTAAGCATGTTTCTATTATTCTGTTTTTTTCAACAAATGTTAACTGTTTATACTGACAGTTTGTTCACTGGGAAAAAGGGCGTGATGTCTTTGAGAGGCTTCTGATTGATTCAGATTGGGCAATTAATAATGGAAACTGGCTCTGGCTCTCATGTTCATCATTCTTTTATCAGGTATGAAGTACGCCTTATTTCCATTTTTGAAGTTTGGGTGGGAAGTAATTGACTCTTTTGCCTCTTGTAACCTACAAATTGGATTTTTATGGAATGCATAACTTCAGGTCCAATATGCTACTGATGCTAGTTATTTTCGTGATTACTTAGTTTCTGGATCATCTAAATATGACTTTTATGGCTTCATTTTCAGCTTTTGATGTAAATGGTATGGTATGTAAGGATGGCCTAGATTTATTTAATGCTGTTGTCCTTTTCAGTTGTTGCTTTTCAAGGTTACTTTTAGAAGGTGCTTTAGTTTTGGGCATTATTGCTGGTGTGCTTGTTGTAGATTGATTAGAGAAATTTGAGAACTTGAATCCATGATTTCCAAGTGACCTTCTCCATGTAACATGTCTATGACTATGATGATCAGTATAATCGTATTTATTCCCCGATCTCATTTGGAAAGAAGTATGACCCTAATGGCGACTATATCAGGCATTTTCTCCCTGTCTTAAAAGGTTTGGAGTACCCTCAATTCCATTATCATATTGCCCTTCTCCTCTAGATAAGGTTTTAAAACTTTATGAATTTCCAGATATGCCCAAGGAGTACATATATGAACCATGGACTGCTCCTCTAAGCATTCAGACCAAATCAAAGTGCATAATTGGCAAAGACTATCCAATGCCAGGTCAGTTCTGCCATTATGTGGTTTAAAATACCATAACAGATAGCTGGAGTGAACTTTTTTTTCTGTGGTTCGTGTGGTTTCCATATTATCCTGCTTACTTTTGGTGACTTGTGTTTCAGTTGTTTCTCATGATTCTGCAAGCAAGGATTGTCGAGCAAAGATGGCTGAGGCATATGCAACGAACCAAAAATTGAATGGGGTAGTGAGTGAACAAGACTTGAGGAGAAAATTAGATGAAGGTCAACAGCAAGAGGGTAAAGCTAAAAGAGTAAGAAAATAACTGATTGCCAGTTTCTGTTGGCATGCCTGGGAATGGGATTACAGTTTCTGCAGTGTGGCATATTGATTCGCAATAGAAAGGACATATGTTGTTGTAGCAATCAGGTATATAATGAAGTGGATGTATGATAATAATCAATATTCATGAATTCGGAGGGATAAATGTGATAATGTGCAAATTTCAATATTAATTCCTTCATGCTACTCCTTCGGTTTTGTTCTACTTTTTGAATTGCCCCACATTAAACATGAAATGTAGTTTTTATCTGTTTTATTCAATAAAAAAGAAAAAGAATAATATTTTTGTAGAAAAAAAATCGATGGGTAACTATGGGAATTAACAGAAAATCATTGAGTACCAATTTTTTTTAAACATGTGTAGTCTCACTCTTCATTCATAAGATGTCCAAAATTTTCTTGTAAGTTATAATATAGTTCCTAGACTAAATATTTACTGTGTTCTGAACCACTAGGCATGGTGGAATGATAAAAAGTTTTAGATTTTCAGTACAATCTTCTGTATCAACATGTATAAAAGAAAAGCATATGTTTTGTAGTGTAAAATAAAAGCATTTACTATTTAACGGCAGTGATTTTTTTTTTTTGGTTTCCTAGAGTATTTATAATACAATTGTTTTAAAAAAAATCCAAATCTTAAAAGTTATGTATATGATCACCTACTAATGATGAGTTTATTCTGATTTAGTATTAATAAACTAGTGTTTGTATATTTTATTGTCAATGTAAATATAATTTTTATAATGTAATATACTCAATTTATAACAAAAAAGTTCCAAAGTCAACTTTTAAAACTAACAATATGCTAGGTTGATTTTGGTTTAAGTTAATATTCTATATAATTTCACAAACTCAGACATTTTTCACTACTAAACAAAAAATAACAAGAACATGAAAGACTTCACCCTAATATGCTATTTCAAGACTAATTCACTGAAAATGTAAAGCTGTAAACAGTAAAATCGTTTAACCGCAAACAGATTTGAATTTGATCCATTCCCACGTGCAGTCGCCCTTGGTCTCGTGCCAAGTGAATCCCCACCACTACCCTTCCGCTTCCAAAGAGCACGCTCGCCACCATCCTCCATTTTCTATAGAGAAAAAAGAGGCAGTGACTCGTTCTTTATTTCTCAACCGCGTTTGGGTTCCGATCTTTTTTTCCAACGACGATTACAAGAAAAAAGGGCGTGACCTGAGATCAAAAACCCTACCCAGGGTTCTTCAACGGTAATGCACAGAATCATGTGGCGGAAATTCGTCTCTTCTCATCTCAAATCCGTAGCTACAGTCGCTGCTTCTCCTTCCCGATCTGCTTCCACAGCTACGCGATTCACCAATTTCACTCCACCGTTTGTTGCTCGCTCAGCATCTTCGCTCACCCGCCACTTCAGCACCGAGACCGGTACTCTCGGATTACGCCTTTGATAATTTTCTGCTTTTTTTTTTTTTAATGGTTTTGTCAGTTAGTTGATGTGATGTGGTTCTATTTTACAGGAAATACTGCGCTCAAGAAGAAGGTTGAGGATGTTATGCCCATTGCTACTGGGCATGAGCGCGAGGAGATTGAGGCAGAGCTTGAGGTGATTGGCCCTTTTTCTTTTCAATTGTTTTGTGTTTGGATTGGGATAATGAGTGCGTGTGATAAATGAAAACAAATGAAGTCTTAGTTTCCTCTTTGCTGCTTGGGTGCCGAAGTGATTGGAGAAATGGGTTTTAGCTATGCTGGATGGTTTTATGTGCCTGTTTTTACAAATGAGATTCTCTGTAATTGTTACCTTATTGTTGCTCTATTGACGGGGTTTGGGGGCTGAAGGATGAATCTCACTTCTTATCTGTTTCTTTTATTTAGGGAAGGAAGCTTCTTGATATAGACTATCCCGTCGGTCCTTTTGGCACGAAGGTTAGTGTTACTGTCAATCATACGAACATCTGATTGTGGTTTTTATCGTTGCGTGCTCTGACAGACCTTATAGCCAGAAAGAAGGGGAGCAAAATAACAAATGAACACAGAAAAAGTCTTATAGCATTGTATTAAAACTTATGATTTCAATTTGAGTGTTTATTCTTTTTCTTCCTGGCCATACCTACATAGAAGAACCGCTGTTCGCTGACTCTTGCTCTAGATTTGTGGGTTTTCAGTACTATTAAATTTGTCTATGCATAACTAAAGTAAGGCTCATAGTAAGATACCAACATCAAAGTTGCAAATTGGAAAGTGTGTACAATGTTAGTATGACCAAAGCTTTAATGTAACAAATCTAGAAGTCTTGATTTTAGAAATGTGATTCGGTTCCTTTGTAGTCCAATATGCACTTTAGAGAGTAAGTACATTTGAAATTTTACTGGAAATTTTATTTCTTTTGACTAACTGCTTTATTTATTACCTTATTTCTTCCTTTCTTTTCTGTTTTACTGCAGATTTTACTTTCTGTTTTATGTTCATATTCACATTTTACCATAATATATATAATGATTAATTGATTATGAAATATATCTCACCTATAGTTACTTTCTTTGCTTTCTTTGGCCTATAGGAAGAACCAGCTGTTATTAAGTCTTACTATGACAGAAGGATAGTCGGATGCCCAGGAGGTGAAGGCGGTGGGTGCTCATTGTCTTTCTCTTTCTTTCCTTGGGTGTGATCTTTACATGTTGATGGAAAGTGTCATGATTTGGATATGGTACTAAGGCAAACCACAATTTTGATTGCAGAGGATGAGCATGATGTTGTCTGGTTTTGGCTGGAGAAAGGGAAGCCTCATGAATGTCCAGTGTGTTCACAGTATTTTGTGGTAAGTTAAGAATCATTGTTAGTAATTCTTTGTTACCGCTGATGTGCAGCTTAACAAAGATGGATTGGAGTTAAATGTTATATGCAGGTTGAAAATTGATCACTTTTTTGCTTGTGTGTGCACACATGCCCTCATACACACCCTGGAAAATCTGAATGTATATTTTAGAGGGGTTTTAAGTCCCATTGATTGATATTTCGTCTCAAGTATAATTGGCTGACAAGTCTTTGCATGTTCTTTGTAACCTTGTAATTATCATAAAGTTGGCTTCAGCATAACATTTTCTTAGATTATTCCTGTTTCTGCTAGGAACATTTAGACACTAAAATCTTAAATCTGAATAATCTAATGTGTGAGATTTATAAATCTTCAGATTTTTTTTTTTTCTGGTTCAATGATTAGCGTTGGTTTCTATTCTAAACTCATATTGGTTTAAGTTCTTTTCCACTGGGATATTGATACACCACATGGCAGCAAGTGAACTAAGTCAAACAGCCTCAGGTCAGCCTTAAGGTCAGATTGAACCAACCCAACATCAACATCTGTACGTAGCCCTGAAGAATTTCATTATTTGTTGCTAGTCTCATCAACTTTGAGACACATTCTGTTTTGTGCTTTTATGTACCTATAGCCGTTGTCTGTCTGAGACTACCATATGGTGTATGCCTGCATTTGATTCACATCTCGTGACTCAGAATTTTTAACCAATCGATATTTGCTTTATATGGTTGCGGAGGGATTTGTGGAGAATTTAACCTCATTGTTCAGTGCACTTGATTTATTTCTGCTGTCTCACATGTTCAATTTTTGCTGAAATGAAGAGGAATCAATCAATTAAAGCAAATGTAGAATTGTGGTGGGCAATCAAATGACTATTCTCAATTGACTTTGCTACACCGTGGCACTAATCATTCTATCTGATGTTTTCACAGCTTGAAGTGGTGGGTCCTGGTGGACCACCTGATGGACACGGGGATGATGAAGATCATCATTGATGGCTTCCTGCAATTTTCCTTCTGGAATAAATTCTGGAAATATGGAAAGACATTGTCTAGCATACACTCAAGCCTTTCAAAATCCTGAGGACTTTTGTGTTTAGTCTGTTTTTGGTTGGTTTATACCGTCTTATGGTCTTGCAACTTTTGAGGTAGAAAGTTTCTGTGATTGTTTAGACACAGGATTCTCATTTGCTGGAGCTATCAAATCCAGTTTAGGTTATCTCTTGTGCGTTGCCAAATAAATGAATAGCAGCTCCATTATTCTTTTTAACCTGGCTTGAATTTGTAGAACCTTCTGTCAAGAGGGCTAAGTGCATCTTCATATCAAAGAATCTTTTGCAGATGAGGAAGACACTAGTAGTCTAGTATAGCTTAATGCTCGCTAATACTCCTACAATTCATTAGCCACGACACCTGGCTATGCAGCTTTTCGTACTGTTGAATTTATGAGACTGACAGTATATATATATATAGGAACTAAATGAAAAAGATGGATTGTATTTACTCTTTTTTTTTTTGAACTATGGCCCAAATAAATATTTTCTTAAACAGTTAGGATCTTTTTTGGGTACAAAACAATCAGGAGTTTGATTGCGACTATTTGACGTTGATATTTATACATAGCCAATATAGTGGAAAGTGCATTGACATCTGGAAGTTAATAATTTTATCTTATTTATTGATCCACATTTTTTTAGTTGCATGTCATTTACTAGAGAAAAAAAAAAAAAGGAAGATAAACAACTCCGATGCATAAGAGGAATGGTATACACTACCACAATCCACAACTCGTAACAATTCATGGGTCTCTTATAGGCCCTAAGACAAACATTAATGTCATCTTAAGTCTTAACCAAGACCCAATAAAGAAGAAAATTTTGGGTCCTGACAAGGCCCAAAAAAATCTTGAGTATCGACCATTGAACCCTCATTCCTCCCAAAAAGAAAAAAAAAAAAAAAACTTGAAGCTTGATTGACTATGACATATTAATATGGTTTTTTTAATTTTAAGAAAATAATAATGGTGATTGCTAAGCTACTCAATGGGTAGCTGCTACTCCACCAAGTTCGGGTGGGATCCACGTCCTGAATTTGATGTCGTTGCAAATATCTTAAAAAATATGAGTCATACACTGTAAGTTATATTTCAAAATACTTAACAAAATTTGAGATTAATTATATAAAAAATAATCACAGCTCATGGCTATTATTAATTCAGTNATAATGGTGATTGCTAAGCTACTCAATGGGTAGCTGCTACTTCACCAAGTTCAGGTGGGATCCACGTCCTGAATTTGATGTCGTTGCAAATATCTTAAAAAATATGAGTCATACAGTGTAAGTTATATTTCAAAATACTTAACAAAATTTGAGATTAATTATATAAAAAATAATCACAGCTCATGGCTATTATTAATTCAGTACTTTTTTTGTATTGTTTTATTTTTGCATTTTAGAGAAAATTAATTGTTCTAACTCATACTAAGTTTTTTATTTATCGATATTTTTATGACACAAACTTTAGGATATGAGGAGGTGATATAGTGCTACTCCCTTTTGAAGAGGAGAAGGGAGTAGCACAACATACACCAAATATAATATACTTTTGCTAAGAAAAAATGACAGAAAAAACGGGTGGGTGGGGACTGTGGAGGAAAAGGAATTAGTTCATACCAAAAAGAGAATTATGAACATACATATTACACATTTTCTTTTTTCTTGAAAAAGAAGAGATATTCGACTATAAACGCCACCAACCTTGTTTCCTTTTGCCAAAGAGAACAAAAGAAGTGAAAGAAAGCATGCACTGAAAAATACTGAAATGACAACTAAATATTCTTAGGACACAAATGCTTTTGTCCTTTCTCTGTGCCCATAAGAGGCAATATAAGCATAGTGAAGTAATATAAACTAAATCAAGAAATTGGAATCAAGAATAGAATAGATTCAAAGGCCTCACATCACAATCTTACCAAAATGAAAAGGAAATACTTGTCATTTTCTTATCAAATTTAAATAATGAGAGACAAATGTACAAAGAGAAAGGAAAATTTGGATACAAAGCTTTACCAACCAATATTCCTTCTAGAGGAGTCATATTTTCTTTAGGATGTTTTACTTTTACCTATCATATTTTTCGCAAAATCTTCAACTGTCAAAATCAATCTCACTTTTCATCCCAATGAAAGTGAATACTAATTTTGTTCCAAGAGCTACAAACATCTTCTAAATAGGAGATTCAACTTAAAGCCTTTTCATGGACAAGGAGTTTCATTTGGATTCCAAGGAAGAATCAGGAATTGGGGTGATTTTAGAAAGAAACAAAAAAATCTACAATCCAAGATCAACAATAAAAGTTTAGTTAAGGAGTAAGAATAGTGTACAAGTCCATAAACATGTAAATGGCAGTGCAAATTGAACAACTAATTGGATTTTTTTGAAGTTGGTATTACTTCATCTCCAACTGAAAGAGAAAATGCATGCGTGGTCGCAAATAAGTCCCCATATTTAGGTAAGATAATCCAAATGATTACAATTAATCATTATCCGAGGACCAAACATGAAGGGCAATATATCATTGTATTAGTGGCATATCATTTGTATTTGACTTTTAATCATGAGCTCAAACTTCTCTCCCTTTATAACCAGCTTATGTTATAGGTCCATCGGAACATCAAAAAAAATTTGAAATTTGCATGCCAATCAAATCTTGCTTGAAACTAATAATTATACTTTTCCTTTTAAAAAAAAACAGAATTTATTGCCCTATTGATAAAGCTCAATAATTTTATATCTAATACCCATCAACTAAAAAAATTTAATAGAAAATAGATCAAATTTTTATGTTTTAGTATATAAAAAGGAAAAAAAAAAAAAAAAAACTCTTAANAAAAAAGACTCTTAAACTGTAATGTAGCCTTTGCTTTCCCTTCTAATAATTAATTTAGCAACAGGAAATCATTTAGATTTATTAATGGAGATTGAATCAAGTGTCTTATCAGTATGACTAAAACATAAACATATTTAGCTTAGGTATGTGTCCCATCAAGAAATGGTATCAATATTTTAAAGGCCTTACTTGTTGTAGATGGATAAATCTATACATAACATTAATTATACCCATCCGTTAATTAATTAAAACTTATGAATGACAAGAAGTGAATCTAAACGACAGACTTGTTCTGGTTCACAAATGTCTACTCAATAGATGAGCACCAGCTTCCTGGCCTAGATGAAAGCAAACCAATTAATACCACAAGCGTAATGTTCAAGTTAAAATTCCTAATGTCTTCAAGGTCCATAGAATACAAGTCATTAATTTGTTCACATATTGTTCCCTCTTTTTAATTTTTCTCCTTATAAAATGGAATATTTTCCCCAGTGTGCATGCCAGCTTATTGCAAATTAGGGTTCTAAAATATTTGAAAATGGTCATACGTGAGCTGCACTAATCTTCATATTTCTAAGTTACAGACTTTTTCAATTAGCTACTCAATATGTTCCTTTACTGTAAAGCTTTACCTATTTAAGCCGCCTAATCTGCAAGACGACACCCACCAACAGTAGTTTAATCATCAATATAAGGCTAGTGCCAACAGCATATCTTGTCTGCTCATAAACAAATTAAGGCTCCTATTTGCACTAGTGATGCAATGCAATTCTATGTTTTGGAGCTATTCTTTTCTTTATTGAGTATGGGGCAGCAAGGGAGTTGACAAAACCAAAAGTTTCCCTAACTTCTCCTTAAAGGAGGGAAAATACACTTAATTTTTGACCTAGGAGGGAGATTAGATGCTTAACCATTTGCTGGTCAACCAATTAGGACATGCCATATCATCAAACATGTTTGAAGTGTAAGTCAACCAGTTTTAATATTGGTGTTCTGTCTTATATGTAACTAAAACCAAATATTTGACATCTTTTTATGCAATGTAGATTTTCTTAGATACAGATATCTTTTCTTTACTGTACTCCCAAAGATTTTCATCATCAAATTACTTTTTTTAATACTTTTAATTATTTTATTGAACAATATATTGATTAAACTATGCATGGATATCAATAAATCCACACTTACTTAGATTTCATCTGATTTAAAAGTTCACAAACTTCCAAATTGGATCTTATAATACTTATTGCAATGTTTATCTTTTGCTAAACACAACCTTTTCTAAGCATGGCATTCATAAGAAAAAAAACTAATTTAGGCAAAAGGGAGTGAAGTGTTAGCTCCAGCACTCAGTTTTATTACAATGAAAAGGAATAAATGAATGAGTGAGAATTCAAATAAATAAAGCCATTCACTTCCTTCAAGTGTGGCCTTGTTAATCCTACAAAGGATAATTGTCCTAATGACCTAACTTGAAAGAAAAGCTTTAAGGTGGAAGGTTTTGATGGTTACACATAATGGTGAAGCCATAGTATCATCAGAATTTTATAGACAATTGTAAACAGAAAAAATCTATACAAAAAAAAAAAAAGGAATGGGTTCTTTTGTGGAGGTTGATCAAATTCCTAACTGGGGTATCCCCAGTTTGAATAGCTCACATTAGTTCTGAATCTCAATCACTGGATTTACAGTAAGCTGCATGTAACCTGCATTTCATAGGGGAGCATACATTGTGGTTCACAATGAATGTACTCATTGACCTATACATAGTGGCTCTGCCTCTGCCTCTGCCTCTGCATATCTCAAATTTATCTTGTTGAGGCTGGGATATATGCCAGATCCACTTTTCACTTTACAATAAATAAATTACAAATTTGCTATTATTGTGAGAATCAAAGCTGCAAATATCTGCACAACCTGGGGACACTAAAACAGGAAATCCATAAAAACCAAATAAAGGAAGTTGGCCACTGGGATATATTTAAGTTGGAATCCACTAAAGCCCTCTCTAGCAGACAATAGAAAAGATGTGCAGAATTCTGCTAATAATTTAGAATTTGATAAATGGGCTTATGTTATGCTTCTTAAGATTCCTTCTGCTGAAAATCCAGGCTCAAAGTTTTCTCCTTTTCTTCTAAAAATGCTATTTTTTTTTAATAAAAAACACATGATATTATTTAGGACTTTATTTTTCACATAAATGTGTTTAAGAAAACATCTGGTTTTTATTTTTTATTTTTGTTACTGTTCTCAAGAGAAGGACTAGTCTTTGGACTTACTCTGTTTTTCGTGAGTATAAGCAAACAAATCTTTTCTTCTAGTGGGGCTTGAGCAACTAAGCATAGTGGCAAGCAAGAAAGCAAGAAAGCAAGAGAGAGGAAGGTTAGAGTAAAAAAGCTGATTTGCTTTTTCTTGTCAAATCTAAATATGTAATCCAGGTTGCTGAGCTTAATTGTTTATCTATTAAGAACTGGAAAGAAATCAAGAGGAAATACCTAGAAGCTCCGACTCCATTTGCTATTGCAATTCTTGGTGGTTTCCATTTCCTCCGAATTTCTTTTTGTCCTTGACAAATTGGGTACTTAAAAGTTGAAAACTTTAGTTTCAGGTTAATGGGTATCCATCAATCATGCAGAAATCCATAAACAAATGATTGTGAAAAGATATTTTCTTTTTTACAAACTTAGGTTATTCTTTCTTGTTTTCAGTAATATTCTTCTTTCAGTTGTTGTTGGGCTTTGCTTTATTTTCTGGCCACTGCCCACAAGCATAGATTCTCTCTATGTGCGAGTCCAGAGCCCTCTCTCCTAGCTGTGCGGCTTAAGAATGGACGAATGTGCTCTGCTCTGCTTGGATTCTCTGCTCATAAAGGTTTTCTGCTTTTATCCTTGTCTTACCCATCCTTTACATGGATGCCCTTCTAGGCTGTTTTAGGCGCAGTCTGTAACTCGTGTACACACTACACATACATTGAGATGCATATTCACACGTTTTATTCCAACTCCACCATACCCTTCTGGGTATAAAGAGACATCACCATTCTGCATTTTCTTCATTGCAGAACCTCCTCACTTCACAGTCATTGCAATAAGTGAGCTGCTTTCAACAGTTTCCAAGCGGCAAAATGAGCTATGCACATTCTCATATGGGCTCTGGTTTGTTCTTTTTTCTCCTCTTGATAGTCCCTAACTCTTCGATTGCAGCATGCATGAACTGTAGCTTGCTAATACTTGCAGGAACTTTCTCTGTCTTTTAATTGGTTGTTTTCAGCATTTAACAGTTCATTTTTCATAATCTTCTCACCTTTTTCCCCTCTCTTGGTTGTTAAATAGTTTAGCCTGAATGACCATTTTCTGCATTCCATTGGATGATTCTTGTTATCCCCCTCTCTTTCTTGTTTTGAACTGTATCTGCTATCTTAAACTTAGCATGTCATTAAGTAAGTAGCTTTAAGTGCAGGTAGTAGAACTGCTCGAAGAACGTTTGAGTTTGGGAAGACTTATGTAGTGAGGCCCAAAGGAAAACACCAAGCCCACTATAGTTTGGCTGCATGGTCTAGGTGATAATGGTTCGAGGTATAAATACTTTGCATTTTCATGATATGTCTTGCTCATTTTTCCATGAATATGATCATGTCATAAGTTCATGACTATACGGATCCTGTATTAACAAAAAAATTGTACTTTTCTTCTGTGGATCCTTTTATTGCTTTCTTCCTCTCTACCTCCTTGAATTTCCCCTCTTTTTAATCTTCTCCTTTTTCTGGTTCTGCTCTTTCCTGCTTTTGAATTGGGAAAGTATACGGTTGAGGTAAGTCATAGGTGAAGGTAGTGATGTTTACAATAAGACTTTTAGTAGCTATTTTCTTTCTGCAATATAAGGGATTAAGTATATAACCAAGCTGTTGGTAACTTTCTGCAAACTCATTTAAATTAATAATGTTTGCTTAGGGAATTCAATAAGTTATACTCTGGATCTACCCCTTTTTTTCTTTAGATCCAATCAAAAAAGTTGATCCTATCCAATTTCTTTTGTTGTTTTGCCTCATTCTTTGCATGAAGTACATAATCCGTACCTGAAGGATGGAGCTTTTGTGAGAAAGAATGTCAAACATATCGGCTGCCTCCAAAATTTGGCTTTACTGATTTTGAGATTTTTCTGTGTTGCGCTTCTTTTATGTTGAGATTCTGAATGGAATAAATTCTATCGGAGAAAGTTGTGGTACTTTGGTATGATATAATCAGATTTTATTGTTGGAAGTTTTATATGGAGGAGTATATACCAAGTTCAAAATTGGGGGACCGCAAGTTCACTCTTTTCTCTACCCAACTGCAGCTATACATGACTTTCTACAGAAGAATATTTATATGAATATAAGCTTAAATATTCTAGAATCATTCTTTAAATCACAGTGTATAGTGTGGTCACGAAAAATACCATTTAATGTGAGCATTTTAATGCATGGTTGAGTACTTTATGATAGACAATAATATCTAGCCAACTTGTGGTTTCCTTCTTGATGCTTGTTGTCTTCCCTCATACTAATTTATTTGAGATAAACATATAAAGCATATGCCTCTATCATATCATAAAAAGAATTGGAGAAGCTCCATCCATAATTGCATTCTTTTTAGAATAGTCAAAGGCTTTTTTAATTGTCTGGTAAATGGTATGAGAGTTACTAGCCAAGGACAGGCTTATCTGATATTGAGCTTGGTTTGGTTGCAGCTCATCTCAGCTTCTGGAATCCCTTCCTCTTCCAAACGTAAGAATATTTATCCCTTCAATCAATTTTAGCTTATCTAACTTGCTGTTCTATACACAATATTTTCTCAGCATACTTTTAGTAATTGAATAAACCACAGGCACTATCATATGAAGTTTCTTATGATATCATATTGTGCAGATAAAATGGATTTGCCCAACTGCTCCTACTCGTCCCGTGGCAATACTTGGTGGTTTTCATTGCACTGCATGTAATATCAAACCCCTCTTATGATCTTTTTTTTTAATAATTAACTCAAAATTACATATGCTAAGACTTTTCCAATGTTAAAATAATCTAACTATCTAATTTAATATTTAGGGTTTGATGTGGGAGAACTTTCAGAAGAAGGTCCAGATGATTGGGAGGGTTTAGATGCCTCAGCAGCACACATTGCTAACTTGCTGTCAACAGAGCCAGCTGATGGTACTTTCAAGCCCAATTCAAAATTAGTTACCTGTAAACATATCATTTCTAGTTCTTAAACCCTATAAAAACATATCCAACTTGTGCAATATATAACTAATATGTTATATATTCATTCTGCTGATAAAGTTCATTAAGATATCAATTTTTGTGACAGTGAAAGTTGGCATTGGAGGCTTCAGCATGGGTGCAGCAATTGCCCTATACTCTGCAACTTGTTTTGCCATGGGAAGGTATGGAAATGGCATCCCATACCCTGTCAATTTAAGAGCAGTTGTTGGACTAAGTGGCTGGCTTCCAGGATCAAGGTATGTTAGCTTTCAGATTATTTGTTCTGCATCCAACCAAAGCAAGCTCTCCTCCAAGTTCATGCAGAAAACGAACTTGAATCAATTTACTGAATATGAAACCTTTCTTGAGGGGATTTAATAAGGAAAATTTAGCTTCACTTTTCGATTAGTTTCCTAATTATTATTTTCCAAAGTTTATTGACAAGTATGTACCTTCAAAGCATGCATATATCTGGTGGTCCATCTAGTCACATGGTAAACTCAAATGGTTTCCTCTTTGTGGTTCAAAAATGATTTTATGTAGGACCTTAAGGAACAAGATAGAAGTATCAAATGAGGCCAGAAGGCGAGCTGCTTCATTACCCATTTTGATGAGCCATGGAATCAGTATGTATCTATATATCTTATATGCTGATTTTTCCATTTCCTTTTATTTCAGAGGCATGTTTATGTCAAGTTCATTGTTACTGCATTAGACCCCTAGCATAAGAGAAATTTCTAGTTACTCCGAAATTTTTCACCATCACTTAAGTAAACCAGATTCTGTTAGTCATCAACATAGGGATCGGATAACTTTTATAAGCACTCAATATCTACTTTAACAAGTCTATAATTCAGATATTATTTTCAAAAAAAAAAAAAGTACAAATTTTCCTAGAACCTCTGAGGGAACTGTTTCAAGTTCAACTTGTACCGGAAATTAGATTTTCGTTCTGAAAAGTTGCAAAATCCTGTCTACCACTTCATGACATATTGGTGTCCTTTTCTGCCATGAATACGACTACCATGATTTGTTGATTGATTTTCAAATGATTATCTGTTGAAGCACACAGAGGGTGGTACTTGTTAATTGAAGTATATTTTTGACCTTTTTTGTAGGTGATGATGTAGTCCTCTACAAATATGGAGAGAAATCAGCCCAATCCTTAAGTTCAGCAGGATTTCGATACATTACATTCAAATCCTATGATGGGTAACTTTTCTTCTTTTAGCAGAAACTAGCCCAAATTTGAATAGGTCAGCTAAAACAATTATCTTACCCTTTGGTGAATTTGTGTGCAGGCTTGGTCATTACACAGTTCCTAGAGAAATGGATGAAGTTTGCAATTGGCTTAGCTCAAGGTTGGGGCTTGATGGGTCCTCATAAATAACAATTATAGTTTTAGTTGGGGAAAGCTTGGATAAAGTATATGGAACAATAACAGGGGAAGCAGAGATGCATATGATTAGGTAGATCATGGAATGGTTCCTGGGTATATGGTATAGGAGAATTAGTTTTCTGAGTCCCTTCTTTGTCATTTTCCTGAGGAATAAAGCTTTGGATGTGTTTTTTTTATTTTTCCTTGTACTTATATCTTATGTATTATTGTAACGTACTCAGTTCTACCATATATTAGAAAGTTTTGACTAGTTATTGTTGCAATACAGGAACTTGGCCTCTTTATTTCTTTAATTATCTTATTATTTTTTTTGGCCATTAAATTATCTTATTCTTAGTTCATGAAAGAAGCAAGTAACACAACATCGATCACAATTTTTTTTTATGTACATCATTATGTCAATAACCAAAGAAATTACGACTTGGTCACAGAACAATAACTATTGACAAACAGAAACATGAAAATTTCCATTCATTCTCTTTGTCCATAAAAAATAAGGTTGACTATGATTTGAGGCTTTAGGTTTCAGGTTCTTGCTACATGCTGGAAGATACTGTGATCAAGTTTTAGTTGATGGTTTGTTGTTTTAAAATATAACATTTGCACATGTAAAAATGTTTCAAGTATGCGATTTCTTTATTCTTCCTTTCATTTGTTTTAATATTTTCATATTTTGAATAGGGGCTTTGATCTTTGTGCTTTAGAGACTCTCAGAAATTTTAGTTGAGGATCTTCTAATATGCAAGAAAATTATTGTAACAAACTGTAACCCCATATGGATTGCTCTCTTTCTCTGTTTTTTATGAGGTAAATTGGTGGGCACTTGAGCGTTGCATCCTCACACACCTAAATATTTCGCATGGTCTTGACCAGTAGCCTCAGAATCATTAATGTGTTCTAATGTCCCAAAAAAGTTCACATTTTTATGGTATATGGTGATACCAAGGTTGAATTTGTAGACCTCTGCAGACTACCCAAAATTTTCACTTTTATTTGTTGTGAATGTAGAGTGTTGGCTGGCGTTATATTTTGAAACTTGTCTTTGTTTCTTTTGATTCTGTTTATGATGTGTTTATATGGGAATCAGACAAAATGGAAACTTTAAAGCTATAGCTGTTTAGTATTTCTAAGACCAGTCGGCATTTTGATGGAAAAATAACTTTCTAGCAGGGTAGCATAGCAAGAAGTGCTGTGAATTATGCATGGGGAAATTACCATGTAAATGCAACGATTAGGTGATTAAGAGAGTCATTTTAAACTCTAGATGGGAAATATGGTAGTTTTTATGGCCTTTCATTGCTTAAAATGAGTGAGCATAGTAGGATATGGAATTGATGCTTACACGAGTGTATCTATATATATCATCAGAGCTGTATTTTGGGTAAAGCACTTATTCTGCACTTTAATCCTCCATTTCGAATTTTCTATACTACGCTACCCTAAACAAGAGTGCGGCTACAAGCAAGATGGAAATTTTCAATCCTCTATTTTTGCTGTCACTTGTTGAATTATGCAGTTTGCTTCTTTGCTATATATGACTACGAATAACAAGTATTCATTAAGACGACATATTATGATTTTTTTGCATCTGATACATCTTTTGTACCCTGAAAAATGAATAGATTGGAGGCAATAGCTTGCCAAACACACTGTTATTGGTCTAGCTAGGGGTACTCAGTGTAATCTAGAACAAGGTGAACTAGTGATTGGGAGTTGTAGTTGAAATCGTTTTATGACAGATTTCTTTTGATTTCTTTTCTTCTTGACATGTAGTCATGTAGCTAGGTAATGCTTGGTGCATTGTGTTTCTCTTTATTATTTAATTATGAGCTATGCCTGATTCAAAGCACATAAACATCTGTTACCTAGATAGTTGGTTTCTTTGAATTTGGTTGGTTATAACCCAGAAAGCTTGTTGGCTAGGGAACTTAGAAGTTGGTCATATACCAGTTGTTATCTTCACAACCAGAGTATCAAGTTTTGCTCCTTCTTCATCATTATGTGATTAGTTTCACCTTTGTATAAATTTTTGCATAACTTCGATGACCTTCTGTGCAGGTAGTTCAAGTAGGAAGCTGACTACTCTATCGACCTTGCAGTACTAATACGTATGCTGATTTGATTTGCTTTTGTTTGTCATGTCGAAATTTGAAACTATGAAACTTATGTGATATTCTATCAGGTCTATGATGTCAATATCTGACAATTATATAATCAGTGGTGGATTTATGTATAAGGATGTGGGGCATTTTTCCCCACAACATGAAATAATTTTTAATGGCTATATATATTATTTAACAAAATTGCTCTCATTAAAAATGTAAAATTGCTCCTATTACTGTAAAATGTGTGGCTTATATGTTGTTAAATATAGATGAATTTTATACCTTTTTCATAAACAAAATCATGAGCTTCTAAAGAAATTAATTGAGTTTAGTCAAGAACTTAATCAACACCAATTGGTAAGAAGATGTTAAAAAAAGTACTAGCATGTATAATATATTATTTATTTTTCTTTAAATGTTTTTCTTATATATAAGTACATATTTTTTTCTTCCATTTGGATTGATCTCCACTGTCCAACCATCAATTTGGAATGATCTCCAAGTTTTGTTCATTTACTTTGCCAAAAAATAATAATTATGATTAAAGACCTTATTTGTTTGGAAAATCATATGATAAATTGCATCATGGTTTCTTCCTTCATTGTAAGTAATGGCCTTTCAAAACAATCAAGGGTAATGGGCTTAATATATTTTTTGGTTGCTAAAAAGACCAAATAAATCAAATTAATGCAAGTCCGAACGCTTAGTCAAGAGTTGTTAGCTTTTTCTTTTTCTTATTTCTCAGAAAAAGACAATTATATTAAGGTAAATTATAGGTTGGAGAAGTAGTATTAAAGGCAGAGTAGAAGTGGCCATGAATGACAAAGTAAATAAGGGATAATACGGGTGGAATTGGTATGAGAAAACTTTGGATAATGGTAATGGTGGTGATCCTAATTATTATGCTGACTAATGAAGTGAAAGGCAATGAGGGTTTCTTCCCCTTTGAGTTGAAATGTCTAATCACCAGAAAAACATTCGTGCAAAGAAGGAACTCATTAAAAGAGTTCAAATCTGCTATTCCCATTGCCAAAGGTATTGCTTATTGAAGCATGGACGTGATCCATTTGTATATAAATGCTATGTTGGATGTTGTTTAAAATGCTTTGATAGAATAATCCTCGAAAAGTTGCCATCCTGGTCGGTTAAGCAGCCAGCAAATACATGTCAAGGTACTCACTCCGATAAAAATTGATGATTTGCAAAAAAATTCTCCAGATATTAGAAGAACTATATATTATCAATTGAGGAAAAAATAATTGATATAGTTATATATAAGAACAAGTACTCTAATAAATTTGCGATATACATTAAATTTTTGTACACATATTATTTTTTATTTTTGGGAATGTGAGCCAATGTTTCTTAAGAATCTTCCATTTTCATATTTATGTTTAGTTCAAATAAAGCTGTTCTAAAAATTTGGGTATCTTTTTTTTAAAAAAACACTCTTATCAATTTTGAGCAAGAAAAAAAAATGAAATTACTTCCTAATGAGTGTTTATTTTACAAAATTTGTGCCTTCGTTAATTTTTTTTTCTTGATGCTTTGCAACTTTTATTGAGAACTGATTGTAATGAAAAAAATTAATAAAAGAAAACTAGTCCAATCGTAACAACGCATGAGTATAGACTAAAACAGGGAATTAGTTTCTTGATTTATCTTTTGCCAACTTTTGGTCACTTAACTTCCTATGGCTGGGTATCAGCAAACATTAATCAGGTATCAATAAACTGAATCGTTCTTTATTACAATCTGAATTTCTTCTGCCCCAAAAGAGAAACTCGGTTGAAGTAACATAGATGGAAAAGAAGAGAGTAACATGGCATAGTTATCAACATAAGCACATGCTCATCATATGCAGTCAAATCTAGCTCCTTCAATTCGCTTGTTTTTTATGTGCCAGAAATTTGAAGTCCAATAAAATAGAGATACATAGAGGATAAAGGATCAAGCTCCGTTATTAAAATATTTGAACCACAAAGGCATAAGGCGATTGGATTATTATCCAATCCCCCGTGAATCTCCACCTAACATAACTTGGCTTGCAAATGATTGTAGACAGCTTCCACTCAAATAATAATTTTTTTTTGTGTGCAATTTTATCAAGCACCAGAATTGCAATGATTGTGGGCATTCACGGCTATGCTGCCAGCTCTATATCAGAATATATACAAAGGAACGGTTCATGTCACGTAAGCTTCTTTTGGGTTTATCCTTCTAACACCAATTTATGCTTGAACTCAATCCTCATGCAGCACCCAATTCCTAATGTACAATCTCAACTCCTATCTACTTGATATGCAGCACATGAACATTAAAGAAAGAAAGAAAAGCCAGAAGAAGAAAAAAAAAAAATATTTAAGAAAGGAATAATGACTACCTTTTAAGTTTTTATTTGACAAATAACTTATTACAATCCAGAAATAGTGATAAAAAGAATTCACATGGAGTCATCTTTTAGCAACAAAAATGGATTACATCGAACAGATTCTTGTAAACTAACTCACTTGTAAATTTCATAACCTTACTCGTGCTTTTCCTGCTTGTCTGTAATATCTTTAAGCTTTTCCTTCAATTCACCAGTCTACACAAGATGGAATGTATCATTAAATAGCAGAGTTGACAATAATAGGTAGAAGTAATAAAGAACAAACTTCGAAGTGAGAATTTACCTGGTGCAAATTGAGAACAATATCTGATCCCCCAACGAACTCTCCCTTAATAAAAACTTGTGGAAATGTTGGCCAGTTACTGCATATAAGAACATGGGACTAAGAACACTAGATATCACATATAATATTTGCCTTATCCGGTTATATGTCAATTGTTCAACATTTAAAAAGGAGGAAGTAATCAAACTTTAAACTTCGGAGCACCTGTACTTCAGATGCTACCATGTTTAAGAATCAACCAGTAAGAGCTCATACGTACGCAAAGACAAAATGAAATCATTTAATATCCTTTTGCATAAGTTGGCATGATTGTGGCACACATGTTTAGACAAAGAAAAAGAAAAGAAGAAAAAAAACAAATTTTTATCTTGAAACTGATATTGATGATCTTCAGCTCATTAGGTGGCAAGACACTAAGTCATGTCAAATTCACCACCATGACAAACCACCATCTATCATAATTTCTCAATAATCCATTGACTACAATTGCATATGATTTACACTCTTTATACAAAATCATATATAGTATGAAACAAAGAGTAACGAGACCAGCAAGCATGACATTACCTGAAGCCCTTTACAGCGCTTTTCAGTTCAGGATCCTCCAAAATGTTTCTAGCACTTATAGGAACATCTGCAATTGCAACATATAGTGATAACTGTAAGCTATAGAAGTTGTCATCAAGTAACACTAATCGATAAAGTAATACTCTGAAACAAGATTAGCACCAATAATGAGAAAATTTCCTTCAGAAGTTAGAAGCTTAGCATAAAATGAGTAAAAGCTCATAATGTAGTTAACCATTAGCAAATTCCAGACCCATGGACTTCTCTTTATTCTTCCTTCCTTCAGAGTTGTAATTTAAACTTCATTTGTAATTATCCTTTCATGATGGTATAGATAAATTGAAATAGCAAGGATAAAACTCCTAAACTGATGATGTCCCACATAATTATAACTTAAAACTGCATAAAAATGCCAATAATTTAAATTATGGCTCTCTAGTATGTAGAATACTATAAGTCATTTCTTCTATGGTCATCCAGTTACACCAGAAAATCATAAGTCATTTCTTATATTTAGCCATCCAGTCACACCATAAAGTTGGTACACCATTTATATGGCTTTGACTAAAGAATCATAGCATGGGCTGATGGTTCCCTTTTTTTTTCAATGCTAGTAGTCCAATAATAAGATAGATCTGACTCTTTACATAAGAACAGGGGAAAATGAAGAAAATAAATATCAGACTGTCATATGAAAGTGACAACATGAAGTAAAGCATGTTGATTTCATATGCAACAATAATTCTCTTATTCTCTTTGGCATGAAAAGAACTGCAGAATTGATTTTTACAACAGTATAAAGCAGTAGCGTAAGCATTTATCAAAGCCAAACAACTAGCTTCAGCAAATGCAGAGACTCAGACACAACTGTACATTCACCATTTCACATATAGAAAAGAAACACATAATAAATAAACAAATACACAATAGTTGAGTAGGGGAGGGAAACTTCCTTAATGGTTATCAATTCAACCATAGAACTTCTTAAACCAGGTATCCCGATGAAGTGTCTTGAAAAACTAGATAGGAGCATAATTTTGGATCAAAGGAAAACCTTTCACCTCAGAAGAGACAAGTTCCAAACATGTATATGTGTGTATACATAAGGATGTAGCATATTTTTTAGACTTTTAGCACTTACCATATTGTTTTAAAACTTTAACTGCAAGTGAACTAAATCCACATTGTGGAAAATCAGGGACACCTTTCATGTAAATCATAACAGGATTATCCTTGACATCCTGCACACAAGTAAGACAGTGATCATAACAAGAAATTCATGACTTAATTTACATATAGAAGACTAACTTGAAATAGAATTACCTGCTCTACCACATCTGCCAAAGATACGCTAGCACTCTCAAGCTTATTAGTTGGCTTGAAGTCATCATGTGTGTCAGGATCATTTGACACAGTAGTCGAGTATCTCGTTCCATAATGGTAAAACGATCCAGTTAGCTGCCAACATATTAAAGCAAGACCATCAGAAAAGGAAATTGCGCCTCACTGAACAAAAGGATTAATTAAATTGTAGCCTTAATTAATAGAATAGGGAAACGTTAAATTAACTAGAGTAAAATGTGTACTGTCACTGCAAGAAGGAGAGCAAATAAAAGGACCAGAATTTAAATCATTAAAAGTGACAGTGAACACAACGAGAATAAAACACAGAATGTGTTTCTCGTATCCCCAGAACTCTACATGACATGAATTTTTTAAAAAGTCTGCAAATTCAATACTCATTCGATAGCTGCCCTTCAAATAATTAATCAATTTTAAACCTAAGCATCAGCTGATTCAGCCGAGAAGAAAGCAAAGCAATTTCCTGGTTCTTACATAGCCAACTTCAGTTATTCAACACTGAAATGAACAAATTCCAACTTGACTATGAAAGCAATCCGATTATGTTTAGCCAAGATGGATTGAAAATACAAGGGAGAAAATGGCAAAATAAACGATATAAATTAGCGTTAATTCCAGAAAGCACACAAATTTATATTGTCACATAAAAGGGTACAGTAGTTTTGTTGGCAACGATGTGCTGGGATCTTACAGGTCTGCTTGAAGAACGAGCTGCATGAAGGCCTGCGATTCCCTTCAAGTTCAAGAGAATGTTTGATAATGACTTCGCCATTTTCGTCCCTTTTTAATGAACTCTACTTGAGCAGCTAAGGAAGAAGACACGGCAAATAACAACTGAGAGTCGCGTTGAGAGTTCAGACTTTAGACCTCGAATCTGAATTTGGTGAACTCTGTCTGAACTCGTCCTGTGTATGCCAGACTCACCTCTTGTTTTTGATTTTGTTTTTAAAGCAAGCAGCCAAGCAGTAGTGTATATTTGTGCAAAGTCAAAAATGCCCCCATCTAATCTTTTGTTGCCTAAAACCAAAAGCCCAAAACCGGTTAACGCGATAAACCCAAAACCCTTTTCTTCCCCAACCTTCCGCAGCTCGCTGCAACGGGGAGCTCAAAGACGCCGTCAATAGCAGTTCCATTATTGGTTCCCCTTCTTTGAATTTTTTTTTTAAGTGAGGCAAGCTTTTGTTCTTCCCTTTACCTTTCTCTTCTTTCTCTCCGTTTTCCTTCAAATCCTTTTCTTCTTCTTCTTCATCTTTCTGTTTTTCTCCTTCTTACAACAACCCTTTTGGATTTTGCATTTGTATGATTACCGTTGTTTGATAATGTTGATTTGTAATTATAAATTATAATTTTTTTATTTAGTCACCAATACGCTCTAATATTCCTTTTGTTTCTGTTGTTAAGCTCGCTTTTTTCAAGTTTTCTGCTTGGAAGAAGGCTAGCTGAGATGTCGACAGAGAAAGTGAAGAAACCTCTTCTCACGGCTTTCACTCCTAATGGAAACTACCTGGCAATCTTGTCCCCTAGTGGCACTGCCAAAGTAAATTCACCCTTTTCTCCCCTCTCTATGTTTCATTGGTTCCACCTAAAAAAGTGAAAATTTTCTCCTTCGTTTCATATATTATTTTTTTTCCTGAGAATTGAAGAGAAGTTCTTCAATGAGCATAATTAAAATAGCATTTTTCCATTATTTTTCTTGTGGACATTTATAGCTTATTTCTTCCCTATGATCTTTTCTCTACTGTCCTCATGAAGTTAATTTTGGAAAATTCATCTCATAATTTGCAGATTTGGAACACAAACAGTGGAGATTTATTAGCAGAGTGGAAGCCATCAGATGGAGATTCTAATATTCATTATTCTTGTATAGCATGTAGTTTTGTCGGAAAAAAGGTAGTTGAGGCCTTGCGTAAAAACTTTTGATTGCTTAGGCATTTTGACGTTAGAAAGTTGTCTGCATGCTTTTCTGATCGACTCAACTTTGTTCATTTAGCGTAGAAAAGAACAGGATACTTGCATATTAGCTCTTGGCGCAGCTGATGGGAACATTTTGGCTGTTGATGTTTTTGCTGGTGAGAGGAAGTGGACAGCTAGCCATTCTAGGTATTGTAATCGCTTCTACTATCACAAAATCTCAAAACTTAGTTATTTGTTTGATTGTTAATGGTACTGGGGCAGAAATTACACTTGTGCATGTAGACTCTATCCTATGCTTTCCCAGTTCCAATCAAAATATTTCTCTCCATGTTGATAATGTTTGTGGTGATAAGTTAAAATACTGGACAGTTTAGTCTGGTTTAACTAATAAACAAGGAACATCTAAATTAGAGGTTTTTAATGGTTTGTACAATGCATATGACCAGTATCAATGATTTTTATAATGGTGTCATTCTCTGAATTGATTGTGATTTGTGAGAGTAGTTCACTTTGCATAGGCCTGATTTAATTGATTCAAATCTCAATACCATATAAGTTAAAGTTTGTTTCCTTTATATCTTTACAAGACAGCATTTATATTTTGATATTATGAGAATTATAATTACCGGGATAATATGCTTTTCTTGTCATCATACAGTGGAGTTGGGGGGCTTTCATTTGCAAACAAAGGACTTGTTCTTCGTATTGTTGGACTTAATGGAATAGCATCTGAATTTAACGCAGAAACTGGAAAGCTTTTAAAAGAGTTCAAAGCCTCCAAAAAGCCTGTCTCTTATCTGGCTTTCTCAGATGGTGAGTAATTAAAACATCTTGAGCTTGATGCATCATAAACTTATATCACTTTATTTGACACACTGCCATGTTACTTACTTGCCAGATGAGAAATATGTAGCTATAGTTGGCCCTAAACTGCGGGTTATAAGCTGGGAAGATGGAAAAGAGGTTTTGAAGTCCCCTGATGATTTGGTAAGCTACATATGCAAATCTTGGATGTGGATATTTATCTTTGCAAGATCAATGATTTTCAGATTTTACTCTTTTTTTTTTTAACAGGGTAATGTGCAGTTTGTTTCTATATCCAATGATGCTAAAGCTTTAGTTACATCAGAATTTGGGGGTAAACATATTCAAGTTTGGAGTTGTGATATAAATTCTGGAAACATGAGAAGTGGTCCTACTCTTTCCATGCGGCATCCTCCATTAGTTTTAGAGTGCCACCATGGTTTCAATGAAGATAATTTAACAGTTTTAGCAGTTTCGGGTTCGGGTGCAGCTTATGTCTGGAATTTGAAGACCTCCTCGGCAGAGGAGACAAAGCCAACAAAAATTACAGTTAAGACAAAGAAAGTTGTAACTGATCAGCAAAACAGTAAAAGTTCAAAGAAGAATCGTACTTCCATTATTGCATCCAGATTACAACCTTCAGCAGAGAAACAGATGGCAGCCCTTGTAACTTATGGGTCTATAAATCATCCACAGTTTAGTATTTTAGATATAAGCAATTCAGGGGAGGATATTATCTTAAATTCTGCTGATGGGACCAAAACTGCTCAAGAGCATGAATCTGTAAAAGGTTGAATTACTCTTATGTTATAAGTTCTTTCTTCTTGTGCCTGTTTTTTTGCCTTGTTTGCAGTAAATATATGGTGTATTATGCTCAAGTATTACATGGTTGACAAGCTCATGCATTTCCATGTGAAAAAAAAAATGCTAAGAACTTTCAGCTGGGCTGTTTCTGTTTTTACTTCAAATGCTTGTCTGTTACAATTTCTCTAAACGTGTCAAATGCCTACTTAGGTCTCTCTGACTTGGAACCAGAAGCAGCAGTGCCAATTGAAAGCAAAAAGGCAAGGAAGAGACAAGCATCATCTGAACTTGATCTTCCAACCACAGCAGACGAGATGGATTTTGGTAAGAATTGTAATATGTTAGTCATTATGAAATACTCCCTTCTCCACTAAAATTCATGATGTGTTCTGAAAACTTATCTGAATCATTTCAATCATTTTTTTGTTGTTTCCCAGCTGTTGCATGATGTCATGTGACTTCCAACTTCTTGCTTATGTCTTCCATTAAAATTGGGGTACAGTGTGTGCTCATCTGTTTTTGTCAAATTATCGAAGATATCTTTACCATGGCCATATAATTGGTATGAAAAACTTCTGAGCTCACAGTAGTTCCTATATTCTGTTGAAATCTGAGAGCTCCTAAGTTTTAAACAAACCAAGTCATAAAATTAGGTACTTCTATTTCTTTCAAATTTTTGCTCAGTCAGGTCTAACCCACAGCTATCTGATGTCTCATGCGGTTTCTGCCTTGTTTCTCTTATGCATTGTCATATGAATTGTTTGCTATCATCTAAACAATCCATTTTAGTTCTGTTGGATGTTGATCGTTGTGAAATCACAACTACCTTGGCATGATTGCTACCATCTGACCTTTTTCTGAAAACTGTGCATTTTAGATGAAGGATTAAGATTTCTTCTCATATTACTTCTATTGGATGTAGGTCATGGTGAGGTTGCAGATGCGGTCCTTCTTGATAATGACTTGCATGAGCCAACAATGGGGGAGAAACTTGCTAGTCTCAATTTGCTAGATGAGAATAAAGCAAAGAGTGATAAGGAGCAAGAATCTTCTATCCTAGCAAAGCCTCCAAGTGCAGACTCCGTACATGTGTTGCTGAAGCAAGCATTACATGCTGATGATCGCACCCTCCTTCTAGATTGCTTGTACACGCAGGATGAGAAGGTTTGTTTTTGGGTTCTCCTTTTGTACTTAAAACTATATGTTAGATTTGATAAATTACTTACTTCCCTTGTCTCTTTAACAAAGATATGCATGATACATTTTGCAGGTTATTACTAAGTCAATTTCACAGTTAAACCCATCCAATGTCCTCAAACTTCTACACTGTCTCATATCCATTATTCAGTCCAGGTGAAACATCATGTTGATAATTGGGTCATTCATGTTCAATGAATTCAGTTGTGTTCCTGTTGAACTTTCACCTTGTATGGTAGTAATTCTTAATGTATATACTATATACTTCTGTTAATGCATGATTGGCCTCATTTTTACTTATGAAGTTTTTACTGTCTGTAGAAAAATATTTCAGACTTTCTGAATTGTCTGGGGTGAGACTCTTATTCCCAAAATTTAAAGGCTATATTGGTTTGTTTTGAACATGTTCATTTAAAATGTCTTTTCTTTAGCAAATGTTTCTAAACCCAATTAATCAAGATCTCATATATGCTATTGGGATCTGTGATCTGCCTGCCTAATTTTTGGTTTTTGTGTGCCCCCACAAACTGATGATGCTGTTTTTCTTGGTTTTGTAGTTTTTTGCTTTATAGTGTTCAAGAAACTCTTAACACTAGTCTTTTTACTTCTTTCTTGTTTTTAGGGGTGCAATTTTGGCATGTGCTCTTCCATGGCTGAAGTGTCTACTTCTACAGCATGCAAGTGGAATAATGTCCCAGGAATCTTCATTACGAGCTTTGAACTCTTTGTATCAGGTCAGAGCAGGTTATATAGTCATGACTTATTTTGGAAATACTTAAAATTTTCCACTTATGATGATGCTCAACATGTGCCTGCTGAGATATCATTTTCAAATATTTCTCACGACTTGCTGTCCTTTTAAGAAGCTTCTGTGTAAATGCAACAAAAACTCTTACCTGCATCCGCTACAATATGGAAAGGCATCTGTAATGGTATTTCAACGAGTCAGTGGGATTGTCGTTAGGATCTCAACAATCCACTTAATCTGAGGCGCACACAAGTTTGTTTAAAAAGATCGCTTATTTCATTTTGCTGTGTTTGTGATATGTGCATTTTATGCTGCACAAACTGGGTTCTTTCTGTACAAAATTGATTATAGAAGTATGGAATGCATGTAAAAAGATCTTTAATACTTGATCGTATTTGCACCCATAGTATTCTTCATTGAATCTGTTGTTTTGTGCAGTTGATTGAGTCAAGAGTCTCCACTTTTAAATCTGCCATTCAACTGTCAAGTTGCTTAGACATCCTTTACACAAGGGTAAGCATTTTTCTGCTGTTGAGTATGATATGTGGTAAGAAAATTTGATGTCATCTTGTACTTTCTCAATGTTCCTTCTGGACAGGTTATTGACGAGGAGGCATATGAAGGTCAAACAGTGCCAGTTATCTATGAGGACAAAGATGATAGTGAAGAAGAATCTGAGGACGCTATGGAAACTGACCAAGATAGCCAAGATGAAAAGCAACCAGACCAAGAATTTGATGGTGATAGTGACATTGAAGGCAGTGATGATATGACGAGCGAGTGATATGGTGGACCTTTCTCTTCATTACTGCAAAAATTTCATAGCATGTAGTCCCAGCTCTAATTGGGTATGAGAAAAATGGTCTTGATGTATCAATTTCATTGTGATGTGTTAGTAAAGAGGGCTCCTAGTGTATGGGGTGGCAGTTGTAGTTATACTTATAAGAAGGCACTTGTTTGATTACCCTTCTGCTTCATCCCAGTTTTGAAAATTTTGACTGTGTCCTGCTTTAACCGTCAAATTAATCCAAGAATTTTTATTTTTCACTATTGATTACGGATTTAAGCTTATGTTGTTAGAGAACGTCTTTCTTTAGAATTTATAACAGATGAAAAATATTCCAAGATGAACCTACTGAGTGGAGCTGTTGCATGTTTCCTCAGAATTGGAGGCTTTCTAACTACTACCATCGAAATAAAAATCTGTTTTAGCAACTCTTTGCAGCGTTGAGGCTCTTTATGGTTTGCCAAGCCGTACAGTCTGATTTATTTATTTTTTTCTTAAGCATTTTAATCACAAATTTAGTTATAGCTAAATCAGAAAACTAAATCATTTTTTATGAAGAGTCAACAAATTGTAAAGTAATGTGTTCCTGAAAATGAAACTTGTCCAGCAATATTCCTCAAACCATACTTGCTTATAACAGCAGAAGATATTAAATTAGAATTGGATTTCACTGAGTTTTAGTTGATAAAAGTACAACATAAAATAACATAGTTCCACATGAATGTGTAAGGTGTAGACTAGATAATAGTAGATTCCCTCTAGAGAAGTATATAAGAGGGAAGCACAGCAAAGTCAAAAACATGATGAGTAAGAAAGAGAAATTAGAGGGAAAAACAAAAAAGACATGAAGATGGAATATGTTTTATTTGAAATTTAAGCAAGTGGCTAAGCCCTGCGATTGGGATCATGTTCATCATGGTGAGCCATGCCAAAAGTTTGCTTGACACCTTGAGTGGCACCTTGGGCCATGCTCTTCACCTTCTCTCCTGTTTGCTGCAGAATTCCACCACTGCTCTCCTGCCCACCCTTCGTCTTCTCCTTTGCAGATTGGGCTACCTCCTTACTCTTGTTCTTTGCTGCTTCGCCTTTCTCCCCAATACTCTCCATCATCTTCTTTGTCTTTTCCTGAACAATCAAAACACAATTTCAGCAAAAACACAATTTATCATGAATCTCAACTCCCTCAATATTACCTCAGTTCGCCCCTTGGTTTCGCCAGCTGTGTAGCTCTGCTCATGGGATGCCATTTTCCTTCTATTTTGCAGATTGCTCTCTTATCATGTATCTCACACACACACACCTTGTTATGAGACCAGATTCAAATTTCATGCCTTATTATTACAATTTCGTGGTTTATGTGTGATTAACACGTGTCCAATTGCTGACACGTATAGTGCACGTGCCATGCTAAGCCAAAGGATACCGATTACGGACTTTGGAGTGCCGTTTACAAGTGAATAAAAAAAAAAAAATATTGATTCTGTACGACGGTACCCGTTGGCAGCATCTTTATATGCTACACCTTATCGTACTGAATAATGGCACTCCTTAGTTGGCAGAAGGAAAAGAAAAAAAGAAAAAGAATTAGCGCCAGGGAGCAGGGTCACGAGGAGCAGAGAGAGATCCATCGCCCCCAAGAGAGAGAGTTGGCAAGAGGAGTGGTGGTTTTGCTGTTAGACGAATTTGGGGTTTCTTTGATATTTCTGGAAAATGTCTCTGACGGAGGTGAAAATTTCCCAAGACGTTTGGTTAACTTGCGTCACTCATGCATTGTCCACTGAGACCGAAGAGATTATGGGCCTTCTTCTTGGTGATATCGAGGTCATTTTCCATTCCCATTACTTTTCCATTCTTAATAACCATTTTACTTCTATGGAATCATTTCTTGGGGTTCACTCTTTGCATAGCAGTCTATCTATCTTGACGAGGTAATTGGGATTTTTCTCAGTGTTGGTTTGTTCTGTTAAAATGATATTTGAAAGTCCATTATTGATTTTCATTATATTCTGGATTGGTTTGGTTCTTGGCATTTCTGGGTGATGAAAATGACGCAGTTCATTGTTATCTTTTCTTCGTTTATTCTTGATGTGAATTGGGTATTCTGTATGTGTAGAGGAGCAAGTTATTTAATGTTTTGAGGACACTAATTCTAAATTGGGGTTGAAGAAGGTTTTTATTATTCAGATTGGCTCGTTACGAAGTGGGTTCTCTATGATTTTGTCAGTTTGGTTCAAGTTCGCACTGTGTTGTTACAGACTACAATAATTTTAAGTAAGCAGTTAGCTTATAACGATATTTTTGGAGATTTTTATGCAATTAATTGGTACTGATTTTTATTTATTTGGGCACTGTCTGAGGCAACTTGAGTTGGATTTGAGGCCCTTGTGTTTTAACTGGACACTGTTCGAGTGGTGCTGCTTTCCTGAGTTTGCGGATAGTTTTACTTAGAGAGCATCTTTCCTTAATTTGTATTGAATTTTACTTAATTTATAGAAATTGACTGGCAAAGTGTTAGAACTAAATCAATCCTACCCCTCATTCTATTTCTATAGAACAAAAAAAGCAAGAGTTTAGGTAATTAAGTTATACCGAGAGCCATGCCACTATGGTGGTCATTGTCCTTGTGACCTGCTTCAGATTGAGAAGTGACAGTTCTTTCACTAATACACTTTGTTACGGTACTGTGTCAGTTTGCTGTACTGGCTTTTCTTTTCCATTGAGGCTTCACTATTTGTTATCTCACATCTTAAAAGTGGATGACATTTGTACTTTGGCAAGTAGATCTCCAACTTGAATACATGTAGAAGGCTCAAACTTCTTGAATTAGATTTCTTAAGTTTACTTGAGAATGGCAAGGGGGATCTTACTCCATTTTAGTAAAAAGGAGCATCTACTCAATTATATAATTTGGTAAGAATGTTTGCTTATTAAAAAAGAGGAGCAATAATTGATCGTAAGTACCGAAGTTTATAGGGGATAAATGCCATCTCAATATGCCTATTTGATGAAAGCAGCCTTACATAGTCTTCTCATATGTCTAGATTTCTTAAGTTTCAAAAGGTTCAAAACTTAATGTTTGTCATTTATCATCTCCACAAATTGGTTTCTGGCTCATCAGTCTTTGTTTTTGCACACATTGAGTATGTGTGGTAGATTTATTTACTGTGATGTGGTTGATTTGTTATCTTCCTCTATTCTTTTTTTGGGGCCATAATCCACAACTATTCATTCTCTTTTCTGTTTGTGAGGGCGTGTTTTTCTGCTTATGTATAATTACATCTTGGTTTTCTTGATCCAGCTTTCAAAAAATGGTACTGTGACTGCATTAATATGGGGAGCATCTCCACAGACCAGGTCTGATCGGCGAAAGGACCGAGTAGAGACTACCCCTGAACAGTTGGCTGCTGCATCAGCTCAGGCTGATATATCCTTTTTTTGGTTATCAGTTATATGCATATCGGATATAATTTTCTCTGGAGTGCATCTATGTTTTAAAGTTTACTTCATTTATTGCATCCAGACACTGGTGTTTTTATGCTTTGGTCCAACCTGGCTACTGGGTCAATTTTTCAAAAATTTATCATTCTATTATCTGTTTTAACTTTCGGTTTGACTGAAAATAATGGCTATTTGTTCTGGTTTTCTTTTCTGTTAGATAATGGTTGATTTGTTGCGCCATTAACTTTATCGTACAGAATGACCACGTTGACTGGAAAAACAACAAGGGTGATTGGTTGGTACCATTCACATCCTCATATTACAGTCCTTCCATCCCATGTTGGTAAGTTTTGGAGAATCATAGTCTTTTGTTTATCTCTTTTTGTTTAATCCATGACAATGTAATGTTCTTCAACTTTGATGAGAGAATTAATTTTTTCTTTATATGAATGTTTAATTTTCAAATTTTTATTGCTAAATTTCCTCTCTAGTTTCTACCAATAAAGAGGGATCAAAGACTTGAATATTGTACATTTCAATGATAATTCCATCGATATGGCACTTTTCAAACTAGTGATGCATATTGGAAAATTGTGCCACTGAATAGTGACGCCTTTTCACTGTTGGCATAAGGAGAGTGCCACAATTTCCTTGTCACACTCTCTTCAAGGCGAAATACAGAATTGCGACACAGATGGTGAACAGAAAAAATATTAAAAAAGTGAAAACTAGAGTAGCGGAGGAAATAGTTTGAAAAGTGCCGTATCGATGGAATTATGATTGAAATGTACAATATTCAAGTCTTTATCCAATAAAGAGAGCTTTTTTATTTATTTATTTATATATATCTTTTTTTTTGCTGCACTGGTTCTGGTCTAGATTTTCACCTTTTTTGTTCCAACTGCTAGTAGCTTTTTCCAAAATTATTATGCTTTCCTAGATGAGTAAAGTAATCAAATGGGAAAACAATGAAAGAGAATTGAAAAAAGATCTCGTAGAGCTAAGAATTAAGACTCTCTCCAGGTGAATGAAAAGAGTTGCTACAACTGTATGTCAGAAACTCAAAATCACCCTTTTCTTGTTAAATTATTTGTGCTAAGGAATGTGGAATTGAGTTATAATATATTAATATTTGTGGTAAGGCATGTTGAAAAAATGGCAAGATGTGGCTAATCTATTTATAATGGAGGTTGAGTGGCAATTTGAGATATGAAGGAATCCATGTAGCCTGAACACAGCATGACACAATATGGCTAATCTGTTGCAGATGTGAAGACTCAGGCAATGTATCAACTTCTTGATTCTGGGTTTATTGGGCTGATATTTTCGTGTTACAGTCAAGATGCAAACAAGGTTTGTTTTGAATGCATGATTACTGTGAAACATATTGTATACTTTATTTACTAATTTATATAGCGTGAACTATGTTTGGACTATATTCAGGTTGGACGAATCCAAGTAATTGCTTTTCAGTCATCTGATGGGAAGCAGAATCACTTGTCAAGGCCTGTACCTCTGTCTCCTGTAAATAAAAGCTCAGTTATTGATCTTGAATCATCTCCAAGTTCCTCAGCTAATGCTTCAGTAAGATCTGGTCCCTTGAAGGCAGAGAGCCCAGAACAGGACACCGGTGATTCAGGACTTACTGGAGCTAGTAAGGTACTTTACTCAACTAGATTTAACATCTGATATGTGGCATGAGCTAGTGTGGCCAAAGAATATCCTATAGTTTGGAAAATGTAAAATATGCTAGAATGATGAATTACAATATCTGATGCAGCTAGCTTTAAAACAGCATGGGTATTCTTTGTCAAAAGTACAATTCTGTACATACTCTGTTTCTCTGTCCTATTTTTTATTCACATTATCTTGGTGTCTCAGCCAACAATATTATGTGTTAGACATAGTTGAGATAACAGATAAACTATGCTTCAGTAGTGATTGATTTATTCAATGGGTTCATTTACACATTGGTATATATATATATATATATTGTTCATTTCGTAACATATGGGCATGAGCTGTAATGCTCAAGGTTGGTCTTATGAAAGATGGGCTCAGGCTGCCTGCTTAGTAAAATATATACTTGTATTTTTGCTTTACAGAATAAAATACTTGCCATTGTGCTTTCTTCATTTTTGTAATATATGCTTGGCTAGGGCGGGGGAAGATCTTCACACTTGGGGGTTTTCTTCGCTAATGCTGATGCGAACCATCCAGGGAGAGAAAAAGGTGGAAATTCAGAGACGGCCACTGGTGATGTTGATCCCATGGATATGTCAGAAAGTATGCAGGAAGCTATGCATCGTTCAAATTTAGATATGAGGTATAGATGAGTATGTACTTGACCACTTATATCTTTGGTATTGTTCCTCAAGCTGATAGTTTAGCCCTGGGTTTGACTATGCTGATAAAGGTTTGGATAGCTGTTAGGTATTTCACCAATAGAGACAAAACTAAGGAGTAAAAATATGGCAATTCTGCAGCTGTATCCTACTGGAAACATTAAGAAACGTTTATGTGTCTTGTATGGTTGCCTGTCCCTCTCTCTTCTCTTTCTGACTGAAATGTCTCAAGCAGTTTTAAAATGGGTGGAAATGGTTGCCAAGCAGATTGAAACAGTCAGACCCCTTTTGAAAACACTGCAAAACATGATTAAATAGCTTTGAAATGTGTCAAAACATTAATTTTTTATTTTTAGTATTTCTTGAATTGATGATATATTATATATATTTTTAATATATTTCCGACAGTATTGAGGATTTTTGTATACATATGAGTATAATTTATTATGTTTTATTTAAAGTACCTAATTGTATCATGTACGATACCCATCCTTGAGGAGGAATAAGAGAATGCCTTAATATTAGTTATTATTGTGAACAAGATTTAGCATATATTTGAACTCAGATGCATGCCTTGTAATGCTCCTCATAGTAATGATTTTCTTCACTTACATTTTCTTTGATTATTTGAAGTTCTCCTTGGAACAGTTGCACCAGATCTGTACGACAGACCTTTTTATAATTTGATATACAGTTATTCACCATAAATTTCCGAGTAAGAAATGTTATCTTGTAGGACATGGAGATAGGCATTCTGGTGGATGCTTCTAGTTATGTTTGTAGTTTAACCTCACTCATTAATATTCTACCTCTAAATGATAAACGAAATAGAAACATTAGGGCAATGTAGTTGTAGATGTAAAAGTGTTCTGATAGTGCACCTTTCTGTTTCACCGTTTTATGGAGTTGACAAGAGATAGTTCTCCCTTGGGACCTAAAATGGATTTTGTTTGGTAACAGTGGTGCAGCCTTTGTAAGAAAAGAAATCCCTCTTTATGTTGTGCCAACCAAGTCTCTTTTCAACCTCAAGTCACCGTTAAAGTCGTACACGGATCTACAACATGTAATATTTGAAGAGGAGCGGATGGCATATAATCAGGCCATCTTACAAAATATGAGGTGACAATTTGAGATGCTATTTACTTATTGTCAATACATTTATGGAAGTTTTATGGAACCGTTTTACTTTTACCTTAGTGACTATACTTTCTCATTCTTTCTGTAGGGATGGGAAAGTGCATCCACTTACTTTCATACATCACACTTCAACGTATCAGACTTCCTTGTGCAAGTTGATTGAGTATTGGTCAGAATAAAATGGCCTTGTCTTTTTTATTCATCCTTGTTTTCTTTCTTTTTGTTGTTTTTCTTCGTAATATAAATAAACTAATACTTCTTTCTGATTTTGCAGTTTAAGTCCTGCAATAAATGCTCTTCAAGATCGATTGAGAGAGAATGAAATTCGGGTATAGATTAATTGCTTAATGTGCATATTATTGTAGAGATGGTTCATTGATCATACAGAAAGTTCCCAAAGTTCTTATGGGCTATGGATGTATTTCAAGTCCTTTTGCTTCTTCCAGTTTTAAAATCTTAATTTGAGTCTAATTTGGATGGTAAATAAGTTGCCCTCTCCTCATTAGTTTGTTCTACATAGCTTGAGATGTAGTTGCTTCTTACACATGCTCAAAATATAGGAGTTATGTGATAACTTGGCAATTGGAGGTTTATATTCACTGATCTATGGTGACCAGCACCATTCAACATAGTTAATTTAGTAAATCTTCCTGATTTTAACTGTGTAGCACATGTACTTTTGTTGTGACAGTCAGCACTTCTGAGTAATGAAGCCAAGAGTTTGGAGGCTGAGGCTTTTAGAGGGAGTGAAGCAAGTTCAGGGTCTCCCCGCCAAGTTCCAACTCATGTACATCGAGGAAGTCCCTCTCTTGCTCACAGAGACTTACACACTTCTGCTGAATCTCTCAGTGGTAGGAATCTAGGAAGTCCTGGTAGCAGGAGCAGAAAAGGATCATAATTGGAAGTAATGCTTCAATCAATATAAACAACAATGTGATGGTTTACAATAGTTTTGGTAAAATTTGAATATTCTATACATAGAATGTAAAAATGAAAATGGTATTCGCTGGACGAAGTTTGCTATTTTGAAATGAGAATTGAAGTCTATACTTGCAGTTTACAAAGGGTGGTTTGAATATTCGCTTTGAAAAAGAGAGATTGAAGGTTATCATATACAATATACACACCCACTGCAATCACAAATTTTATCCAATTTTTTTTTATTTTGGGCCCATGCAATTCTTATATCTTGATTTTCAATGTTTTTATCTATAGCTTTGATTTTTTTTGTTTTCTTTATCATATAATATCTACTACATTTATTACATTCCTGATTACACGGGTGTCTCACATGCACTTTCTGCCTGCATCTTACCCAACCACCAAATTTATGCTCAGGACCTCCCTTAATCCGTTAGTAATTTAACTAGCATGGTTACTAAAATTATATGCACTTCAAAATAAGGGGAAAAAAAAAAAAAAGATAGATGGAATTTGTTCTGGTAATTATAAATAAACCAGTAGTACAACTACCCTGCTTTATTTATATCTTTTTCTTAATTCTATTGATTTTTTTTAAACCAACTTCATCAAGTATCTATCTCTTTCATGTCTTTTTTCTCACTTTTAACTATTTATAAGTGGCATCAATATAAAGTTAGATCTACTTCATATTTCATACAAGCCGTTTTTCTTTTTATTTCAATCCCATTTATCTTTATAATACATAATTTATGTGTATGGAAATCAAATCTCAATTCCATGTCTTAGTTGCCATTTTTCCATTAAATTATAAACATCATATTACTTACTTTCTTTTTTTTTTTAATTTTTTTGTTAAATGAGGAAAGTTCAAACTCAAGCTTCTAATCACCCCTTAGATTTCAGGAATCATATTTATCTATATTGTTAATTAAGAGAACACCCTATTAAGTATTAACAGCAGCCAAAAGAAGTCTCACCCATTGGCCATGTGGGCCATTACACCTTTAGATAAGCAATGATATGGCGTACCTAATAAACTCAAATCCTGATCTCTTCATGAAAAACGTTGATATGTCATCTATAAATAGCAATACATAGAGCACAAGCACAAGAAAGCAGGAAAGTTCACAAATCAGATAGTGTTGCCACCATGTCAGAGACAGAGGGCAGCATCATCACTTGTTGTGCTGTTGATCATAATCAGAGGCCACACAGCGCAGGCCAACCTGGTTGGCAAGCAATAAAGCACCTTTGGTTGCAACATGGTGAAGTAGGACTTGAACATTTCCACCTCTTATGCAAACTAGGCAGCGGAGACATTGGGAAGGTTTTCCTGTGTGAGATCAAGAACAAGACACAGGTGCGTAGGTGTTATTACGCCATGAAAGTGGTAGACAATGAGTCTCTGAGAGAGAAGAATAAGCTCAAAAGGGCAGATATGGAGAAGCAAGTATTGAGCATCCTTGACCATCCTTTTTTACCAACTCTTTATGCCAAATTCGATGCTTATCAATACTCATGCTTGATCATGGATTACTGCCATGGTGGTGACTTGTTTAAACTTCAACAGCGCCAGCCAGGTCTTCATTTTAGTATCTCAACTGCAAGGTAAGTTGCCACAAAGAATTATACATCAAAATTTCCATATAATTCATCTTCCTTTCTTTATTAATTCTCTAAATTGCGGCTTAGCTCAAGTAGTTGAGGCAAAAGTCATTGTAACGGAAACAAATCTCCACTCCCTAAACCATTTGCTTTTAAATGAAGGCTTATATATATTTGATTGTAGATGCCTAGGATCATTCACTGCAAAATTAAGAATTTACCAGTTGAGCTAGTTGACACCTTATCATTAATTAGTTATTTCGATATATCTTGTAGTCTAAGAGACAGATGTCACAAGAATTAAAAAATTTTGTGTCATTTATTTTTATGCGAAAAATGGTGTTGAAATGAATTGGTTTTTGATGTATGTTATTCATGTGTGACAGATTCTATGCAGCTGAGGTGCTATTAGCCCTTGAGTATCTCCACATGATGGGGATAATTTATAGGGACCTAAAGCCAGAAAATGTGCTTATTCAGGAAGATGGCCATATTATGCTCTCTGACTTTGATCTCTCACTTCACTGGGAGGTTCATCCAAAGCTTGTTGAATCTCAAGTTACAAGCAAGAGAATTAAGAAGCCAACCTTGTGTTGTAAAGACTCCAAGGAGCATATGAAAAGGAAAAATAAAAAAGTGGGTGCTGTTTCAGAAGGAATGCTATCTGCAAGAGGAGCACAAGAGGTCAACATTGAAATTTTAGCCGAACCCATTAATGCTAGGTCAAATTCTTTTGTTGGGACTCATGAGTATTTGGCACCAGAGGTTATTTTGGGGTTTGGCCATGGAAGTGCAGTGGATTGGTGGGCATTTGGTGTGTTTCTTTATGAGCTATTATATGGGTTTACACCTTTCAAAGATAAGAACAATGAAAAAACACTGAAGAATATCATAGAGCAGTCGTTGACCTTCCCAAGAACTCAATTCAGAGACAGAAAAGATTGTGAAGAGACCAGAAAGGCACAAGACCTAATAAGGAAGCTGTTAATGAGAAATCCAGAGAAGAGAATGGGATACACAAGAGGTTCTTGTGAGATAAAGAAGCATGAGTTCTTTGAGGGGATAAACTGGGCCTTAATCAGATCAGTTAAACCTCCTATTATTCCTAGAGATTTGGAGGAAATAAACAAGATCCCATTTTCCACGAGGAAACAAATTGTCAAGGAGAAAGCTACATTTGAGGCCCCTCAACAAATTGACTACTTTTAACTTGGATGTAAATGTAACAAAATTAGTGAACGGTTTAACTGGTTCAGCTTGTAAAGTCTTTTACAATTGCTTAATTGACAAAATTTTAGAGGATGTTAAATTTATCATAAGCGTAGGGATGTTAAATTATGAGCAAATTAAAATGTTATTATGTAGTAGATTATTTAATGTCTGAATAGAAATGAAAAATCTCAATTTTTTGAGACCAACCTAGCTAGCTACCCTAGGCTATCACTACTAGGAGATATATATAAAGTGGAAACTAGATGTGCATGCACCATCTAGTGTGCATTCTTAATTATAGAAGACAAAAGTGGAAGCTAGAATTAGTGAATGAGTAGGATACGTACATGTGCCATTTTCCATTCTTCATAATTAAGACATATCACTATCTTGTGAAGTTCTTAATATATATATTTTACTCAAACTCTTATTCTCTAATTTGTCTTATCTTTTAAAGTCATATCCTTGATAACATAGTTTTCAATTACGGTTCGCAACTGCAATTTGATTGTGTATTTGACCGCTATTACATTGAAAGCTACTCACTGATGATAATCACAATAATATTATATGCCAAAATAAAAATTAGAACTAGTTGTTTTTGTTCCTTCATCACATTCCTCTCCCAAGTTGGAGATGATATTTAATTTCAAAAATAAAATCTACAACTCAATTTTATCACGATTTCTTTTGTTCTCTTTCTTAGTTGTTTCGTAGCTTGATAACTTAAGTATGATTATTGCTATTTCCTATCTCCTCACAATTTATATAGGAATCGGAATGTCTTTGTTCATTCTAAACATTTGAATATCCAGGATTACGAGATCATTTTTATATCTTTCTCTCCATAATTCAACAGATAAAGATAAAGATACAACGAGCTATATATACATAAAAAAGACTTTTTTTTTTTTTTCAAAAGAAATAATTAGAGAAATATATCTTGAAGATATTTTTGTTTAGATGACACATCCTATGCAAATATCTTGAAGAAATTAATATAAGAAACAATATCAATAAATGCATCTCCAAGAGAACCATTTGATTTGAACCTTAGCCCTCAAGAGAGAGAGAAAAAGGAAAAGGGGTTTTGTTAATAATTCTCAAAAATACAAAAAGGTGACAACAAAAGCTTGTGAAATAATGTTGAATTGTTCTTCGTGTCCTGCCTCTATCTGTTTCTTTTTTTTTTTTTTTCCCCTTTTTGTTTGTATATATATCACTTTTCCCAAATCGCCTTTATGGTGAAGGCGAAATTCAATTCCAGATCTTTATGTTTGTTACAAAAGTTTTTATAATTAATATTTCAATAAATATCTTAGTAAGTTCTAATTGCTAATTTTATTATCAGTAAATGGAATTTATAAGAAAATGACAGTCTAGTTTAAAATAGAATATTTCAGAATTTTAATATGATTTTGTAACAAAAATAAAAAAGAATTTAAATATGATTTGGAATGGGCTCGCTAAGAGAATTTGACAATGGATGGATTAATATTATAGACTTGGAAATCTTAGCCGAAATTGGACTAATAAGTGTCTAAGGCTGAAATGTAAGAGACCCGAAAGAAGCCCAACCCAAGACATAAAAACTATTATCTATTCATGGTTGATGACTATTATCTTGCCTATCTCTTTAGTCTTTATAGACTCATATATATTTCAACAATTCAAATGATTGAGAGAGAGTAAAAAAATAAAATAAAATTGAAATATATAGAAGGTCACACATTTATTGCTTAATTAGCTAGGTAGTTATTAGGTTTGATAATTGGTAAGATTTTTAAAGTTAATTAAGTTGTTTTAATATCTTACATTTAATCTGCTTCCCTCCATATATATAGAAGTCAAACTATTATAAGAATAGAGTGAGAGTACTTAACTAGTAAGACATGATGGGCAAAACGAGAGTCTCTTAGAGAGATTATGATCTTTGCCATGAAAATGATGCCATTTTGAGCATGAAAGGAAAAAATGTAAGCAGTTGGCAGTAATGAGTAGTATATGTGTGTTGTTTTTGAAAAGGTAGGCACATAATAATGAGACATGAATTACAGATGAGAGTGAGGAAATAAGGTGGTCGTGGTCTTTAATTTGCATGGAAACGATTCCCAAGGCGAATCGAATCAGCCCACTTCCCCTCTCTCTCTTTATTCTTCTTTACAGTTTGCCTCTATTTCTCTTTACCCTTCTCCAAGAGAATGGAGGCCAGATCTTTTGCTCATTCATTAATTCCTTTGGGTTTGGGTTACCATTCAAGACACATGAAAAAGCTGGGGTTAGGGAAAGAGAATAAAATAGGTTAAGCAGCAGCCGCAGCAGTGCTGCCTTCAACCAAAGAATAGAAAAAGAGAACAATACTAAAGATGGTCAAAATGATACCTCCAACACTTGTTATTCCATCATCAGCTTCACCTATCTTTATTGAAACTCACCATTTCCCTTTTCTTTTCTCTTTTCTCTATTTGTTTATTTTTCTTGTCTGTTTTGCTTTCAAAGTTCTTTTAAGTTTCCTTGCCTCTAGTCCTTCAGTACTTTCGTTTAGTTACTTCAACTAGATAGCATTTCTTTTATCAAGAAAAATAAAACCATTCATAAACTTAATTATTGGTGACTGAAAGATTCAAAAAAAAAAATTCATGCCTCTTCACTCAAACTCTTCTAGCTTGAAGCATAAAGTACATATCAATTATTACCTTAGGTTAGAACTTAATTTAATTAGTTATAAGGAACTGATAAGATAATGAAAAAAATAATATAATAATTATTTCAGTACCATGTCAAAGAAATATTAGGATCAATGGCTAATCATGTTCAATCAACGAGCAATGTCTTATGGGGAGGATTGCAATGGGATACATATATCAAAGAGTAAAGTGCAATTGACCCAAAATGTTATTCATTCAAAAAACTACAGTTGTTAGATGAAGTCTTAAAAATGAGTTTTGTTTGTAACCTCTAATCGTTAGTCTTGTTTCATACTTTAGTGAGAGGAATAAAAGAATATTCAAATTGTAAAGCAGCAACTATTTTCCCAGACATATTGACAGTCAAATTTCTGTTGATTCCCAAAGAGAGTAATTGAAAGAGACTTGGATCCCCTCGTGGATGTTCTTGGGATAATTTGTGGGCCGGTCTATGATTTTAATGCTACGAATATCCATTACATGGTAACATAATTCCACATTGCCCAATAGCAGGCAGCCACCATTTCTTTTTCTTTTTTCTCTTTTGATTTCTTTGGTATAACATGGACTCTGTATGTGGGGCTGTAATTCGAATTTGCTGCATTGCCAAATGCTGTGGTCAAAGGGCCTTTCTAGGGTTCATGGTTTCTTGATTGATTAGATCTTTGGACAATGTCTGTTCAGCTATTAGGCAACACAAATGAACTGTGCTCTTTTTGTGGGTATTGTGCTGTTGACTTAGCTTACTGGACCTATGAGTTAGCAAGTGTTTGTTCATTTAGTGATAAGTGGTAGCATTGTCATTGTGTTGTCATCGTCATCAAGGATAACAACATTATAGATATATTTATAGCACCAAAATTGGTAGATGATACCAGTCAAATTCTTACAAGTCCATTAATTCATTAAACTGAAACTAGGAAGCCTAATTTTGAAATCTTCATTTTTTCTTTTTGGTTACTTGTGACATATGAAAGAGCAAGCTTTCTTTTCTTTTTTGGTCAGAAGAAAGAGCCAGCAATAGCATGCTTGGAATGAAACTTTTGTGCTTGAAACGTGACGTATAAGTACCTTAAAGTGTACATTGTTTGAGGGAAGGGGAAACAGAGAAAAAGAAAGGAGGGATACCTAGTTCAGATTCTGGGCCTTCCAAACCAACCTCCTCTGCCCCAAGGGAGAGGGAGAAAGGAGAAGTTGATGGAATTTATGTGGTTTGGAATTGGACTCAAAAAACTAGTGTTTAATTTGTCCAATAAATTGTTAGTCTATTCATGCACCTAGTACCATAAAATCAGAAATTTAATCAAGTGTAGTTGTAGGCCACTGCCAAAGTATATATTCAAAATTCAAAGTATCATCTCTTTGGAATTGTAGCATGAATTCCCTTTATCTCTTTTTCCTCCTTTAGAATTCACTGATTCCATTTATCAAGGTTACTACTCGAAGAACACTAAAAAGTACTACACGGCCCTCCATTTATTCTCCTTTTCTGTGGTCTCTGCCAGTATATAAACCATCCCCCCAATATCACATTCCCTCATCAGTCCCTCCCTTTCAGCTTCTGATTGTTCAAGTTACTGCATTATCATATCTTTGAGGTTGGTCTCTATATTTTTACTTCTATTATCCCCATCAATTCTTTTCAATGCTTGCTATTCTTAGAGATGACAAACCCCTCTTTCTCATTTAATACCAATGTGATCAATCAATCCTTCATGTGCTCTTATTGCTAGTGTTAACACTGGTTTTATGGATTCCTTTAACATTCTTATATGTTCTTCTAATAGATGAAGAAAATTTCAGCTACCCCAGCTAGCAAGCATCACACAGACACTTATAAATTTGGTGTTAATCAATGCTGCTTTTTATTGTTTCTCCTTTCTCCCCACACATAATAAGAATAGAAACTACTGCTATCAAAAGTGTAATGTGGTTAACAGTATAATGGCTAGAATTTCAACTTTAATAAATTTAAATTTAAGTTGTATGACATATTAAAACATGTAACAAGAACTTTTCTCTTTTTTTCCTGAATGCAACAGTATTTTTTTTGCAGAGTCATAATCAAATATGAGCAGGCCCGGAGATTGGAACTGCAGGTCATGCCAGCATCTGAACTTTCAGAGGCGCGATTCATGCCAACGATGTGGGGATCCAAAATATGGAGATAGAGTTGATTTTGGAGCATTTGGAGGGAGAGGAGGATCTTCATTTGGGTTCAGTGGGTCAGATGTGAGGCCAGGTGACTGGTATTGTGCTGTTGGTAACTGTGGAGCACATAACTTTGCTAGCCGCTCAAGCTGCTTCAAGTGTGGTGCTTTCAAGGATGACTTAGCTACTGCTTATAACAGTGACATCTCCCGCTCCAGAAGCTTTTCTGGGGGTGCCGGCCGCCCTGGATGGAAGTCCGGTGACTGGATATGCAGCAGGTGATTATAGATATATATTCTACTAATGATTTCATATTATTAGTGCAAAAATTATAATTTGATGGTGATTTGTTAGACATGAAATGGCATGTTTCCTGTTTAATGATGTAATAATGGATGCTTTATGAGGGACAAATTGTGCTTTTCATTTGGCTGCTGTCTTTGAAGTTTGAAGAATATGACAAGTAACATGAACCGGCACTACTGGCATTATAGGCATGCAATGTGATCTTTATTGGGTTCCTCTTTCTTTGACTGCTTTTAGGAGTTTGATACTCTAAAGAATGTTTCTCCCTCTTTTCTTCATTATCCTTAATGATTTTTTGTGCAAATATAAGGTTACTTCAAAAACCATTTAAATAGGTCAAATAAAGCATGAATCTTTGATTTCAACAGGTCAGGATGTAATGAGCACAACTTTGCAAGCAGAATGGAATGCTTCAAATGCAGTGCCCCAAGGGACACATACTAGAAATGACATTATCCAATTTTGGGTATGCTCATATCAGCTAATGAATTGAAACTTCAAGTTATAGATCTTTAGCTAGCATTACTAATTAGAACATTCATGGCTTCGTTTTCAGGGTTGTAGCCAAGCAAGAGAGGCTGTCTTACTAGATATTTAACTAGATTTCTTTATTAATTTCTTGGGATGTTAAAGGTGATGAAGTGAACTGTGAGGAAGATGGTTCAAACACCATGTTACAGAGAAGAAGCCACAACCCTTCGTCAATTTAGCAGATTTACCACAAGAACTACAGCAATGCTGTTTTGGTGCTTTTAAACTATTTCTTTGGTCTTTGTATTAGAGAGTTCATTTATTGTATGGTGCGTGGTTTTCTTAAATGAAGATTATTCTCTTTTCTTTTCCCATATGCTTAAAGAAAATGAACTACTACAACTTGTGTGTGTGTGAGAAGAGACTATTCAATCATTTTTGCCTCAAGGAGTGGCCCAGGTTGTTCTGCATTACTAGATGGCAATCACCAATCAGAATTAAATATATAGAAAAACCTCTTAATCACTCTAATTCAAGCTGAGCAAATCAATAACTAAAGTATCATTAAAAAGAATATCATCTCAAAAAAAGAAAAAATCATTAAAAAGAGTGCATTATTGAAAATATCTGTGGTGCAATGTATAGAGACTGATCCTAGTCTGCAGGGCAGTAGAAGTAGTCCTTTTTTTTTTTTTCATTATTTAACTAATGAGATATATTCCTTAAGAAGATCTTTCAAATTTTTTATAATATATTAATTATCTTTAACTATTTTTTTTGTACATGTTTGATATATAGAATTATATTGGCTTCCTAATATGACGAAAGCTAAAAAATTTCACATTAAGATCCAATGCGATTTTGACTCTCTAACACAAGTTTATACATAAAACTTAACATATTTTGAATAGAAATCACATTGGATTCCATTCACTGACTTCTAAGTATAACTTTATAAAGGAATAAGGAAGCATATTGTGGATTCAAAAGATGAGCATTGACCCTAGAACTCCATAACTGTACATGCTTTTATGTGGGAATCTTGTCTTCCTTTCAGGCTAGCTAGCTTTTATGTTAGTCAAGTGTCTGCAAATCTAGCTGATATACATACCAGTTACGTGGCCTGCGTTATTTTTATTTTTATGGGCAAAAAGCTACATATGGCCTATCAGTTGGAGGTCCCAGGATGTCCTCCTAGTTGGATGCAGTTAGGCAATAGTGCTGATTTTAGAATATTATCCCTGAAAATAAAGCACAAGACAATCAATAATGTCTGATTGTTTGTTCTAAGGTTAGATTTGTCGGACACTTCTTTCTGCTAAGTATTTAATACTCATTTTGACCATAAAAATGTTGATGTATTGCTGTATAATTAGTACCACACAAGTTGTCATAATCACTAAAACACTACATAACCTTCTAGAGCTAGCATATGATATATAGAAGTTGTTATAAGAACAAAGAAAATGACAATAAAATCACAAAATCCTCTTTTCTTCTTTGATTTAACCTAGTAACTAGAAAATTTGGCTGCTTTCTTCAGTCATATAATGAGCTACATGTTAGCAAAATCAAAATGAGCCAATTCATTGTATGTTGTCAAAGAAATCATCATCGGAAAGCTATTTGCAACACCAGAATCATTCTGATGGTTATCTGCAGATTCATCCAATAAGGAGAGACAAGATTTCATATCAATGCTTGGACACGCTGCCTGAAAACTTTTCACCTATCAATTGTCGCATCCTTTCTTTAGCTAACTTGACTTGTAAGAGTTCATATAAAGCGCCATTCCTTTGACGCTTTCATAAAAATGAGCATATAATGTAGTGGTGCCTTACCTTGCCTCTATTGCTTCATTTTCAGCTTTGGCAACTTTATATAACAAGGCACAATCTTTCTCCCTAACAATAGAATCCTTCAGCTGTTTCTCTACTAGAGAAAACATAGTTGTAACTTGTTCTGTCTACATGAATTACACACACAAAAGAAACTCCTTAACCAACAGCAGGAAAAATATATGGAAGTGAATAAAAGTAAGCATGTTTCAACACAAAATATCTATGCTTACACGATTCTCGATTTGAACTGTGAACTCATCCTAAGCCATTATTGTCAATTACCAAAGCTTGTGCTTCTCAATGTACCATAATTAGAGCATTATGCTAAAATTAATTTTCCATATAGATATACATAACAATATGTAAGTCCTTTAAGAATATTTGTAAACTAGAATCCAATACTGAAAAATGAAAAGGACGAAGTTTTTCTCCTTATTGTATTACATCATTTGGTTCCAAAATGAAATGATTGCATATTAAATATGTTATAAAAGAGAGTAAAATCCAAGTGTGTTTTCACGAAATCCTAATAAATAGAATATTAGAACTGGAAGCCATAGGAGGAGGTTTCCTTTTTTGGTGTACAAGATAAAGAAAAACAAATTAAACAAATAGAATAGAAAAAGAATCAGCCACAGGCACAGATATAGTGTCAGCAACTTTGGAGGACATTCAAAGAAACATTTTGCACTGTGCTTCAATAGGAGGAGCAACCCTTTTCTAATTAACGCTTCAACCATAGATAGAGAGATTAGCCAGGGAAAAATTATTTCCCTTTTATATTGGTCTGTAAGTATTATTTTCAATTAGAAAATATTAGATGAAATTTGTAGAATAATTATCATATTTCAATATTTCATAGACGACAACTCATATATAATTAAATTATTCATTATCTGCCTTGACTCATGAAAAAGGTAATCATCTCCTTTTTAATTTTCTAATTTTTTGCTAAGTAATTGAATATTAGTAATATTCCATTCTCTTGTTTCTATAAGAAAAAAAATTAATTTTTAAAGACCTAATCTTGTATATACAGAAAGAAAAAAAAAATTACACGATGAACAATTAATATAAGCTGACCAAAATAATTTAGGGCAATATAATTTTATCACTAATTTTTCGCCCAAACTTTTGAGAGTTGACTCTAATTAATTGATTAGATTTCTTAATTTGATTATAATTGAATAATTGATTGGTAATTCTGAATGATTGGATTTCTTATTAATCTGATTTTTATTAATTGGTGATTCAGAGAAAAATTAAAAAGTATGCTTAATTTCGATGCAGATTGCTAGTTGATTCGTTTTTTACTGTTGCTTTTTTATATTTGTAAACCAAAAAAAAAAACAAAAACAAAATCCTTTAGTAAATGAAAACCTGTTGAAGATATCATATGAAAAATTCACAATTTTAATATATACTTATATTTAATTAAATATTCGTAGAGACATTTTTAAAACAGATGCATATATAATCTGATAGAATCTTTAACAGTGATTTTCAACGGTTCTTGACAATAATGACCAAAAAAAAATCGTATATGACTTAACCATAGTTATTGTTTCATCTAATAATCATATACGAATTTTGGCAAAATCTTATCAATTTTTTTTTAAAGTAAATAACACTATCCTATGAAGAATTCACGCAAGTTGAAACCTGTTTGAAAAGTTAAATCAGGCAAGCATCTTTCTCTAATTATATACATTTTAATTTTTTTTTTCATAATCTTTAAACTTTAACTGTGATAATTAACCAATAAGTTTAATATTCAACAGCTCTAACAAAGGAATAAGTTTAATTTTTAATTTCTTTTTTAGTTTAAAACTTGGGATTTTTTTTCTAAAAAAATCAGAAAGAGAAGTGTTTATCTTAGTGAAAAATGTTTTTTTTTTTTTTTTTTTTTTTTNTTGTTTGAATTAGATAGCCATTTGATCAAGTTGCAATTTTACAAGTATCCCACCAAATCCAGATTGAGGATTTATGAAAACTCATTGAAAAAAAGCCCTGGAGTACAAGTCCAAAACGATACTGGGGCCAACCAATCCATGAGCCCCAGCTGTAGGCTTCGTTCATTAAGCTTGCAAAGGCCGAACCGAAGGCAATGTCTTTTATTGAGGTTTAACGGCTCTGCGTTGCCGTTTCTCCCCTCCCCTGCGGCTGAGCTAGAGCTACCACTTCACTTTCATGGGTTTTAGCTTTAGAGTGAACTGAGAAAAAGGGCTTCTGCAAATTCTGCCTCTGAGCTTGCCCACTTGCTCTTCAGTTCAGAATCTTTTACCCTTTGATCGAGTTTCTGTTCCCAAACTCTCCAGCATTCAATGGCTTCATGTGAGTCCCCCTCTCTATTTCTCTCATTCATTTTTCTAATGACAAAGGCCAGGCCTTGCCCCCCCCCCCCTCTCTCCCTCTTTGCTGTTTCTCTCTCTTTGTGTTTTACGGCTGTGCATTGCAGAATACGGAATGCAAGAACAAGTGCATGTCTGCTACTTTGCCAATTGCAATTCCCCTTTAAATGAATAACCTGTTGATTATTTCTTTTTCTTTGGTGAAAAGTCTGGTTTAATTTTTTACGGGAGATTGGTTATTTCTCAGTATCATCAGTCTCTGCATGTTTACTGTTGTGAACGAATGAAGGTGACGGTAAAGTTTCTCTCTTTCAAGTACATAGAACTATAGAAGTCTCGCAGAGTAACACATTAGTGAGCCAATCATCAAGAGTGAAAATGTTCTACTTGGATATAGACTCATTAGAATGGCATAATGTGGCGTGGGGATGTGTAGAATGTATAAAAAGAGGCTTTTGGCAGAAAGTTGTGGTAATATGTTAATTTGCTGTTTTCTACTGAAACGTGATCAACACCTACTTCAATGGTGGAAGGAATTGCTAATTATTGTCAAGTACTTAGCAATTTCAATTTTTAGTGCCTAGAGAGTAGAGACTTTAGAATTTCTAAACCAACCGGGTTTTTTAAATAGCCAAACCACAAGTCGCAGGACCCCATTGCCCAAATCAGAGACATCAAATTTTTTCCATATTGTTTTTGAAAATTTGAAATGCACTAACAGTGGCATAAGAAGTTGTATGTCTTACTTGATGACTTAATTAGGGACATGCCCAAAACTGTATGTAGGATATATGGATAGCCTTAACATATAAATGTGTCTTGTTAGATTGGCGGTACGTTCGCTAGCATTCTTGGAAGAGAAAAACAATTGCTATTTTGTCTATGGATTTGTGTTCTTTCTGGGTAATTATTCTTCTAATGTGGGGTAGATGATCTTGCTGGTTCTAAACCTCAGTTCTTAGATCATTAATGGACTGCAGGCAGAAAGAAAAAGCAGTGATGCATGTCATGGTAAATATCTCCCATGTTTGGCACTTTCATGAAGTGTAATAACTGTACTGATACTTTCAGCGTCTTGATAATTTCTAATGCACTCATTTAGTTAACCTTAGTAAGCAAGGTTACCACTTTGAAGTCAAGATTCTGCTATAATTTTCTATTCGTTTTTTCGTTTTGTTTTTCCCCTCGAGGTTTTTACTTGCATTATCTAAAATTTGCTGTCTGATTTTACTTTCTACATATCAGATCATCATCTTAAGTTTTATAACATCCAAAGTCAATTCTCTCTTTTTACTTTGAGAGTCATTTTGTTGTGATGAAGTTTAGACAGTAACGATTCAAATTATAGGAGTGTAAGGAACTTCTTCGTAATTTGCTCATTATGCCATCAATTGTATTGCAGGTAGCTTAGGGACATCAAATATTAAAGTATTAAACTTGGACTTTGGTAGAAAAAAAATTGGTGTTTTACAACAGTATGGCACAAGAAGTTGGATCTGTAGGAGACCCTTACAGTATGCTGGCTTGGTTATGTCACAACAGAGAAATAAATTTTTAACTCCGTGCAGTAGTCCATTGTCAGAAACCCAGTGTAAGTTCATTTCTTCTTTGAGGTTTGTAAATATTTTTTGACAAATGAAGAAATTTCATTTGAAAGAAGGAGGGCAGAATACAAGTAAAAAGGAGGATAAAGTATCTTCTTGAAAAGAAATACATAAAAGAACACAGCAGACAAGAAAAAACACTTCAATCGTTAAACTTTTATGACTTGTTTACTCATATCTGTGTATCTTTGGTTTAATTTGTTCTTAGATTCTTTTTATGAAAGATCATGGTGTTATCTGATACACAATGTCAAAAGAATGTTTACACTGGAACTACTTAAAATTGTTCTATACAAACGCAGCTGAAGCTTTGCTAAGTATATTGACATGAGAATTATACTAAGGCTAGTTTTTGTTCAAATGCCTTTATTGATGACATAACAGCTGTTACAAAGTCAGAAGATGGTTCTGAAGAGACTAAATCTTCTGCTTTGACAAGTGAGCTTATTCCTAAATTTAATGAGGTTAGTACATGGCTGCCAATTATTCTCTTCTCTACTGCCACATGCTAATCTATAAAAGATATTTGAATATATGATGACGTTATTGTGCCAATCCTCATTGGATACCTCTCTATGTTCAGACATTACTACTTGGTGGGATAAATTTGCCATGTGAATGTGTGTCCTGTTGTTTCTTTTCTTTTTGGTTTTTGTTTTTTGTTTTTGTTTTCACTTTTTCCTTTCAAGAGAAAGAGAATACATGTTTATCCTAATCATTGATAGACTACTAGGTACCAGCTATGTATATTGCTAGGTTTGTGATCTAGTAACCAGACTTACCACCACTACTAGCTATTGAGGGTTTTCTGTATGGATTGAGCTAAGGATATGGGCTTCTTCAATATCTGTTTGGGCCCAGCTCACCTGGCTTGGTTTCTGAATAATTAAGCTTTATATTATAAAATCCTTTTATGTATATGAGATTATCAATATGTTATCCAATATAAATTTTTGACATTTGCTATCTTTGTGTTTATACGTGTTCTAAAACTAGTTAATATCTAGGTTTCATTTCAAGCACTGTGTTTGGTTCCCAATATTAAACCAGCAAAGGACATACCTTAAAATTGAGCTCTTCATGCCTACTCGTTATATGTTCAGCACCCTAGAGCTTGAGCTAAGCTCATCAGTCTCATGCAGTTTTCTTTGTTTGATAACTGGTTTGGTGGTAATTTTCCTCGGACTGAAAACTCTGTTGCTCACAGTTTACGTAAATGGAGAGTTTAGGCCAATCCTGTTTTTGGGTCTGTAACATCATCTTTCCCCTTCTTTGTCAGAACAGTACTTGGGTGCTGGTCAAGAGTGCTTAATATTTTTGCTCAAGTTTTTAACACCCCCTTCCTCTCATGAGAAAAGTACATGTCTTTCTATCTTTGCATACATCTCATTTTGAAATTTGAAAGATTTTATTTGAATCTCTTTGCAGGTGGAATTTCTGCTCACAAAAGTATGTGAAACAAGCTCAATTGCAGAATTAGAATTGAAAGTAAGCAAAATCAACTTGGTGTAAATTTATTATTTTTCAACATCCCAACATTATATAATCATTCTCTTCTAAATATTGTTGTTGCTGTCTGCTACCCCACCACCCCCCCCAAAAAAAAACAACAAAACAACCCCCCAAAACCCAAAAAAAAAAAAATGCTTTTAGCTTGGTGGGTTTCACCTACGTATAGTGAGAGGTTTGACTGAGAACATTAGAACTTCACCACCTCCAGCACCTGCTTCTGTAAGTGAAAGTACAGCCCCAGAAGTACCCGAAGATTTAAACGGATCAGTTTCTACATCATCTTTGGCCATCTACAAGCCAGTGTCTTCTTCAGGGGGCATTCAGAGACTGCTAGATAAAGCTGCAGACGAAGGCTTGGTGATAATTCAGTCTCCAAGGGTAAGAATCCAGATTTTATACACTTTACACTCCTTAAATATAACATGTATTCTAAAACAAAAGAGCAGGTGGGTTTCTTTAGGAGATCTCGAACAATAAAGGGGAAACGTGCTCCACCATCATGCAAAGAGGTACTGTTTTCTTTTTTGTTTTAAATAGTCAAGGGAAATATTGTAATACCAAATGCTGTTAAATTTTTGTGAATATGGAGAAATTTATCCCAAAATATGCTCCATTAGTTTATGAAGTTTTGTACTGAAAGGTTAGAATATTTGAAATGGTTGATTATAAGTATAGAATCTAATAATATTGATATAACCAATGACAGAAACATATAGTTAAGGAGGGACAAGTGGTTTGTTATATTGAACAGCTAGGTGGTGAGCTGCCAATCGAGGTTTGGGTTCTGACTTGATATGTTATGTTACTCTTGTCATGATTATTATTTATGACTAGTTTATCCATTTCAACCCCTAAATCTTAATAGTTTCTTCACTTTTCCTTTTAGTGTGATGTGGCAGGAGAGGTCATCAAGATATTAAGAGAGGATGGCGGTAAGTTCACTCAACATAATATCCCTTGATTCTTTGAAAGATTATTAGTCTTGGATGTAATTTTTATTCTATCTCCTTAATTTTCATTACAGATCCTGTTGGATATGGCGATGCACTTATCGCAGTCCTGCCCTCATTTCCTGGAATAAAGAAGCTTCAGTAGATTGTGTGGTTTTGCTTTCTTTTTAAAAATATTCCCTGCAATTCTCTATGACAATAATGAGATGAGATAAAGTTATATTTTGCCATGCTGGGTTGCAGTTTATATACTGTAGAATTGCCTACAAACTGGAAATTCCATACAGAACAAGAGGATCAAATAACAGATTTGTTTAAATGTGTTTGCTGTGTCTTTATATTTTCCAAATTGTTAGTTATAATGTGTTTCATTTTTACCCATTCAAGATAAGAACCAATCACTAACTCAGTCACCAAGAGATGAAGATAGGAAGCAGCTTCTCTCAAACAAGAGTTTTTATTTATTTAATTAAAGGAGAGGTCATTTCTGTTCTGTCTACCCATATTCTCCATAATGTGCAATTTTCTCAATTAGGAATTCAGACTCTTCTTTTATGCCATCTTCAACTATTGTAATCTTCTTTGTCGTCCATTGCATACACTTTTAGAAAATTGCAAGCTTCTATTTCCCTATGTCCAACAAGAAAAGTAAAAAAGAGAATAACGAGAGATTGCGGTGGTGTGCTTTTCGTTACTGATCCTAATACCTCTTATATACTAATGTCACACATGACCAAATTGTTTTTTACTTTAAGAGAAAAGAAATAGAAATCGAGCTATTAACAATTTATGAGCTGTATNATTGTAATCTTCTTTGTCGTCCATTGCATACACTTTCAGAAAATTGCAAGCTTCTATTTCCCTATGTCCAACAAGAAAAGTAAAAAAGAGAATAACGAGAGATTGCGGTGGTGTGATTTTCGTTACTGATCCTAATACCTCTTATATACTAATGTCACACATGACCAAATTGTTTTTTACTTTAAGAGAAAAGAAATAGAAATCGAGCTATTAACAATTTATGAGCTGTATACAATCAAAAATTTCTCAAAATATTCTTGCATGCCGTGTGATATTTTTTTGGAAATTTTGCTAATAGATCACATGGATCATCCATTATTTTACATAATTTCAAAATATTACATTATCAGATATTCTATTATAAGTCAAATCAATCAAATATTATGTATACATAAACACTGTTAAGCTACTTTTTAGGTACGGTTTTAAGCTTATCCAAAATTCCAAATCAAAAGCACATATTTTTTTCACAAGCATGACAATTTGAACAATTGCACCTACTTCCATGATTTTTCTTTGGTTTAGGGTGCTCTTGAATTAGCTTGTATACACTAAGACGAAGTCTCTACTCAAACGATTATATAGGCACATCAAATGTAGGTTTATATCATTTCATAAAATTTTGGTAGGGATAAGTAATTTACTCTATAAAACTCTGGAATTTTTTTTTCTAGAAAAATAAAATCAAGGCACTTATCATCCAGCCCAAGCCCATAAAAGTTTGGGCTGAAGTTGATAGTTCTTTCATGTGTTCTGACTATTGGGCCATCTAATTTCTCAACTACATAGAACTATAGAAGGCGCCAAGGTTATTTTCGTCTCTTCAACAAGCGCGCCCCTTTAGATTCCTCATTCCTCTCAGTCACCACTCACCACACCAGTACCATTCTGAGAATTTCATGTGTTTGATTTGGCTTTGGGGTTTAAGGGATTGGGGTTCCTGAATCATGCTCGCTTTCTCTTCATTTCCCTGCATAGTTCTTCTTTTTCAGGGTTTCTCTTTAAGTTGAAGTGTTAAACTTCATATGACATTGCTCGGCTCGCTCATCAGTCACCACCATCTACATTTTACCCAAGAATCAATTTTTTTTCTGGTTTTCCGTCCTTGTTTAGCAACTCCGCATCTGGGTAAGTTCGAATTTTCATCAATGGCGGTGTCTTTTGCTAAACCTAGATATACATTTTCTTGACATTTCTAAGAATTTCGTTTACTATAGCATTCCAAATGTTCATTGATTTCATACTATAGCATTTGGGTTTCCTTGAATGTGAATGACTGCCATTTTCTGCGCTGAATTTTTTGTGGGTTTCACTTGAAAATCTACAAAAACGATTAAGTAACTCTAAGAATAGGTTGAGGCTCTGAAGTCTGAACTGCAGCATCATGGCTGCTTCTGCATCTGGGTGCCAATTTTACACTCCTCCCCTTGGTTATGGTGCTGAAAGGCTTTTCTTCCAGTCTCAGTTTCCCCCTAAAGATAAAGAAATTGAAGGTTCATCTGACATAGAATGCCCACCTTTCAAGAAGCCCAGAATTTCAGGTACACTTTCAAATCCTGGGATGCAATTTCTGCTAAACAACGCAACGACCCGTTATTTCAAGACCCAACTCTGCAGAAATTTCAGATTGGGTCAATGTAATTATGGGTCCAGATGTAACTACGCCCATGGAATCAGAGAACTTAAAGGGCAAGGAGTTGTAACAGGGGCAAATCCATTGGCTGGAACTTCTTATAGTGATCATAAATTGTCAAAACCATGTAGAATGCTCTCTGATGCAGTAAGGTGCACAGTTAAAGACAGTTGCCATTTCCTTCCTCTAAGGCCTGAGGACATGAATTCGAGAGAGGGTTCAATGGTAAAAATGATTGGTACTGGACCTGCTGAGCATTACAAAGATGGGTCTGGTCAATCAGAATGCGAGAAGGTTTTCAATGAGAGTTTTGATGCTGAAGTGAATCGAAAGAGAGTTCTGCTGAAAATACGGATATGCCACAATTGGAACATGAAAGGGCAATGCCGATATGGAAAGAATTGTCGCTTTGCTCATGGACTAGCAGGTATTTTGATTGTAGCACATAGCACTTCTCTGTTATATGTTGATTCTCAAGACTTTACAATAGCCTCTTTATTTTGTCTTGGTTTCCTTTTTTTTTTTTTTCCTAGATATCTTGTTGGCTTGGGCCATAATTTATTATTATTAACTACAGTAATTGGTTGACAAAGAGAAGAAAACTAGAAAGTTGATGTAAGTTGCATAAAATTAATTATGTTATGTCTCCTTAAGGAGTTGGACTTTCAAGGTGGACAAAAATTTATGGGACCCCAATAGTGCTGTCTTATTTATGTCTTTTTGTTCATGATCAGAAGTATGCTATTGCAAAATTTGGCAACCATTGCCATAGAAACTGTTAAGGATTTTTATAATTATAATTTAATTTTGAACTTAATTCGATTCATTACATTGGCCATGAATATTGTAGAATCCTCAGAGATAGGAAAACATTATCTAAATACTTTGAGCTTCTCAAGCGAAAGGCACAAGATAGATTCATATATTATCTGAATTCTGCAACAAGCATGGACAGGTACTGAACCTTAAATTTGCTAGTAGTTTCTTGTTTTCCTTTAAGTAGGAGAGATTAAGCCCATGTCCAACATTTGCCATTCTGTCTACAGCTTTAGCCAGATTGCCCAAGGATGTTTAAGTTAGGAAAGATATCTGTATCTTGGTACGATAAACCTTGGATTCATATGGACATAATCTTATTAACATCATTACCAAAGTAAAAGGATATTTATACTCTTAAGGCTAGCATTGGCATTTGGCAAAGTGGTCAACCTATAGTGAGATCTTCAGTGAGAAGTCTTTACTCACACAACTTGGTGGTCTTTGTTTCTCAATAAAAAGGAAAAAAAAACTGGAGCTTATTTTTTCATGATTGATGAGAATATTATTGTGTTTGATGATCTATTTTATTTGCACGGCGTTCTGCCATATTTTATTTTATTTTATTTTTCGATTTTTTGATGACTCTAAGTTGAACTATAGAGATGATAGATATGCTTGTAAAAACTAACTCTCAGACTCCTTTTATCACCAATGCAGAGATCAGGAAGCTTGATGGCTACTCTTCTGCAGAAGACAGAGTGATGCTAACTTCTAGTGCTACTACAAATGCATCAACTGCTACAGTGGCAAGTNTTTTCGATTTTTTTATGACCCTAAGTTGAACTATAGAGATGATAGATATGCTTGTAAAAACTAACTCTCAGACTCCTTTTATCACCAATGCAGAGATCAGGAAGCTTGATGGCTACTCTTCTGCAGAAGACAGAGTGATGCTAACTTCTAGTGCTACTACAAATGCATCAACTGCTACAGTGGCAAGTGACTCTTTGCCTAAGAAGGAATTGTATGGCACGAAGTGCATCTTCAAGAGAAATGAACTACAGAAAATCAATCGCGTCTATGCTGATTGGATTGAAGATGTGTCTCCGCATCGTGTTCATGCCCCGCTGTGCAAAGTGCAATATTCTAGAATTTTACTTTAGTATCAGTCCTAACCCAAAGTTGTTTGAGGGATATATACTTCACTATTAAGTAGTACAGGTATTCTGTATAGAGCCGGACAAACGTGGGACACTTTATTTCGACACTTGGTATATAATGACAATTTCTTCTTTTGGTATAATTTTGTAAACTAACAAAATGATATTAGCAAAAAAAGAAAGGAAAGTGCAGAAGAAATTAAAATCATAATCGGCTCATATTCTCCTTGCAACCGTAGGAGCAGACATCCATATAGTCTTCCATTCTATTCGTTCCTGCCACTCCAAGAAAGATTAAAGGGATTGATGTGATTGTATATTCACAAGCAAAGAATATATATATATGTCCTTAGCTAACATGGTTTTATTTACGACAATGTCCTTAGCTATAAGGTACTTATGATCTTCATATAAAAAAAAGGTTCTTATGATCTTGAATTCACATCAAGCATCTTCATAACAGAAATTGAGAGGCAATAGAGGAAGAAACTAAATACCTAGCCAATAAGTATTGCTCATGATTTTTGTGCAAGCGTTAGTGCAGTGATCAACAAGATCTAAAGTTCGCACACCAAAGCAATGGAAGAGACAGGTAGTGATACAAAGTATGTGCATAGCGGCTGTTTCTGTTCCAACACAAAATAAACAGCACAATGCATCACATCCTCCTTTGAGCTTAACTCTACGTATTTTCCTGGGAAACTTCTTAGGAATCTGGAATTTGTCATTTTTTGATGAAGAAATTGTAAGAATCCCAGCAGAAGATGGTGGATGAAAAGAAGGGACTGCGCCTAGGACATCTGCTTGGAGTGAAGATAGCACAAGAATCACAAATACAATTATCACCCTTGCAACTCTGCCCATATTATTACCTTAACAATTACCATTTATGATATCTTGTGAGCTTTATAGCATGTAGGAGCCAATTTTGTTGGAATTTTTTTAAAAAAATAATTAATTTAAATAAAAAGAATATTCAAAAAGTCAATAGGCACTTTAAAAATGAGTTATATTTTTTTTTATGGAAGTGACTTTTGGTGAAATTAATACACGTCTTTTGGTCAATGTGACTAGTTAGGTTATATTGCAATGCAAATGATTGTTATGTTTTATTTGTTGAATTTTGATGTTATGATAACTGATGTAATCGTCATGGTGGCACGAGTTTTAACATACACACAAAAGGAAAAGCCATAAGGCAAATATACATTCACTCGTACATGAATGTAGAAAGAATACTTGCTTTCAATTTATCCTCAGCAGCAGACATCTGAGGCCTGATTACAATGTTCATGACTACAAAAGTTCGCATTAAAGAGATTTATGATATCAATGAGATATCAGAAAGCTGTTCATTTGAACAATATGACAAATGATGAACCACACTAGACACTGTCTACTACTGTTTATGCATTTTCTGCAGAGGATTTTACCCATTTGATAGTTGAACGGGCCAAGGCTTCCATTGGATTAATACATTTCTTCAGAAGAGGGTCATCATGGGGCAGGAGATTCCGCATATCATCAGAAGCAAGGATAACAGAGTTCACTGCCCTCACCAAAAGAACTTGAAGAGCAATTCTTAGTAGATTGCATGCCCCTTCTATGTCCTTTCTATGTAAAGCTTCAATTGCAGGTATCACTGTATGTTCCATAGTTGCTCTATCTGGCAGTACGACCTCAAACCCCTACATACAAGTGAAGAAGATGAACAACTATTAACATCTTCTATATACTTGTCAACATAGTTCAACAAGCACTTAATCATTTTTCAATAATAATTCCATTTGAAATTTAACAAGTGATGAAGAAACAAATCAAATACAAATACTCACTTACTCCCTAAAAGAAGAAATATTGTGAAAAAGTTTCCTTGAGCAGCAAAATGAAATACAATAGCGGGCTGAATTACAATGCTAAGTTAAACACATACAAGCATTCTGTAATCCTGTTCCATCAAGATAGGACTCACCAACAAAATGTTTATCTATCCTTGCAGTCGATTCCATTTTCTTAAATTAAAGAATGGCACAATTGCAAGAAAGCTGCACGCGCATAAATCTAGACATACAAAATTCACCACATAACTAAACTCAATGGGGTATACAGATGAAGTTGCAGTTCAGTAGAGATTTAGTGAAACTAAACCCAAAAGGAAGAAATTTACAGCATTCAAGAAAAAGTAGCAGTTTCTTGGTTCATCATGTTCTGGATTAAAACAGGAATAATTAAAGGATTAAAAGTTCTCCACTTGGGAGGATGTATTTTTGCTCTAACTGCCATATAAACCAAAACAGCACTAAACTACTGCTGCATATATACTCCAAGAACTAGAGCTTGAAAATATCTTTGATCAAAGTTTGATAATTTAGCAGGGGTTTTTGGCATATGAATGTAGTTGACTTTTGTCAGAAAAAACAATATAACAATATACATATTGAGTGTATATGCCGTATTCCTAAAGTTTATAACCAAGGGAGTTCCCAGTGACGTGCACAAGTTAGGAAACTGAAAAGGTCACAAATTAAGAAAAAAAAAAAATTCAAACTCCCTTTACTTAATACACTTAGGCAATTACTTCCATTTATCACATTTAACAGTACCAGTTTTCCCATCAATCTTTGTAAAACAATATGAACCATCTTGGACCTTGAGATTCCACCATGAAGTTTTATATGCACAAAAAAGTTCAGACTCTGGCTAAACCACTGCAGTTTTTTATTCATTATTAGAAAGCAGGAAGTAAGAATGTAATTTTAAAAGGAAGTCCTTAAATATCAGCATCACATAGAGAATCCTAATAGCTAGACAGTAAAAAAGCAAACCTTTGTAATTGGGCATTTCCCAGAACATCTAGTTTCTCTAATCTTGGTATACAATAATAGATATGCTGATCAGATTTAGCACAGCAAGTTATTCCGAATATATCAATAGATATAATGTACAGGGGGAAATTACTTCATTCTCAAGTTTCTCCTGATAAAATCCAGCTGCTAGAGTAGCATTGGTGGCAAGCACCCCAATCCGCAAAGGACTTCCTGCTTCAAGTGGCTTTAACTTAGCTTCTTTGAGCTCCCTGGCAACACACTCTGCCATGTGAAGAAAAGGTATAGAACATCCCTTAGAAACTTCTTCATACCAACAATGTGAAATGTGACAAGGCATCACAATACAACGAGCACCAGAATTCTCAAGAAAAACCCTTTTATTCTTAAGATTCTGCACAATTGGGGAAGAATCCAATTTCACACTTCCAGCTTTACTTCTACCAGAAAGGAAATAACTTTTCTCATAGGACAAAAGTTCCTTACATAACACAGGATCAGAACAAAGCACAAAAGGAAGGGAATTTTCTCCATCTTCTGAACTCAACTCCACAAGTTTTCTTAAAAATTTCAGGGTAGCATCAACAGATACCCCTCCAATTATACCCACGCTACTCACCTGACTGACCAAAGAATTACAAGGTTTACCTTTTCCTGAAGCAAGTTTTGAACCATAAATCTTTTTAGTATCAGAAAATTTCCCACTTTCATCTGCATTTAGAATAACTAACGAAGGAGGCAGAGCTTGAACTTGGTAAGAGTCGTAAGACCGTGTCTTGTACAAGTTTCTAGGTGTACTTATATAACCCAATATATGGGATGGATAGTTCAAGGTATGGGAAGACATTGTGAACATTACATCCAACATCTCCAATTTCAAAACCAACCAAGCGAAAGTTGAATTTCTAAAATTTTACTGCAAATCAGGTGCAGTCTACCTTAAAAGTTGCTAGGAGGACATTGAAACTACAATGCAGTTTTGAGACCTAAAGATTCCACAATTCATCTAAAACTTTATCAAATACTACCTTTCCTTAAGAACCCCCCTCTAAAAGTTTCTTACTTGTGAAATTTACAACCCCAGAAACCCCCTTGGGTTCCAGGGTAGGAGATTCAAGGAACAAGACCCAAATCCAAAAAATGCAAATTTCTTATGCAGATACCTGAATTGACACCGAAGCAGACCTCCTCGTCTACCCAAGCAAACCCAGTCTCTCTCAAAGTCTCAACCCCACTGTAAAACCCAAAATGCTTCTCTTTCTCCAAAAGGTTAAAGCACTAGTAAAATTCTCAGAAAATTATTCATAAATAATCGTCTAACATGAGATCACATTTCTTTGTTGCCTTGTGCAGGAAAGACTTGTCCTCAACCTCAAATTGCAAAGCAGGAACAGGAAGGGTCCCTGTGTTAGGGGGGGCCCGGCCCATCTTCTATGTCCCTCTCAGTTCGTCAAGTCTTTGTTGAATGCACTGTACTCTATCTAATATCTATCTAGCGCTAGATAACTCGCCAATCTTATACAAAAATGTTTTCATAACAAAATGATATTTCCCTTCATTTTGATGGCCACCAAGTTGCCATTTCATATAGTCTTACGATAAATGCAAAATGTTAAGAAAATATTTTGGATTTTAAATTTTTTAAAACTAAAACACTTACATAAAAGTTTTCTGCCGTTAAAAAATAAAAATTAGATTTTATTTAAGAATATTAAAAAAAAAAATTGAGTTTGAGATCTCAATTTTATGAAAGATCTTCAAACAAATTGTATTATATGTATTTTTTTTTATTTAACTCAGAATTTGGTTTGAATATACCAAGTTCTTCAAATTAGTTAGTTGAGTTTTTTTGTTTTACTATTTTTTTTTATCTCTAACTGTAAAATATTTCATTTAAATTCATAATTCACAAATGCATTACTCCACAGAATCGAACAGGTGAAATTATTAATTGTGAAGTACTTATACCCAAAAACTTAAATGTAAAATGTGAAAAATTAGAAGAGATGCCATCAGATTTGTAAATCATTGGCTATCTTTGTAACATATGAAAAACCTAATGTAGTGTGAATATAGCATGTTGGATTATTTCTGTCATTCTTTTTTTTACCTATTTTCTGTTCAATAGGAAACAATACTATTTCTAATACACACAGATAAAACCAGGAAAGGTAGCATAACAAGAAATTAAGAAATACAAGCTTAGCTCAATCTCTCTTAAAAGAGATTATTTAAAATGCTTTGGGATGTATCAAACCCTATGAATCTGCTTATTAATACAATTAAGTAGTCTTGCTCACACAAATAAATACAGTAAGTACAGTGTTAATAACATAGCTAACGATAGTTTTTGCATGCCTTATAGCAGTTTTCCATATAATGACCTTCTCTGTTAAGATCTGCAACAATACCATATAAGAAACGAAGAATTATGAACAATAGCGCATTTACAAATACATATCTACGAGACACCAGTTAACCCTAATTGGTTTAGAGAATAAGCAATAACACTAAAGAATAAGGAAAAGGTTACAATACATGACTTAGCCTAACTGAATATAAATCTTCTGAAAAATGTTAATATATGCTTTGATGAAGGCTTATGGCAAATATAGATAGAAATGAAGTAAAAGACATTTTTTTCACTTCAATGCATTACGAAACTTGGACACTACTTAAGTGGAGAATATAAAGCTTCTTAATTACCTAAACCATAAAAGGTGTTCAGACCCGTTGCACAGCCCATGGTACAACCATAGACGAGGTTTGTTGTTACATCCGATGGTCTGTTCCCGAAACATGTTTTAAGACATGGAGCAGCACATATTGAAAACCACCCGATACCACCTGAGCCAAAGCAAAAGAAGGTACACATCATAGGAGAAGATGCTTTCTTTAGTGCATTTTTTGAACTCCTGCTCCAGGAATCTTAGGGAATTTCTTGAAATTGAAATCAACGTCCATATTTGAAGGTAAATTTTCTCGGATCATCGGGTGCGGAGGTAGCAATGAAAGGAGAAGAATTAGGAGGGAGACGCAACTTATGATCTGCTACTGCAGGTTCATGATCAGCTTGGACTACAACCAGCACAAGAAAAGCACCCACCATTACCATCAATGGGGGCTTCCTTGTGAAATTTCCCTCCATGTGAGATTCTCTTTGTTTTGCTTCCTCTGCTTATAAAACGTTTTATAGCTAAGCTGGAGATAAGAGCTTCAGCTTACTCCACACCATATTTAATAGTTGCTAAGCCACTGACATTTATGTTCTGGTGGAATGTTTTCAAAATAATAATAAATGACATACAGTTTCGAAGCCCTCCCCTTTCTTCTTTTTTTTTTCCCCCAAATAGTATTCACTCAAGCAGCATTTTTTTATTTAACCGAAGAGCTATTTTGTGATTGATTGTATTTTATTAACATTTTGTGTTTTCACTAAGGTCTTAATCGAGTTCACAAGAGTTTGCTGTAATTGTTCATTTTATATAAAATTTGAGTATAATTTTAATTAAGAATAATGATATTTACTTTCAGCACAAGTTATAAACGTTATTCAGGTGCCCGAAGATGGAAATTCTGAGTTTAGTTTTAGGGATGAGTCAAATGGACTTTTGTGATTAATTAAATAGTAAATTAAGGCAGCGTTGTCGGGACATTATATATTGACAAGATCATAAGAACTGTAAAGTAAAGCCCTAAATAACAACTAATATGAATGATTTGGGAACACATGCAGTATTACGATTAGTTCTTTTCTTTTTCTTTGTTGCTAAGACATTTATATTACAATTCATGTTAACATTCATTTAGGAAACTTTGTAACGGGAAAGTTGAGACATTTAAAACACTACTATTAATACATTAAATAACACTACAAGTACCAATAAGCATTGATGCCCCATTTGAAATCAAATTTTAGAACCTCATAGTATATCAAAACTTGAATTACTTGAAATTTGAGTGGGGTGTGCACCGAATTGCATTATATAATGTCTAGGCATTGCCTCTCTTGGTCCTAGTTATGAGCTATTAGGAGAATTAACAATTATAATGAACTTCTAACTGGGCAATATAGGTATTCAAATGATCATCGTAAACTCTGTAAGTTGTACGTAATAAGACATTGGCGAATCAAGTGCATGGCAATGCCAATGTTGCAATGTGATTTTTTTTATTAAATCTTGGTCCAATTAACAAACTACATACAAACAAAACTGGCAGATTAATAAGTGGCCATTTTAAATCGAAATGAATAGCTATTTAATTTGTTTAAATCCCTCTCGTTGATATTTGTGTTAAAATGCAACTAATCAAGTTCAAATCTCATTGCAACTGAAATTTTTGACAAGACACCAAATCCCCTAATATTCATTCACGCTCTAAATGGATTTTGTGTGAGAGTGTGTGTTAGTGATTAAAAACTATTTTTAGGCCTTCAATTTAATAGTTTAAATTTCAAAACTATTAAACTTACCCCATGTAAATGGATTTAGGCCTTGTTTCTCCCCATTCTACCTTTAACTTACCCCATGCAAAAACTCAATTTTATCCATGTCAAACAGAGTAATGACACAACCATTTTCACTTTAGACCATGAAATAGGCAATATATAACTCAATAATTAATTTAATTTGCACTAACTACCACCAAAGAGAGTACAACACATATATTATTGCTAACCATGTGAGAATCATGCACACAAAAATTCAGCCCAAAATTTCGAGATTATAGTATCATTTTTTATGGTGTAAAATTGAGAAAAAATAATTCTGAACATCCAAAAATCCTCAAAAAATTTAAAAAGGTAGAATGGGGAGAAAGAAGAATTGGGCAAGTTTCAATAAAAAATTCCCAACGTGTGGCCCCACGCACCATCACTCTCTTTGCATGCGAGTGGGCTTTGAAGAATACTGTTCACCATCGTCGACGTCTACCTCCATCCAAGTCTACAACTGGGTCACCTGACCTGGTTTTGCATAGAACCGATTCTTCAACGTTTCTAACATCTTTCAACACGATTTTCATACTATTAAACTCAGAATTTGATGATTTATCAAACCCATATGAAGATTTTTATCAAAAAATCGCAAAACTTGAAATTCAAAGTTAGGGTTCATAGCATTTTCATGGAAACATAAGATTGAGAAAAAAGACTAACTGCATAATTCAGTTGCGCCTATCTTTAAAACTTATGAAGTTTCATCTTGGTTGTTCAGAGGTAGGGAGTAGGGACAAAGGGAGAGGGAGGGGAAACGGAAGGGAGAGAAAGAAGGATGAAAAAGAATGGGAAAATAGAACCTTTAAAAAAAATGGGGCTAATTTGTAATAAGTAAAAATATTTACTTATATTAATTATTCTGATGCCTGGCAGGTTAAGTAAATTTGTAGTACACTTGTCACAATTTTAGTCATCCACTTAGGATGCACTTTTGCATGGGGTAAGTTAGACGATAGAGTTAATATTTCTTGCAATTATCGTAGCAAGTTTCCATATAACCTCCAACGTTGCCATCATCTGCCAAGAAAACCAAAAAAACGACGATGATGATAAGTAAACACTTTGATAACTTATTGCCGAATTATAAACTTTATCCTATATACATTAGTAAATCTTCTTTGAACACTTAAATTGAACTGTGTACATATACATCGTATAGTTTCTAAACTTACAATGGTAACATTTCAAAAATGATTAACATGATCGAATAGTATGGATATGCTATGCACTTTTGTTTCTCTTCCCTATCTATGAGACTTAACCCGTAAAACATGTGAACTATTCTGAAAAAGGAAACAATCATTTCGCATGGATAGCAAGAAATGAGGAGAAAAAAGGTTAGAAGTCTGCATGGTAGTTAGCTGGCTAGTTAGAATTCATACCTAAGCCATAAGTGGAACTCAAACCCTTGGCGCAACCCAGAGTACATTCTGGGAGGAAATTCACAGAGCTTACCCCTCTTGCAATGAAGCATTGCATAAGACATGGACCAGAACACATAGCAAACCAGGCGACACCTCCGGATCCCAAACAAAACATGGCACACATGCCAGGGCAAGCTGTCTTTTTAGCCACATTTTTCACTGGTCCTGGTACTTTAGGTTTAGGGATCATTCCCATGAAAACAACATTGAAATCAACATTGAACCAGGGACTATAACAACAACAAGAAGAAAAAGGGTTCAGCACACAAAGATACGAAAAAAAACAATCAACATTGAACATTAGCTAAATTTATATATTGAATAGATATTATACAGATAAGAATTAAATTTTTCCACATCCTCTCTAGCTATGCTGACTAATAATATATATTATACAGATTAGTATTCACATTGAAATCATCAGTGTTACTAGCAAGGATAAACAAATCCAGACAAGCTGTAAAAAGAAAAAGAAATCGTGTAACAGAAATTGTTATCCTTTAATATATGTAATTTTTATACCTTCTAAAATCAAAATATATATTGCATAAAATTTATATCTCCTAAATCACAATATGTATGTATGCATATGTATCATTCACAAATTAACTTAAATAGCATTACATTTTGTTTGTTGTTTTCGTGTGTGTGTGATTGAGAGAGAGGATGGGGATCATTTTGTAGCTAGCTAGCTTGTTAAGAACTTCATACCTAAGCCATAAGTGGCACTCAAACCCTTTGCGCAACCAAGAGTACAATCTGGGAGGATATTCAGAGAGGTTATACCTCTTGCAATGAAGCATTGCATAAGACATGGACCAGTACACATAGCAAACCAGGTGATACCTCCAGATCCAAAACAAAACATGGCACACATGCTAGGGCAAGCCGTCTTCTTACCCACAGCTTTCATCTTTGGTGGAACTTTTGGTTTTCGTAGTCCAGGGAGGAATCGAGGAAATGTTTTTGTGGGAGCCAACGTCTCAGCCTCATCAATATCTGTAGCACTCTGGTCTTGGGGTACGTTGAAGCCTGAATTTGTAAGTAAAGGAGAGGTATGAGCAACAAAGGGTGAAAACTGAGGAGAGAGTACAAGCCCAGTTGGAGTTAACTCATCATCCCCTTCAACATATGAAACTAGCATAAGAAAGGACACCACCACCATTAATGTCACCACAAACTTCCTCATAGCTTCTACCTCCTTGAGTTCAATCTTCCTTGCTAACTTGTCTTCACCTTGCTAGTTTCAAAACCTCTGATATTGTAAATTAAAATTTTTAACACAAGTATATTATATACTGACATAATTAGTATTTTAATAATTCATGAATTAAATATAGAAACTAGGATATTACTTGGAAGAAACCAGGGACTTTAGAGGTGTTTTACAAGGAATTGTATCATATAGTGTCTAGGCATATATCGTCTTCTGGCCCTTGTTATGAGCTATTACGAGAATTAACAATTATAATTATATGATTGAATTTCTTATACCCCAAAGGTACACGCAATTAATAAACAAGGTAAAGAACAATTCACAGCCTGAGTTGAAAATTAAATATCAAATGTGCCCCTTCAAAATAAATTTTAGAGTTCCCTGATCAAAAAAAATTAAAAATTAGAGTTTTTCTTTTGGCTACTATTTGTATTTTGTAAGAAGCAATTGGAAATACGGATTTGATTATACATATATTCCTTTACACTGTTCCTTTAAAGTTTGGCTCCATGTTTTGAAGCTTGGCCCCCACCTCAGGCAGTTCAGCTTCTGTTTATTAAGGATGATGTGACACTATTGGACACTCAAATTTTCATCATTGTTTACGTTAAGAATTTGGACTAGGAAAATGTTTGGTAATTGAAATTTTGTTGCCATAATTGCTATTATAATGATATAGGCTTATAATCACTTTTAAATAAATATATGATCTCTATCACTTTATTTGATCTAACAATCATATTTAAATTTTGGTAAGATTTTGATATAAAAAAAAAATTGTTGCTAAATAACATTATTCTTTGAACTGATTAAAAAAATTGTAAAAGAATATATTTTCATTTCTTATTTTTTTACTCTCCTACCAAACCCAGTGTATAATAACTTTCAGAGGTTTTTTAGATATTTTTGGTATTTATGTGGTATGTCATATCAAATACAAATAATTAATGTGTAAATGATATATGTACAAGTAAACTCTTTTTAAGTTTGTTTGAGAAAATAAGATCGATTATATTTTATATTGAATAAAATATAAAAATTATGTATGTTTGTTACGTAAGTGTAATATGACATACCCATGTAGTATAGTAGAATCTCCGTAACTTTTATACATGTGAATCTATTACATGAGCTAGTACGTGTGAAGAATTAACTTTCTTAAAAGTTCTTGAAAAAGGCTCATTAATAATTTTATATTTAATACACTTTCACATGTGAAGTCCAGATGAAGCACAAATCAACTTTTAATTGTGTTAAATTTTTAATTGAAGTAAAAAATTAAGAATGACAATTATGCACTTGATTGTTTGGTCAAAGAATTTATAATATCATGTCAAAAATCAACTCTCAAATAAATTTAAGTAGTCAGGGAAATACTCAAGAATAATTGTATAGTTTATTAATGAATATGATGAGAAAATATGAGTAAACAAACCAATAACTTCCTATAAGATGATGATTGATACCATTACCAAGAGATCATGTAACAATTCTTTAACAAATAATAACAAATATAATAGCTTGAATAACTCACTCCAAGTTTAGAAAGTCTGGTTCCATCTAAAAGTTGAGGTTAATTAAGCCCTCATTTTTTGTTCCTAAATAAATAAATAAATAAATATATATATATATAATAGAATTTTGGAACTTGGCTAATATGTCCCAACTCCTGTAGTTATTTTTCTTAAAAGGGGAAAAAAAAGTATGGAATAGAGATAATAATAACTCTTATCACACAAATATAGTTGTAGGCGCGTTAATATTTACTCAATCGGCTAAGTGCCAAAGACGAGAGAGAGCAAATATTTTCTGCAGTTGTCGTAGCAGGTTTCCATATAACCTCCCACTTTGCCTTCATCTTCCAAGAAAACCAAAATAATTAATAATGGTATTACTTATAACAATGGGAAGACTTTTAACGAATAAGCTAGCGTGGACCAAAAAAATATTTTTCAAAAGAATCCAAATTGAACATTAGTACGTATATATCCAGTTTATTAGATACATATGTGAGTTAATGTCTCAAAATCTTTTTACTGTTCTAAATTTTAATAGTTTAATTATTCTTCAGAAGAAATCAATATCACTAATTAACTTCTCACAGAAATCATTAATTAAGTTATATATCGAGTCAATCACCAATAGAAGTTAGGCAAAACTTAATTTTATATACATAAAAATAATTCTTCTTGCACACTTCTCTATTTTATACCTCTTTACGTCTCTCTCTATATATGCTAACTTACTAACATATGCTATGCAGAACATTTTTATTCTAAGTTATTAAGTACTAAAAAGCTATTATCACAGCAGAAAATTAAGGGTTTAAATTTGGTTTATTGTCAGTTTAAAACTGTTTTACACTATCATTCAAGTTATCAACATAAAATAACAAGTAATTGCTAATAACAAAGTATATATGTATATTGAAATGCAAAATTGCTGTAAAAAGAAAGTGTGCAATTATTTTTATACCCTTTATAAACCTAAGCTGGCAATACTTTGAAAATTATCAACCTTGGACAGTAGTTATGAACAAATTGCATAAATTTTTATATATATACTAACTCTTTTGAAAGTTATGAACATAAAATGACGTGTTATTCAGAATTTTTTAGGTGATGTTCAAAAATTAACTTCAATAGAATATAAGCAAAATGAAATAGCAATATTACTTTGCATGTGTGTGTGAGAAAGAGAGGGAGCATTGACAGCTTGCTTGGTAGGAGCTTCATACCTAAGTCATAAGTGGCACTCAAACCCTCGGTGGAACCAAAAGTACATTGTGGGACAACATTTGCAGAGGTTACGCCTCTTACAAGGAAGCATTGCAAGAGACATGGACTAGTACACATTGCAAACATGCTGACACCTCCGGATCCAAAACAAAACATGGCACACATGCCAGGGCAAGCCGTCTTTTTACCTATATTTTTCACCGCTTGTGGTACTTCAGGCCTAGGATACCCTACCCTTCTGAAGATAAAATCGAGACCTGAATTTTTGGATAAAGAAGGACTTGGGGCCAGTGGTGAAGTATTAGCAAGAGAGGGTGAAAACTGAGGAGAGACAGACCCAGTTGCTCCTAACTCAATGCCATGCACAGCTTTAACTCGTATAAGAAAGCACACCACCATCAATGTCATCAGCACATGCTTACTCATAACTTTTCCCTCCATGACTGCAATCTTCCTAGCTTCTCTTCACCAAGTTTAAGTCCTATATATTTATGCTTCATCACTTAAGAGGGTTGCACAAAAGAGCGTATTTTATATAGTGTCTAGGCATTTTCTACTGGCTCTACATATGAGCCCTCACGAGAATTAACAATTGCTATTCATTCCCAATGTCAACGAAGTAATATAGAAACTTGTTTCCAGCTGGATAAGTTCATTAATACTTTTTTCTCGACATTTTATTAATCATAGAAGGGTAAACACAACATAATTAAATATCAAAGGTGACTCTTGAAAAGAAAAAGTTGTATTTCTTTTTTTTGCTGCTCTATATATTTATTGTTAATTTTTACATATATTGATCTTTAATTAATTATACATGCATTCCTTTACATTTTGAAGAGATGAGAGAACATAACAAGTCATGCGCCTTCATTGAGTCTCAAGAAAGGGCCGCTTGCCATCTCAAACACTTGTATAATTACAAAATTAATACTGCAAGTTTCCATCTGATCTTTTCCTTATAACTAATTGTTCCTGTAAAATACCTTCTCCATTTCACATTATTTTCTTATCCAAACCTTCTAGCTAGTGCGAAACTCAATTTACCAATTTAAGAAAAAAAAAGACACATTGTCTCAATCCTCTATATAAAATACTCAAGAGTACAATAAGCTGTGTACTGTAGCCCCAAGAACTCTGCTATCTAAAATACTCATGAATGAATCAAGCTACGTTCTCTAGCTTGCTTTAGAGAAGTCACCTATATATTCTTCTGTTTTCGATTCCCTTGAAACTGTAGTGAAGTAGCTATCTACCTGTCATTGACTAAAAATGCTTTTCTTTCACTAAGTCCTTTCCTTTGAAGCTACGAACTATCTTTCTGACATCTCTTCTTATGGACAAGAAGGCCGAAACCAGTGCAATCCACATTTCTGGATAAATATAAATGCCTTTTGCAGCAAGACTCAAACCAGATTTTCCCATAATGATTTCTCTAATTAGACCCCAAATGACAATAAGTATTCCGACAAGGCTCAATCTCCCTGGTTTTATGAGACCCAAAATTGCTCCTGCCACAGACAAGTAGCTTCCTGCTAGAACCTGTTACAGATTCAAAACGTAAATGAATGCTATCTAAACAACTAATTGTATACCACAATCTTTATCCCCAAATTGCCTATGTGGTAGAATTTGCGTTCAAATGGTCCTATATATATATATAAAAACTTTTGCAACAACATTTTTTAAAATGTCCTGGTGTAGCAAAATCTGAATTCAAGCTGTCTTACTTACACTTTTTTCTCTGAAACTCATATTTACTACATCACAGTTTGTGTATAGTTGTGTACACAGAATTTTGCATTAGTCATTTCTCTTTGTTTACAAACCTCTAGGCGCTGGAGATCTGATGTTGCAGAGGTTGGCATGATATTGAACTTGTATAACTTCAGCAAATTTCTGAAGCGTGGGATGGTTTTTTGCTTGTAAAAAACCCTTGCAAGAGCTCCTGGGTAGAGAAGAGCCTTCACTATAAAAAGAGGGAAGAGATCACTTGCAATTAACTGAGAAGATGTCACTTCTAATGGTGTCTTGCAGATTCCACTTCTGCATGGGACCCTGAGAACCAAAGAAGGTTTCATTCAGCAGCCTCAAATATAATAGACTCTTTAATTTTCACTATTAACTTTCCTACGCTCAAATATACAAATATCACAAACCAAGTGAAGACGATCTATGATGTATGGCAAACACATTGAACATAACCCTATTAGAATTCGCACATCATGGTCCCTAGATCTTTCAATTTTCAGCCCCACTTTGAGAGAAGCCCCATTTTAATTTTCTGATATGTAAGAGATCGTTTTTGCACAATGGATCAATGAAACATAAATCAACATTCTCTAATAAATGCAGAGTACTCTGTTTTGTAAGGTCTTCTCCGTATCCTTTTCTTCCTTACTTTTTGGATTTACAGAAAATCCAATGGAAGAACATAGAAGGCCTTTTCCTTCTTCGAAATTTGCTTTTTCAGCTTAGTTTGTACATTTTTGTGGGTGGAAAAAAAAAACAAAAAAGAGATTAGATAACAAGAATTACCTGAAAATTGGGACTTGAAAAATGATTACAGCGAAATATGTTAAAGAAGCAATGGAACATATGAGGCTAGCCCATCTTTTTGAAGAAGCCATGGCAGCAGATCTTTGAAATGACCTTCTGAAGGGTCCCCAAAAATGAAGCAGAGGGAATAGATGTGGTAAACAGAGGGAGCAGTTTGACAAGTTCCACTTTACATTGAAAAAACTATTTTTTTTACATAGGATGATGATTATAGCGACTGGTCCACGTGGGAATATAACGTGGGGAAGAAGTGGTGGGATTATTGTTAACTTTTTCTCTAATATAGATACTCGTGATGTATATTAATGTTGAATGCTAATTGAGGAGAAGAGTACCTAAGAATGAAAATTATGTTAATTAAGTAAACTCTGTTTAATATTCAACAGTAATATAAGTCAAAAGCGTCCTACATATATCATGTACCATTTGTGCATATTGGTGAATGTAAACTTGTTTAAGTGCCATTACTCAATAAGCTAGACTAATTCAACCACCTTTTTCTCCTTAAAATGCTCAGTTCCTTTGTAAACCCATCTTCGTTCTCATGTTGTATTTTTTTGAGAGATTATTCTGTACATCTAAACTTAATTACATCTCTAGACACAAAAAAAAGTTATCAAATATCAGATACATAAATTACAAGTAGGGTTTATATTTAACATTTTACAATAAAGTACATACAATGAGAGTAACGAATATTTTTTTTCCCTTTTTTATGTCTAATTTCTCAAGTTGGTTACGAAGCTCCATTAGATATGAGAATGAGAATTTCTCTTGCCCACCCCCTAACGCACACGCAAAAAGATTTATTTCTTATGGGAAATCGTACTGAAAGCGACAACTTATACCAAGCGTTTTGGTTTTTCTGCACCTATTTCTGTTTGATCTGCACTGGACCACACAGCCAAACTCTTGTGGGAGTATTAGACATTTAAAAACATTGCATTCCAACTATCTCATCGTCACGAAATCTCCCTCTAGATTTAAATTCCGAGACAGCATGTGATGCAATACCCATTTCACTGAAATTCCCATTTCTTATAGAAAATCACAACTTCTACTCTACTACTAGCTGACACGCTACTATGAATGATAAAACCATGCATGAAGAGCACTACTTTCCTCTCCACTTGTTTTATTTATATTATTTCAGGTAATATAACATATACCTTGAAAGAAATCAAATGAAAATGGATGGTTTTTCTCTTATTTTTGCTCCATTTTTTAACTCTACTTTTATTTGACATTAAGTAGCTAATGAATTGTTAAATTATTAAAATATTACTCGTGATACTGGTAAGACTACCATCTACCAACTGAATTAATATCACCTTGTTCTTGATCTTGACCATATAAAACTCTAGGATAAGATCCCAAGTTGATTTGAAAGCTATGGCTCTGCTAATTGGGCTTGGAGCCTTGGAGGGTGCTCAAAGGCATAATTTTTTGTCGTTTTCTTCAAATTGGAAATCATAGAAAGCGTAAATCTTCATCAATTTTGAAAGAAGTAGAATTAACAAGATGATAAGCATCTGCAAAAGGACTGGACTGGTAATGCAATGAGAAGCATTTGCAAAAAGAGTGATGCAAAATTAAGTAGCTGGGTGCAGAATACTACCTCCAACAAGCATGTTATCAGATTTTTGTAAGGTAGCGGAGGAAAGGAAGCAATTAAATAAGAAAAGGACAAGTTCGCATGTGGGTCAGTTGCTAGTTGATAAAGCTCCCCCTCACATGTGGGTCAGACCATATAGTTTCCATGTGGGTCATAGTAACACATCCCAATGAAAATAAATAATTGCATTGTGACCACCAATTTTGGTATATCTTAGTATATATGCTAAGCTTCACCTTCAGTTCACACTAAAATCTTCATCATTTCATCAAGTATGTCTATGTGGAGCAACCTCCCCTTTGATCTCTTAGCCAATATCTTCTCCTTCCTCTCCCCAGACTCTTTAGCAAGAGCTAGATCAGCTTGCAGGAATTGGTATGCATGTGCCAAGGATTACCCTTTGGACCCAACAAGGTCTGCAGCACAGTCTCACCCAGCATGGTTCCTGGCTCTGCCAATTCGCAACCACAGGCCATGTTGCTATACTCAAAATCCAGCCATGGACAAGGACAATTGGCACGAGATCTCCCTCGAGTTCTTGTCTGTACCAGTGAGACCAGTTGCACCAATTGAGAGTCTTCTCCTCTTAAGGGTCACAAATTCTATAATACTCCAATTGGCTCTATGTAATCCATTCACAAGGCAATTCAGGTACCTCCCACAGTTGAACATTTCAAGGACTAACCCTGCTGTGGGAATTACAGTGTTGGACTCAAACAGCTTTAGAGTCTATGTGGCTGGTGGTATGTCTGAGGCAGGACAAGGTGGCTCTTTCTATGAACCAACAACAGAAATGTACGACTCACAGCTTGACGCATGGAAAATTGTGGGATCCATGCCGGTGGAATTTGCAGTGAGGCTCACCGTTTGGACCCCAAATGAGAGTGTGTACAATAAGGGGGTGTTGTATTGGATCACTTCGGCTAGGGCCTATAGTGTTATTGGCTTTGACCTTTGCACAAACAAGTGGTGTGAGCTTGGTGTGCCCATGGCAGACCGGTTAGAATTCGCCACACTTGTTCGGCGGAATGAGGTGGTGACACTAGTTGGTAGCACTTGTGGTGGAAATGCTTGCATTTGGGAACTGAATGAAGGGAGCATTTGGTGTCTAGTAGATAAGGTGCCAAGTGAATTGGGATTGAGATTTTTACAAGGGAAGACAAGTTGGGGAAGAACTAAATGTGCAGGTAATGACAATGCTATTTGTTTGTACAGGGATCTTGGTTCAGGAATGGTAATTTGGAGGGAAGTTGGTGATAAGGGTAGATGGGAGTGGTTTTGGGTTGATGGGTGTCGTTATATTAAGGGGAAACAGGTGCAAAATCACCCTATAAGAGGAATTCTTCTTCACCCAACTCTTGCTTCCTCTTGTATCTTTTGATTGAGGCGCATCTAGTTACGTGAGATTGATTGTAAACAAGACACGAAAATTGTAAAAAAATTACACTAGCCAAAGATGTGTTTGCCTTTCGTTTATGAACTTGATTGCTCTGATATAACCCTGCAGTAATAAGAATATTAAATGGTATAACAGGTGCTTGCCTCAATGACGCGCACAAGAAAAAAGCAAAGTTGTAATTTTGAATTTCATTAGCATGGCAGTGTAACCTGGGACGACTAGGTAACACCAAAATATAAAGTTAAGTCAGTGGCTAATACACTAGATATTAATACCCATATCCATGGGAAAATTGCAGATAAGAATTTCATTAATAAAACTGAACTAACAATAATTCAACATAATTAGCACCAATAGGTCAACCTGGGACCTCCTCCATTAAGCCCTATTGACTCAGGAAAAAGGGAAAAATTACTTCACATTTCAACCAAAAATTTACTGTGAACTTTTTAAGTATAAGATAACTAACCCGTAAGATAAATTGCTCTGCATCAGTTCGCTTCAGGAAGTGCATTGAATGGCGAGCAAAATTGGCAGTCTTATCATCACTAAGCACAATTCCTTCACCTATATCATCGAGGACCCTCACTTGGATGTATGGATCTTTTGGTGGCACCATATCCACCATATCCTGTCAAATGCAGATATTAGTAATCCATCTACTTATATGTTACACTTCAAAAAGTGCATATTAACATCACATAAATCCAACCACGCCCCCCTCCCGCTCCCCCAACCAACCAACTCTAGTAATTTTTAAACGCAATCCAGGCTTGTTTATCCCCAAGATGCACTAACTTTCCAAAATGAAACACTCTTGTATTCCCAATTTGCCTATTCCAATAAAACTGAAGGTACTTTTACAGTAGCATCGGCATACTACCTACTACTTATTGTAGGAAGAACAAGATTCCAAAATGCTTCCCTCAGTCCCTGGCACATGACTAACCAGAGAAGAATCCTCAGTTCCTGTTATCATCACTTGGATTCATCAGGAGACAAGGACAAACAGTGTGCCAATGAAATTGCTTAAGACTAGTAATATATGATATTTGCATGCATCAAACTAACCCACCGGTGGCAATCTAAAACTGATTTAACACAGTGCAATAGCTCTGGAAGTGCCAGCCATTGTTCTCAATTTATAAAGAAGAGAACTACATTTCATTATTTAAAATATATATATATATATATTATATAGTTCTTCTTGGATCATTCCCTGTAATCAGCTTTTAGCTCCTCAGGAATCAATAATCCTCAAAACTATAATCATCAATGATCCCGATCGCATTTTCTCAAAAAGATTTATAGAACCTCTTGAGAATACTTATAGAAGTGACGTTTGTGCCTGTCTAAAATTTGCTTGTGAAAGAGAGAAGGGGAGGAAGGTTACCACAGTCAGATCAAGTTCCAGTTTTGACATATATAATTTCAAAGCTGTAGAATGATTCTTAAAATACTCTTCCTCCAATGGACAGAGCTTCTCTTCAATTTCTTGAGGAAGCACGGGTCCAATTTTCCATAACAAACTTCTAATTATTTGTGCTCAATTATACCTGCATAAAGATAAAATTACAGTCTCATAGAGCAGAAGAAAAAATAAGAAGGAATGTGCTTGAAGGGTAAAAAGCCATTTAAGAGAGATCTTACCATTAGGCAACGTTTATTTCGAACTAGTGATAGATGGTGGATGAGCGCTCCATAGTAATCTGCGCTTCTAGTTGTTTGGACATCCAATCCTTCTTCTTGCATTTTTCTGTCGTTGCATCATAATCATATGAGCCACACAGAAAAGAGAAATGTAGTTAAGCATGGTCCATGGAAAGGAAAAGAAAAAATAATTAAATAATGACTTGGAGGATTCTTCAAAGTAAATGAACTGTGCTCATAAGGGTGATCATTTTCAGACCCAGAACTTGATGCCACTAGACTCCGTACACCAAACAGTATAATCAGAATATGCAGAACAACGTATTGTGAAATTGAAACGAAGTAGTACATGATCCACCACTATTATAACCTCATATCTGTCAAATCTCACATAGAAGAAGGAAGGAGGGGGGGCGGACGGACTTCATGCCAAGAAGATGATATAGAAAATATGATTTTCAACAGCATAATTCAAGTAAAAAGAAGAAGCAAGGAAGCTTGTGAACATTACTTTTACCTTACCAAGGACTGAAGCTCAAGGTGATGTTGACTGCATTATGCAATTACTTGTTCAAACAGGTCGCTCTACAAGTTTAAAGCAGAAAAGTATCAAGCCAAAGCCAGAACAAACTAATGTTACATTAAAGTGAAGCACACACAGAAAGAAAAAGCACAAAATGAGTTTCTGATGGAAGTACAGAATTGAGGGGTTGTGGTCATCTGAAGTTACTTGTGGAAAATGATCAAGATTGACAGCATGAATAGAAAGATTTACAGGAAAAGAAAGCAATATAAAGAGTCATAACATTACAAGTAGTTATCAATGATATCAAAACAGGTATCAAGTTTCATCTGACATCCACCACTTTTCAGCATGCATCAAAGTTGTAGAAATGCAAACGAAACCTAGAAGGAAACTAAGAGATTTGCATATTTAAAAAAAGGACAAACAGACGATGCACGTGAAAGAGCTAGAATAACATCAGAACTCAAATGTGGCGGAAACCAGGTAACAATTCCCGAATTTTCATCTCATGCAATTCTTAATGTCAGACATAGGGTAGAGAACTATATGTCAGAGTTGAATGTATAAACATATAAATCCATTCTGAAGATGATGGCTTTGAAGTTGTGCATGATTGTGCATTTTTGCTGATTTTTTATGTAGCTAGATTCATAATATAGGATTTAAATCTAAAACCTCTAAGAACACAAATAAGTGAGCTAGTGTAACATCGATTTTTTTTCTTTTATCTTACTGAACAATATGAAAATGTCTAGCAAAAGTAACTGCATAACAACTATTTTTGCTTAATCTTTCTTCCAGTGAGGGGCATTTATGAAGTCCTCAGTAAGCTCGATTTGAGACACAATTTAGTTAAGCTTACCAGCATTACCAAAATTTCAGGCCCACACCCCAATTAATTACGTAATTTTTGCTACATAAGGAATTCTAGTAGAGTGTTTCCGCGATCTAATGCCAAAAACTAGAAAAAAAAAAAAAAAAAAATGAAGTCCGCAACTGAGATGCGAGATCACAGAAGTAATTTGAAAATGAAGAGGTGGACTTACATTGAAAGGCGTGAGCGCTGGCAAATTCTTTCAGAAGTTGCATTGCCCTTCTCCCATACATGTTTCAAATTCAACAAGACTGCATAACCTTCACTGGTTGGGAAATTTCACCGCAGTGAAGAGCTCAGAATTATAGAAACCAATATGAATCTGAATGGTGAAACTGAGAAATTGGTGGAAGAAAGATCTGTGTTGTCTCGTTTCCATTTAGCAGGCTTTTTCGCTAACGAATTCAAATTTACCGCGAGAGAATGAGAAGAGAGGTTTGAGAGAGGACATAGAAGAATTAGGAATTTTGATGCTAGGTTTTTTTTAAAAAAAATAATCACTAGTACAATTTTGATATTTTGTACAAATACAAAATGACCTCGGGTGCAAATCAGTACCCTACTAATAAATAGTATTTGAGTGAAAGGTTCTAACTTTTAGATATTCATTTGGGAGTTTGAGATCAGTTATTTCCTGCTCTGATTAATTAATTAGCGGCTTTTACTAGTAGATCAAGCAGATAAATTAGTATAATATTTTAAGTAAGCTGAATTCTGTGAGCCTGCACTTAGATTTCTTTCTTTTCCTTTCATGCCAAGACTCTCAGGTTTTCATTGCCATTTTGTTTATCGAGGCGTATATCAAAATTTTCATTGCACCATCATGCTGACCAACATTTGTGTTAGGATTCTATGAGACTGTCTTGGTCAAAATAGAGGCCGCACCATCCCTTTTGATCCATATAGCAAGCTAATGGATACATGGTGTGGCCTCTCTTATCATCTCACAATCTGTAAAGAAAGTTGCTGAATTGTCCACATTAGGTACAAGTCTAATAGCCAAATTTAGGGCAATAATGACCATAAGAGTTATTAGAGCTGCACGCTGAATGAAAATATGGGTTAAATTTTGTTCTCGAAAATTCCATACACAGAATAGATTATAAACTATCAGGGGAGAAACCATTTGAAGGGTAGGAGTAAGAATATGTTACCTTATTTGCATAGATTGTCCAATTTGTTAGAAGCTCAGAAAGCATGGCTCCTACACATCCAAAAAGTGCACCAGATGAACAAGCTGATATGGCTGCTTTTGCAAATGGCTTCAGATTCAAAAGAGATAGCAAGCCAAATTGAAGAGATTAGAAATGGAGTAAAGAAAACCCAGAAATTCAATTATGAAACTCAGTAAAGCGCTTACAAAATCCAAATTCCTCCTCCTATAAACGAAAGACTAAAACATGTTGGCAAGTAAACGTATAACTCCAGCATGAAGGAACATGCAAGAAAAGAGGCGCCAAACTTCATTCTTTTCCATATCCTGCGCAAGTGAGAACAATAGTTCAAACTTGCATATCCTGCTAGGGAGACGAGACAAATAACTAGTATAACTTCTTTATAACCTTTGAAGTTTGCATTGTGCTTGAGCAGAACAAAGCAGAGTGCTTTGAGTCTGTTTATAAGTGATATAGAGGATTACCTTCACTCTTTTAAATTTCCTTGTGCAACAGTGCAAGTATGAGCTATCCTGGCTTTGTAATTGCACTAGAATCAAAACTTAGCAATATATCAAACAATGTCAATTCTCAATTTCACCCTTAACCTTAAGTTCAAGTTCACTTGGTTTTCATGTCTCAGTTAATTAACATTTCAATTAATCACATTTTCACTTGAAATATACTTCCTTTATCTGTTCAAGTGGTTAACCAAACATAATCTAAAACAGAAATAAAAGAAAGGAGTAGGGTGCAAATCAGTGTCCTACTAATAAATAGTATTTGAGTGACATTCTAATAATTGTCTTGTTTTTTTTTTTTTTTTTTTTTTTNATTGTCTTGTTTTTTTTTTTTTTTTTTTATGCGGTACAACATTCAATGTAACACTCATTAACAAACTTTCATTTCATGATTATGTCATTTAGATCTTGGGGCCCATTTTTAAATGTCAATTTCCACACACTGTTGTAGCCATCAACCTTAATGGCCCACGGCAACCCATTAAAAGTTTGATCCATTATTTGAGCAATCTTTTGTGTTCGTGATAACGTTGATGATGTGATGATGATGAGGACCTCTTTTATGAACACATTCGTTGAAATTTCTGCCTTGAATAATCACTATTAGTTTAACCCTAATCCTTGTCTTGATCATATGGTAGGTTACCAAATTTCAAGACCTTAATTATGAAAAAGGTTATTTAGAGGTGTTCGTGGACCAAACCAAGATTATGCAATATTATTAATTAGTATTGTTATTGTTAGTTTTCTTAGGTGGTACGACCATAGATTGATTCAAGGTTAGAATTTTAGGCACAGTGACTTCATTCAGTAAGCAATTACATGATGGGATTAGGGTGAAAATGTGTTATTAGCTAAATATTTTGAAGGGGTTTCTTGAATAGTGAGTAAGGATAGGGACATGAATGCATTTTTCTGCCTTTCATTTATTGAATTGATTATGATAAGGCTCTTGCAAGTAGTGCACATTCACTTAATTGGTGGACCAGACATCCTTATCTCATGCTCCGTTGCCCACAAGTCACCTCCTTCAATTTTTAAAGTATTTAGTTTTATACGACGACTCTATATATGCCCACATAAGTGTAGTTTATGTGCATACATTCTCATAGTTAAGACTCAAGTGATTTGTTAGCTATAATATATTGTATTCATAAACTAAATATATATATCATATTTACTTTGTAAATCATGGGAAAGAATAATGTTTAGTCAATAATATACAACAAATACTTACCGAGATTTTAATTAGTCAGCAATAACTTTTACTAGTGAATTGTATATGACAAAATGGTGAGCTCTTATTTTGTCCACTCTTGGCTTAATTTGACAAGGACCACTAGTTTTTGGTATCGTTTTTCATTATAAAAAAAAGTAGGACAAAATGTCAATGTAATAAGAGGTGGTTTATTTGGGAGCTTAAACTATTTCATGTGAATTTTTATCTGATATAAGAGTTTAATGAAATTTTTAATTTGTTTTATAGATTTTTATACATGTGTGTTTATATTATATATTATTTATTCTTTAAACATGTTATAATATGCAGAGGATATAAAGGTGTTGTGAGGTTTGATTAGCATGTGATCCCCAGCCAATCAGCATGAATGGGAAATCAAGTATATGGTTTATTTTGGCCATATAAACAAGCAGGTTCGGTTTCCTTGTTTTCTGCAATGCTAATCATCGTTTCTTTATGCCTATACGTAAGTGTATTGGAAATAATTAAAAAAAAAGCCAAAAAAATCTTTTAACTTTTCAAATAAAGTTTCAATTTTTTCAATCAATTAAGGAGGACAATTGAAACTTCCAACAAACCATACTAGCCAACCAGGTTGGGAATCTTTCTTTAATCTTTTTAATCATTACTTAAATTAAATACCAAGATTTACGAGGTGGTAATTTATACTAATATAAATTACAATCGTTAAGATCCATCTATTTTCTAGCCATTTCTCATTTCGAATCCATTTTTTTCTGTTGATATTTCTTATCCCATTTTATCTTCCAATATCCATCCCCATTTTATAATTTGATAGTCTTGGAACTTGGATAACTAATTATAAATATTTTTTTAAAAAAAAATTATCCCTATATATTTATCTTTCAATATATAATCTAATAATTTGGCAGTTAATTAGTTTATAGAACACCATTTAAATATTAGCTTATATCCCACCTAAATCTCTCCCAAATATTAGTTACATTAAATTTAATATTGAAAACCCTGATCTTAATTAATTTTAGCAAATTAACGAAAATGATTGACAAGAGCTGGATTTGTGTGAAAGTTGAACAAAACCAGGTTAGCCCTGCAAGGAAACTAAAAAGCTTTTAATCCCATTTCTAGCCCATAAAATAACAAAACCAGTAAAATTTAGTTTTTACAGCAACTTAATTCAAAAACAAAATTCTAAATTGGCGTGGTTTAACGTTAATCAAAACCAAACCCCTCCTCTAATTATATAAGCATTTTCAACCGAAAGAAAAGCATTAGAAAAATCCCGCAAGATATTGACCATGTTGCCATTCCATCACCTTTTCTATTAACCACTTCTCTTCATTTCCTTCACCAACTCTCTCTCTTTCTCTCTCTCTCTCTCTCTCTCTCTCTCATTTTTTTTTTTATATAAATACGAAAATTCATACATACAGCAAAACTGGGAGGAATTTTTTGTAGCTTCAAAGNTATATAAATACGAAAAGTCATACATACAGCAAAACTGGGAGGAATTTTTTGTAGCTTCAAAGCTAGAAAGATCTAGATAGAGATAAGAGATAGAGAAGCCATGGCTGGTTTGCAAAGATCTGCAGTTTCTTTCAGAAGACAAGGTTCATCAGGGCTTGTTTGGGATGACAAGCTCGTATCAGGGGAATTGAACAAGCCCAACCAACAAGAACAGGGGCAAGAGCAGGACAAGGCAGAGATTAAAGAAGTTAATGCCGGAACTAACGTTGGATCAATCGAGAGAAGCCGTTCCAACGGCGGCGGTCGTGGTTACCGGACCGGAAAAGTGTCTCCGGCGATTGAGCCACCGTCTCCCAAGCTCTCTGCATGTGGGTTTTGTGGAGCTTTTGGAAAACCAGGGGATAAGCAGGGTCAACGGCCAAAGCCCGGTAAGCATAGATCAAGATAACTCATTTTTGTGGTTTTCTGATGGCCGGAGATGGGATATTCCGGTGGAGGCGCTCATCAATTCGTGATATTTTCCGTCTATGTTCACTTTTAGGTCTTGTAGGGGGGTGAGTTGATATATCAAGAACATAATGATGAATGCTCTGTTTCTCTTTTGCTTCTTTTTCAATTTTCAAGTTTTTTATTTTGATGTATTAGATCAATAGTTAGATGGTAGAGCTGGCTTTAATTTATGGGTGGGTGGATGTAATTATGTGTATATTTGTTGGTTCATGAGGAATTTTGATATTTTGTACAAAGCAAATCTCAAATGGGATCTTTTTCACATGATTATGCATGTTTGGGATGGATGCAATTATGCAAAATAAGTTTTTTTTCTAAGCAACTTGAACATGATTGAGTATCTTTCTTTTTTTATTTTTCAAAAACTCTAATTTTCTCAATTGTGAAGAGTCTAGAGACATTTTGAACAGTTTATTGAAGACTCAAAGAGTTAACAGCTGTGTAAGTAAACATAGGAGAATCAATTTGAGAGGCATAGATATGAATCCTATAACCTTTTGATGTTTGCTTGGAATTACCAAAGAGAAAGATGGATATGTAGGTAATGTTTTATGTTCTCCATATCTAACAATAGGTGAAGTTGTTGGTTGCTATAGTTAATAGTGATTTAATGGTTCATTATAGAGTCAAATGCTAGAATCTAATGTATGATTCCTTCTTTGGGATGCTCTGCATCACAATATTTTTTTTTTTAAATGGATCTTTGGTATTTGACAATAAGGTGAAAAATATTTTTTTTTTTTATTTTTGGTATTTGACAAAGAATGTGAAAAATAAAATGTAACTTTTAAATCATCCTCTATTTTTTTTTTTTTTCGTGAATAACGTACCCAAAAATTGTATTATAAACTTTTATTTTTATTTTTTCATCGTCCCACTCCCACTTGTATTAAGTTATTAACACACCTTGGATGGCATGTGTATATACTTTTTTTTCTATCTAAATTTATAGCGTCATTACTCATTACAACTTGTTAATTTTCATTAAGTACCTTTAATCAGGATCATTACCGAAAGAAAGTAAGGTCATCACGTGATTTCTGTTTCTAGTATTCTTTGTCAAAGATTCCTACTTAATTCTTCGAAAAAAATAATACTGCTTGGCCAATAGAAGAAAATATTAAAAATACACATAAGTTCCTAATATATTTTTTTCTCTATCTATTAATTTCACCTTTTAGTTTTACAAACAACTTCATATTTATAACGTTGTTATTTATTTTTATCGTATAAAATTTGCTTCTACTTATTAAAAAATGATGCTTTTAATGAAGAGTTATATAAAAACTTATAATAAATTAGATGCCAAGAGTTTCTTAATTTTAACGATTATTTCAACTCTTATATATTATATGTTTTTTTAAAATTAATTGAGCTAATAACAGTACTTTTAATTATTTTTCTGAGTTAAAAGCTGGGTGAGTCCAGAAAAGGTAAAAGCTATGGCCACGTATTACCGACATAGCAGCAGCCAAATTGGACCATCATTTTCGTGTAAATTTTTGAAAGCCCATGAGAAATCATTTATGTTATGTTTGACTCTCTCTCTCTCTCTCTCTCTCTCTCTCTCTCCTTCCACCATTTGTCATTTCACCTTCTTCCTCTTTTCCTTCACTTTACCTTTTAACTAACAGCTCCAAACATAAGATAATAGCAACAAAAATGGGCCTAAATGTTATGAGAAAAAACGTGCCTAAATCGTAGCTTCCAGGTGCATTACAATCCTTGTTTCTTTTTCTTTTAAGTACAAAGAGCCCTAAGAATAACAGAAGCAGAGAGTTACATGAGACTCAGACAGACACCAATGTTTAAAGTACACAACATGTCTTGTGATGTGATCTACCAAGAACAACGTCCTTGATCTCATTATTAGCCTTTGATGCAAAACTCACTTGTACACCACCTTCTCCTCCTTCCTTCTTTCAGCAATATATCTTCATATTCTGAATTGTGATAAGAAACTATAAATATATGCAAAATTAACCTTGGAACCATTCTATGTTGAAGCAAGCGCCGTTTATTTATAATGCCAAACAAGGAATATAAACTAGGTGCTATTCTGTCCTCATACAATAAATACTCCTAGGTTATAGATTTTGACGTGAATGTAGTTTGGCTTTAAAATCGTCCGAAAGGATGCAAAGAACAGAAACAGAGAACAATTTAGAAGAAAAAGGGAAGGAACTCATTTTTGAAGTGATTATTACAAGTGGAGCATAATATGTGCCTAGAATAATTGCAGATGGAAAATATTGAGATGATGCAGTCCCCCTAATTCATGTATTTTTTTTATGAGAGAAAACCATGATTTAACCATCCTATTGATGACTCCATCATAACACTAATCTATTGTAACATGTAAGCAAGGAACACTAATTAATCAGTTTCACAAACTACGAAAACCCTACTAGTATAATGCTCATGACAACTTCCCTTTTTTTTTTTTTTAATTTTCTATCATATAATTATATTTACTTGATTAATTATTTTCACATCTATAGATTCTTTATATTCTAAAGAACTTCTATTAACTTTTTTAAAAAAAGGCCCATTGACCTTAGGAAAAATAAACAATTTAATTTGTTCTTGAGATATTTCTAAATAAGATCATAATGGTCCATGTGTATATATATTTTTAATAATTTATTTAACATGAAATAAAATTTGTTCAATATGGCAAATATTATATATAGTACAAGTAGAATTGTCAATTAATAAGTTATTAGGTGTAATTTAATAATAAAATATTTAAGCAGTTTCTAAATTTAAAACAGAATTGTCCATTGAAAATTTATTTTATTGTGAATCATATGGCATACATAATGATATTTTTGCTTCTGTTGTTTAAAAATTTATAATATAGTATTGAATCATTGTAGGAAGTTACCAAGAAGCAACGAACAACACATCATATGCAATACATTTTATTTTATTTTATTTTTATGTTTGAGTCAATTTTCACGCACTAAAAACTAAAACCATCTTAAAACGACGCTCCAACATCCACATTGTACATTACGGTGCATTCAGAAAAATCAACCTCGGGCCGCCGTCTTTCCTGTCGGATACAAAAAACCTGCTTGCTTCCTAGCTCATAGTAATTGGCAAACTGTTCTTAAAATCTCTTTAGTCTTACTCATTGGTGGATAGTTGATAGTTGATACTGTCCCTGTCGTCCGACATGGTCTGGTACAGAGCATGAGGAACCTCAGAGCTTGTTCATCTTTAACATTCATCATTGTCTTCATTCATGTACATGTTCTTGTGACTCCATTCCTTACTTGTACACAAGCATTTGAGTTTAACCCTCTGATACAGCTTCCACGTTCTGGGTTGGCCGGAACCCGACCCAGATCTAAACGGGTTCTTTTTGTCGGTGATTTTGGTGCAAAAGGGGATGGCCTTCACAATGACACTAAGGTAAGGAACTTATTCTTTTAACTTTGAAGTGCCTTCGATTGGTCTCTTTCTATATTTGGTGATCCTCTCCTCAAACTATGATCATTTCCTCTTTTCTATGTGCTTATGCTTTCTTCCCCAGCTATAAAAGATTAATTTTTTTTTTCTTGCTTTAAAGACCTCAAATTTTGGTGTTTTCTTAGTAAAAATTGGTTGAGAGCAACATATCCCATTTTAGAAACTGTATTTCATACTCTACAGAGAAATTTCATATGCTTTAGATGTACTTAGTAAGCATTTCTGGAGAGAGGGTTTTTCTTCAGCTTCAAACTTTATGCAAATTCTTGAGATTCATAATTTGACATACTTAGGCAGAGGAGAAATATTCAAAACACATGTACTTAATGGGTTATTCATGGAGCAAAATCTGTTTTTTTTTTTCTCCCCCTCATAGGACATGTTTGATAATTTGTCTGACAGAACTTGGTAGAAATCTGGGTCTGCAATCACAATGCACAGGCACCAGGATACTAAACCGTATCTTGACTAAAGTTTTTTTTTTTTTTTTCAGGCTTTCCAAGATGCTTGGAGAACTGCTTGTTCTCGCTCTGGACGTATTAAAATTGAGTTTCCTTCTGGAAAAACTTTTCTAGTATATCCAGTTGATATTGGTGGTTCTTGTCGATCTAAGATCACTTTGAGGGTAACCACCAAGAATTGAAATTTCTCAGTTATTCCAGTTTTACAACTGCTTCTTTTAATTCCTTGGTGACATATGTCTTGTGATTTTGTTTTACTTACTACATTGTTGTTTAATATTTGATAGATCTCAGGTACAATAGTTGCACCCAAAGATCCTGAAGCGTGGCGTGGTTTAAATCCACGTAAATGGCTTTACTTCCACGGGGTGAATTACCTTACAATAGAAGGTGGTGGGAAAATCAATGGAATGGGACAGGAATGGTGGACTAGATCTTGCAAAACCAACTCAACAAACGTATTGCTATCTGACAACCTTAAATTTATGTTTCTTTGAAATTTAATCATCTGTATTTTGGGCTTGAAGTGACTGAAAAGTGTCCTTTTGGCAGCCATGTCGACACGCTCCAACGGTTAGTGCAGATTCAGAATATGGAGCCATACAGTTAGTTTCACTGATCTGATATATAAATTTTGCCTGTGTCATTCTTTCTGCTAAATGTAGAGCCACAATTACTGCAGGCCATCACTTTTCATAAATGCAAGAATCTGAAAGTCAGGAACCTTTTGCTGCTTAATAGCCAACAAATGCACATGGCATTCACTAGCTGTATGCGGGTTGTTGCGTCCCATCTCAAAGTGTTGGCCCCTGCTTTCAGCCCTAATACTGATGGAATCCACATTAGTGCGACAAGGGGTGTTGAGGTCAAAAATAGCTTAATTAGAACAGGTTGGATATCCTCAATAAAGTGCAACATTAGCTTTACTTAATCTCAAGAAGGCACCTATGACTTGTCAATGTTTTTATATCCGTAAGGTTGCTTTAACTTGGTATAAACACTGAAATAAACTGCTTAGATATCTAGTAATATTTTTGGCTTATGGAATTGTTCGATTACAAAAATGTGAGCCAGTTTCTTCATATCCTTTCAGTACTTGAGGCATAGTTTTTACTGACTTCTGACTAAATTAGTTACAGATTCAAAGGTTATCCATTTTTCCATTTTATTAGAAATTTGAAAGGGCACCAGAAAATGCACATGCAGCTTGAATAGTAACAATAATGCTTTTTTGTAACACTCAAATATGTTAATCATGAATAAGCTTCTAGTCTCCAAGTAATGTATTGGAGAAAAATATCTCATAGCACCACGTTCAACTTCAGGAGATGACTGCATTTCAATAGTCAGCAATTCTTCTTTGGTCAGGATCAGAAACATTTCATGTGGTCCAGGCCATGGCATAAGGTGAAAGTTATTCTTACTTTTAGTTAGCTATGGCATTGAGTGGATAAACATGTTAATTTATGCTGAAATTTACTCTTCAGTATTGGTAGCTTGGGAAAATCAAGAAAATGGGAGAAGGTGGTAGATGTAATGGTCATTGGAGCTTATCTTTATAACACTGATAGTGGGCTAAGGATCAAAACATGGCAGGTAATCTTCTTCACAAAATTATAGCAACGTCTCTCTCCTATATATCTCACCGAAATTCACAAGTTACATGCCTTCTATTGTTCATCAGGGTGGTAGTGGCTTTGCCTCCAAGATCACATTCCAGAATATCTTGATGGAAAATGTGTCACATCCAATAATAATAAATCAATATTACTGTGATTCCAAACATCCATGTAAGAATCAGGTATGGAAATTTACCAGCTTTTAATTGTTTAAGTTACAAGTAACATTTGCAGGTATTACTCTACTACATTTGCTGCCATTCTTTTGGGGAGAGGGAGGGAGTTAGTGGTTCTGTTATCAATTTTGTAGTTGATTCTGAAAACTTCATTCTTATGCCTTGTCCCAACTTATAATTTATTTTAAAAGTAAATCTGCATGCACATTGAATGAGGGACTATTTATACCTAAGCTCTGTATAATAATTTAGAGTTATTCTGAGGGAATGGTATATCTATGTCCACAAAGATTTTATGATTTGGGAATTTTGTAACTAATTGCATTGATCATAAATTATCAGAATAAACCTTCCCCCTTCCCCCTTC
>QAOA01001300.1:371163-398559 GCA_003255065.1 Cercis canadensis
CAAAAAAAAAAAAGAGAACTCAACCTCCAAGGATTTTCCTTCAAATGAAACAGTCTTGAACGTAATTTGCCTTTGATATTGACTAAAATATTTTCTTTGTTATGAATTCATTGAAGCTAAATATATGGTACAAGATATTGACATCCATTGTTATAAGAGAATGCAGACTTCAGCTGTCAAAGTAGATCATATATCCTTCATTCATATTAAAGGAACTTCAGCCACAGAAGAAGCAATAAAATTTGCTTGCAGTGATGCCTTTCCTTGTGAAGATTTATATCTGGAAGATGTTTTTCTTGTACCATCCTTCGGAGGTAGGGCAAGATCTTATTGCTGGGGAGCTCAGGGTTCTACTCAGGGTCTGGTATACCCTCCTGCTTGCTTTCCAGGCTACGATGATTTCATTAGACAAAAAGTTTGGCCAGAATCATACCCTGCTATTCATTCTATCTGAACAAAGTTACTCTATATATAATTCAATTGCCTACGATTGTTCAAGTGGAACGCAGGAATGTTAAACGATATATATAATTCGTATAAATCGATATACTTTCTTTGCTGATTTACTTCTTTCTTTCTTTCTCTTACCCGTTTGAAGTCTCTATAAAAACATACATGAGTTGAATGTTGAGTTAAACGCAGCCATACAGCAAAATCAAATACACCATAACATATATCATAACTCGCTTGTTCTTTTTCACTGTCTTTGGTGTATATGGAGACGGCGAGTATGGTAAAAGCACAATTTCGTATCAGTGTCATTCATCAGACAGACAAATTTTCCCACATCTTTTGTTTCTTGATTTGGAATTTTCCTGCATCTTTGTCCGATAGAATAAAGGTCTGATTGGGAGTTTTTTTGGAGGGGAGAGGAGAGGAGAAGAAAAGGAGGGAAATGAATAGAAGGGAAAGACAGCAATTTTTTTCTCTTTTGTTTAGATGATTAAAATGAACAAAAACAAAAGAAATGAAAAGAAATAAATAAAAATTTATAATTTTACAAATTTATCTTTTATTTATAAAATAAATATATTTAATATAAGATTTAATAATGTTATTTAAATAATATTTGAAAAAGAATTTGAAGAAATAAATAGAGGTATAGTAGTAAACGATTCTTTTTCTCTCCAAACTCCCCAAATTGTGGGGACACAAAAGTGAAGCAAAAAAAAGAATGCAAAGGAGTTTGAGATTACCCTTGATATCCTTTCTTTTTTTAATTTTGAACTCCCAAACAAGGGAATTGTCACATTTACTCTTTTTCTTTCCTCTCCTTTCCCCCCAATTTTAACTCCCAAACAAACCCTAAGTAACTAAAATAAGCCGTAAACTGAAGGTATATGAATTTCTTAAATTTATTATGCTGAACTGAAGCAGCCTCCTACATGGCCAATAGCATCAGGCAAAAAATTTTCCGGCAACATAATAATAACACTAAAAACTTGTGTTGATGGTCCAATCAGTCAAGGCAGCTGCCGCTCCAAAATCTGAGTTAGCGAGGGCCAAGTTTGGGGCAACCCTGGGCAAGAGGCAAGTCCACGTTTTCTACAGTTCTGAAAGTTCTAGGGACCATCTTATCCACATATAGGGTTCCATCCAGGTGATCACACTCATGCTGTAAAATCCGGGCTTGCCAACCAGTGCCATTTATTTTGATGGGTTCACCATAACGATCCAAACCTGTAACCTCAACGTCAAGATATCGCTCTACCACTGCTCTAAATCCATCAACACTGCAAAATGTTAATATTACAGATTATGTTAAAAAATGGTGGCATACCAACACATATCGGAATAGGTTAAAATAAAATCATTAAATGACATGACGTCATTGCTGCTTCTTAATTGATTTTATCAGATCTTCATTATCATTTAGAAGACATTGCGTGAAAATGTTATGATTTTATTCTCAAGAAATTTCAAAGGAAGTTATTCATGATCATGAAAGAACAGCCTATCAAGAGTCTTCACGGAAAACTTAATTGTTCAAATTGAGATAAGAGCAAAAGCCTGGAATATTATTTTTTGAACAGTGAATGCTCAGAGTTGTGCATCTAATTCTAAGACTCATCTCAGCTGCTGCATTTTTACCATGGGCACAAACAAGTAAATTGATAGTGTCGCAAAATAACCATAATAACAGAAGAGGGGAAAAATCGTTTACCTCAAGCACCCTTCAAAAAATAGGGCAGTCCTATTGCTCTTCTTCTCTAGCTTTGGATTCAGGATCACCTGCCTCAAGGAAACTAATAAATTTGTAATATGGAAGTGACAGACCTAAAGGAAAAAATCTATACGTTTCATATCGGTGCTCTGCTTTTCTGTGCAGATTGACATACCAATAGATCAAAAGGTCGTCTATCTTGAGCTTTGATCTCTTCCTTTGGGCAATAACTGATATATTCTTTTGTATCTTCCAAAACAATTATCTACATACATGAAAAGAAAACTACATGTTTTAATCCAGCAGCATATTAGCTAGTAATATTCAGAAGACTTTGCCATTTTTCAACCAGAATGAATAAATACCTTTAATATTTCATTAAGCAAACAACATTCAACCTCCTCAATTTCATTTGTATACTCAGTAGGCATAGACTCATAAACAGAAAGTGATAGTTATAAAGATATTTCTACTCAATGACACCTAGCTATGATGAATTCAACCTATAAAAATTAAACATCCACCAAGAACTATCTGGTATATTCAAGTTCCCATGAAAGAAACAATAGAAAACAGCAGATGAAAAATACCTAAGCTAAGCCACCTAAACAGTATATCCTTTACTATAAGAGGATACATCATGACAGAGAAATTGCCCAAAGCAAGACCAAAACTTCATGTCATTGACACGTTGTCCCTATCCCCACATTCTCCAAGTAACGAGAAAGTAATCACATTTATACACAATTCATTGTCCAGGCAGTTCTCTTCCCCAGTAAAGAATACAGTAACACACCCAACACAATTGAGTTAAAAAAAAGAAATCATCTTGGACCAAAATTGAGAATTTTAAAGGAAATAAACAAAATGGGTAACCCACATAGTATTAGATTACCAAAATTGAAACTGACCCTCAAGGGAACTCCAATCTGTGGAGCTGCTAGGCCAACCCCAGGAGCCTTTCTCATAACCCGTATCATATCATCGATAATATTCTGGATCCTCTCCGAGATAATTTCACTAGGATCAACTTGTTGAGCGGGTTCATGAAGAACCGGGTCACCAGCTTTAACAGTGTCAGGCAAGCTCACTTTTTTCTTCTCTCCAAGACCCAGAAACCAGCCAGCTTTGGCCACCGAAGAAGATGCTGAGCTGAAAGATTTTCGAGTTATGTGCTTGGCATTGAACGGTGGCTTTGCATCTGAAATTGCAGCTCTAAGAAATCGGATTCGGGTTGTGGATAATGTCCGGGTAGTTGGGGCGGTTAGTAGGCATTTTTCGGCCAAAGAAAGGGGAAGTATACGGAATGAGAAGCGGTGGAGCGCCTCCATTGTCTTTCTGATTTTTAGGACAAAGCTTTTAGTTCTACCATGAACATGAAGCGGGTCAATGGTATGAACTGTAATTAGACGTTAAAAACCATGTCAACATAATACTGGTCGCGTTAAGTTTGGGCTTGGTCATGGACTTAATCTTTTGGTTTTGGGCTTAGTCTTGAGCTTGATCCTTATCTTAAAAAGAAAATCCCCGCCTGTGATCCAAATTCTGTGCTAGACTACCTTACCTAGTATTTGTATTTCACTGGGAAAAACAAAAATTACTACACTAGTATTTGACTCTATGAAATGGTGGTAACCAAAAAAACTTGATGCACCTGCAAGTGCAACTGCTTTTTCATATGGCTAGTGTTATATTGTTATTATTTCTTTTTAGTATATTGAGAATTAAATTTATGATTTCTCACCCACCAAACCATCCAAATTATATTACTATCTAATATGATAATATCTATACTTTTTTTTTTTTTTTTCTTTTTCTGTGTGATATTCTTCATGGTAGTGGTTATGGATAGAAATTCTCTGGCAAATCATTTTTACAAATGTTTGAAAGGTATGATTCCTCAAAATTATGAGCAATTAAGAGTGCGATAGATTATTATTATTGCAGATCTAGAATAAAACCTGCATGTGGATAACAACTTCAATTCCCATACTAGGAATCAATGCCACGTATGGGCATCATATGCATCTCTTTGAGAATGCAATGTACCTAGCCACATTAATAGAATTAGTTAGGTATAGATGGCAGGTACGTAGTGAATATTAATTATTACTCTAAAATACAAGTTGCATTTTGACTCGCCAAACATGGCGCTTTGAAGGGTTATTGATCCATGCCTTAAGCCGCAACATCAATTTGAATTGTCTATTCTATTGCACATGTTACATCCGTGGGGGACTCAATTGGTGCCTCTTCAAAGTCCGCAAAATTGGCTCTTTCGTAACCCTTTTTATTTCATATACATTGGAGAATTCAACACAAAGTTATTCCTATTAATTAATTAAAAACATTTTGAAAATGGTATGTTTCTTTGAGTACTTGCGTTTAAATAAATATAAGTTGTTATAATAGTAATGAAGAATTACAAATTAAGATTATATAATTTAATGATCAAAAGTTTAGATAAATATTTTAAACTCGTACAGTCATATGCTAAAAATAAAAATAATGGACACAAATAAATTGAATTATTGATCAATAATGCAAAGTAAATATATTAACCTTTCTTGAAAGAGCATTTTGATTTAATTTCTATTACGCATTTACAAGTTACAACCCATAGCCTTAGCATATCCGGTTAGATATTCTAAACACCTTTTTGCCTGCCTGTCACCGTCTTCAACTTTGACTTCAAGTTTTAAGGGTAATAAAAAAATTAGGAAATTAAATATTAGAGAGCACATGTGCGGGTGCCCCTTATCTCATGCTATATATATATGGACACGAATGAGGTTATGAAGCATCTATTTGTAGTTTTAGAGTTGAGAAGAAAAAGAGATCAATTGCAATTTGCAAGAATGAGAAGGAGCTATTATCCTCCTTCACGCCACGCCCAAACGTTTGCAGACGAGCACACAAGGGAGGAGAAGAGAAACCCAGCAGCAGTAGCAGCATCCCATGGGGCTGAGAAGAAAGAGGCAGCTTCAACTGCAGAGACAAAGAAGCTAGAAAGGGAGCCAACCCAAGACATCAACGCAAGCGCTGATGCTTTCATCAAGAACTTCAGGGAGCAGCTCTTGATTCAGAGGCTCCAGTCAATAGAGAATTACGAGCAAATGCTTGCAAGAGGCCTCTAGTCTACATACTTATGTCTCTGCCTATTGGCTAATACCTACTAAAGTTTATGTATCAATCACTTCTATTGTTTTATTTGTTGTTTGTTTCTATCATCTTTGATGCACATGCATAAGCATCATTGAATGATTTTGAGGGATAAGCAGTTAAAGCATATATATATATATAGAATAACATATATTTATCTATATATGGATCCGATCAGCATAAATTGTCTTCCCTATTCATATATCTTTTCGTTTGGTAATTTGTTATAAGAACATTATATTTACCACAAGTTTATGTCATTCTTATAGTTTTCTTTATTGTGTATTGATTTGATTACCATATGCATATGCAAACTGCTTTTAAGATCGTAAATCCAGAGAATTAAGCCCGAAAATGTTAACTAAACTTGTAGAATTAGAATCTAAAGTATGTTAGCACCAGAATAATAGTATCTTAATCATCTTACCTTTTACGAAAAGTTATTAGGTACTTTCTTTTCTTTTGGGTTAAAGTTATTAGGTACTTTCACCATATGTGTGCGACTTATTTTTTTATGTGTTTTTCCGTAATGCATACATGGCGTATATGAAATAATTGTCTCGTTAATTAATTTTGTTATTGTAAAGATTATAGTGTTAACAAACTACCAACGAGAGTTGATTCAACAGGTAAATATCGAATTACTTTGCTTGTAAGACTTAAGTTTCAATTCCACTACAAGTAATTCCTTTTTAGTATGTAATCTATAAGTTTTTACTGAAATTTATGACATATACTAACTTTGGAATAAAGTAATATCTTCTCACTCTAAATTTTTGTTTACCAAAAAAAAAAAAATACAAATAGTGTCAACAAACTTATAGTTGTATAAGTTTTAACTTTTAAGTCGTTTTGGGTTTGAGGCATTAAATTGAAAAATAAATATGGCATTTACGTTTGGGATAATTGTAGACTTAAGAAATGAGCATTAGGAAGGACCCATATCTATTGGGTTAACCCACATCCGAGCCCAGTCTTGGGAGCCCATTGAGATATGGGGTGGGCTTTTGTCTTCACATGCAACAATCTAAATATTTTTGGGCCTGATGTATATCTTTTTCTTGCGTCATATTCTTATCATTCTTGGCCAGTTTTGACGTCTCTTTTACATATCATTCTTTTCTTACTTCTCATGGGATTTGTCAAATTGGTTTGATTAGTCTTCATGTTGAAATCTCATTTAGATTGGATAGGATGGACTTTTTGAATGGGATAGACTACCATTTGGTGTAGCATTTAACAGAGAAAATAAAAAATCAGGTTTCAATTTGCTTCAGTTTTTGAATATATATATATATATATATATATATATTTTTTTTTTTTGATATGATGAACATTTCGTTTACTTGATCATCATATAATGAGAAGATTTAAAATAAGAACTTTGTGAGATAAATTCTTACATAAAATGATTTTGTTGATTTATCACTTTCACCTAACCCCATTCATGATGGTTAACTCATACCACGCACATGTTGGTTTCCATTACACAATGTGTATAGTAAAAATAGAAGAAGTGTATCATGTTTGGAATATGTATAATGAATAAGGTATCCTACAATAACATATTTATATGCATAAACCCATTCATTGCATACTAAATAGCAGCAATGAAGGAGCACTAAACAGGTTTCATATCCTACCAACCATACCAATACCATCTCACCTAGTTACCTACTACACTTGCTTAATTGCTTTTCTGATTAAACAAAACAGACACATAAACTAAACATAGCTAAAGACAACATATTAGAAAATTATTTGATATGCCAAATCCTGAATTTTAATTGGCTGCCCTGTCTATTTACACACATCCCCACTAATTCACTTGGTTAGCTTACGCCTTGAAGTACACTAAAGCAAGAGCTAATTGCTCAACTAGAAAAAAAAAAAAAAAAAGTACATAGCACTAGCAACACATATCCCACTTAATTGAAAAGAAGCAAAGAGTAGCAAAAATGCCATTTTTCATTAAGAAGCAATTTGAGGAATTGTTTATTATTACAAGAGAAAAGCAAAGAAGAGAAAATGACGCATGCACAAGTAGACAAGAAGTAGTTCCCTCATGAAATATTTGAACAGTTGAAGCCTTGTTCACCTAACGCTTGTTCCAGTTCCACCTCACTGAATCACAATTGCGGGACCACTTGCTGTATCTGCTGTTGATGCTGCATCATCTGAAGGTTCAAACGCGAGCATGATCTTGCCATCTCACCCGCTATTGGTATCACGGGAAGGCTATCACAATTGCATATCTCAATCATGAACCCGTCTGGGTCGTGGAAAAACAGCTGATCTACTTGGATCCCACCTTCCTCTACGGTCGCCCGCACGTAATCAATCTCCATTTCCTTCAGCTTCTTCTCCACAGCACCCATGCTCTCACACTGTTTAATTCATCCCAACAACAAATCTTTTTTAATCAATCACACTCTTTTCCCAATTACAGATAGTATCAATCACTTACAGTTTCTTACAAGTGCAAGTAAAGCATATATTATATTATATATAATTTCTTTTGTCTTTTTCACCCTCTAAGAAAGAGACAGGAAAGCGACTCAGAACTTGGAACAAATTCAACCTACAAATTGATTATTTCCAACAATTTTTTCTCTGGAAGCATCACTATTTTGTCTCTCTTTGGTTGCATTTCTATCTGCATTAAATTTATCTTTATCTCTTGCTTTTTCTTTTGTCCTTTAGCTATGCCAAGGTTCCTTCTTTCATGGTACTAGTTAATTTGCTTCTTTCTTTGAAAACTTTCTAACAGCGAAATTAAGACAAGCATCTAATGTGCAGATTACAAACATACCACAATTGGAATAAAAACTGACCTGGAAAGATATATGATTATCTTTTGGATTAATCTCTGTTTTCTTCGGCAAGTTTTCTGGGTCCTCTGCTTGCAGTAAATGAATCCCTATTCCGTAGCCGAATAGCCTGTAAATTTTCCAAACAGAAAATCGAAAAACCCAGTAAGAAAAATATCCAAAATTTACTTTCCAAGGGAAGAAAATTAAAAAATTCGTAGAAAGTCTGAATCTTTTTATGTTTCTTAGGCTTTTAACTTGAAGTAGCCAATTGGGTATTTCTTTCAATTGAATTTTCGTAATGGATTCTAACTGTTTCTGTAAAATTACCATGCTCCATCAAAATCAAAAGAGCCAGGTCTCCTGATAGGGAAAAACCCAAGAACATTCTGGTAGAAGTTCATAGATTCTTCAGCTGATCTGCAGACCAGAGAGATGTGGTTCACAGACTTGAGGTGCAGGGGGTTTCCTGCAATTCCTTTCATTTTCTCGAGAAAATTTTCCCCCTTCAGAAAGTTGAACACCAACAAAAATGTTAAATATCCAAAAACCCAACACAAAAAGAATGAAATTTTCAGACCAAAGTTGATAGAAGTGAAGAGGCAGAGAAGAAAAATTGAAGTGAAGGAAAGAGCGGTAGTCACGGAAGTCCACGAACTGAACCGAAATGAGCGCGGCTCTATATAGAGGCCATGAAGGCGCTACATGTACGCCACGTGTCCTTACGTAATATCGTGTCAGATTGGGATTTCTCTGACACGTGTTTCCACGTTGCTGACTAGGATCGCAAACAGTATCATACTACCGTTTATTGGGGCTGTACACGTCAGCCCACATGTTTAAATCTTGTTTGGTTGTGGTAATTGGCAAACCTCTGAGTATCTTTTATTTGATAATTACGTTTACGTACAGGGATCCATTTTTTTTTGGAATTTTTCAATTTGGGAATTTCATTATTGGGATTGTGACTTGGGAGATACACATTTGGCAATTCCTACACTTGCTCAGGTATTGAGAGGCTTCTAGATTGTTCAATTTTTATATAATTTGTTTTGGGAGGATTATGTTAAGATTCTAAATNAATTGGCAAACCTCTGAGTATCTTTTATTTGATAATTACGTTTACGTACAGGGATCCATTTTTTTGTGGAATTTTTCAATTTAGGAATTTCATTATTGGGATTGTGACTTGGGAGATACACATTTGGCAATTCCTACACTTGCTCAGGTATTGAGAGGCTTCTAGATTGTTCAATTTTTATATAATTTGTTTTGGGAGGATTATGTTAAGATTCTAAATCTTAGAATAAATGATTATGGACTATAAAAGAGAAAATTTCTAAGCAAGTGATTTAGCTTATCGAATAATTAAAATGAAAATATATACTTCTTAATTTTATATAATTATTTTGTTAATATATTTGATTATCAAATATATATATGTGATTATTTATTTTATTATATAATTATTATCATATTTAAATATAATAAACAGATAATGACTAGAGGTATTTAGATTGTTTCATCCATTAGGTGAAGGACCATCCCAAAATTTATCTCCCTTCCATACTCAAGGGTCTTTTATTCTAAGGTTCAAAACCTAACCTTAGAATAATTCTTCCTTTGTTTTCAATATGCTTTATCTGTAAATGGATAAGTTTATTGAAAATTCAGCTCAAGAATTAAGGAAGTTATGTTGACTTTACTTAATGTTCATATATAATTTTTTTATTTTATTTTCTTTCTTCTGTCATCAAATATTGAATATAATACATGCATACTTATCAACTTTTTTTCCCTGAACCTTATACTTTTCTATTTATTTTTATAGATTATATTTACTACATGCTTGTCAAGTTTTTTCCTAAACACTTTTCTTTCTTAATAAAAGTTTAACTTTTGCCTTGAAAGTCAAATTCAGACACATCCTTATCCATTAATCAGTTAACATTTACCTTTGTTATGAATTTTGATTAAAACTATTTACTTAACTGATCGATCATCAGAAAGCAGGGATTGTTTTCTTTCTATAAAATAAAATGATCATGGGCTGGTTAAATACCCTAGCTAGCTAGCTAGTTCAATCAAAAGAACAGCTAATTAATTGGTGTACATGTTAATAGGGAAATCATCTAATAATTGCTTGGCCTTATTTTAGGAAACTCTTTTAATGATAATGGCAACTCCATGATTCAATCAAATTAGATATAGATATATAGCTGACTCAGGGCTGAGCCACCCTCTAAACTTTTGGTTCACACGCATACTTTTAAGTTTTAATTAAATTGAATAATTGCATTATTATATCACTCATATGTGGTGCCACTTCATTAATATATAACCACTATTTATATAGTTTCACTAAAGTGACATGTATATATATAACAATCACATCATTGACCATGCATAACTTGTCCACATAAAATTGGACCAGAATTATCCCACTATAGGTTTCTAACTTGGGAAGTGGTCCATGCATGCTAATAAATTGCTAATCACATCGAACTATCGTTTTCTTGATAAGAGTCGACAACATTATTGTAGAGCTCCATAATTAAAATATGTCAATTATGCGAGCATGGTTCAATTGAGCAGGGTCCGGACAAGACGGATCCTTGAATTCGCAATCGCAAGGGTTACGACGTATGGTTCTAAGAAAAATGATGCATGGCGGATGCATGTATGAGCAATTAATGTGAAAGATATATGCCTCATAAATAGGTTTTAAGTTAACTAAGATTTGAATCATGGTACCAGTATTTGGGAAAAAAAACATTTTAAATACTCTAAGTTGATATGAAGGATGCATTCTTAAAATTACTCAATAAATAACTTAGTTTTAGTATGTAAAAGTTAGTTCGAAGATTTCTTTATGGTTAAACTCAAAAACAAAAATGTAAAAGATGTTCTAAATGAGAATTCACACACATTAATAATGACATTTATAGGATATATTGAATGGAAGGGATATTCTCGATCATACTATTATTTTTACTACTTAATGAGAAGTGCATAACTGTGCAGGTATAAGAATAGTGCAGAAAGTGATGTGAGAATTATCACTATTAATTTTGAATCAATAACCTTGGCGTATTGGCAGGGGCATCAATGTTATTTCATGTGATAGAAATGTTCACGACGTATGATCAACTCTTATAAGGTCAGGTATCAAGAATCGAAGCTCAAGATTTTTGAGCAGAAGAATCGCATGTGTGAAAAGTTGTAAATTTAGAATAATTAAATACAATGATAAGGGATAAATCTCATGATAGCTGACTGCTACTTGAACGTAGGATTTGAGAAACTACGTTTAAAAGTTGGGTATATATACATATGATAAGTTCAACTTGTAAATTTTTTCCCCCTCGTTTTGTGAATGTCAATATCTGTATCATCTGAAACTAATCTCAGAATATTTTACATTTGCAACAAAATGATTGATTGGTTCTGTTTAACTATCCCACTATGACAAATAGATGGTTCTGTTTATGTTATAAGTAGTGCAGAATAGAAAAATCATTAGCTTAAAAAAGCTATGCATAAATATAATTGTTTATGTACCAAACATTCCAAAAGTAATGATTCTCAGAAAAAGTCATTGTGGAGTACAGCATGAAGTAGTAGCAAGTAATGGTCAAAAGGTATATAATTAAACAATATCAAACAGAAACATTAAAGAGTGCTAATTTTTCATTTTTCTTGTTTATTTGGTTTACAATATTATAATACTCTCATGCAAGTGGATCGATTAGTTGAAAAGTATAATGAACTTGCCAGATATATACTATATGTTTTGTTGGATCTTATCTGTAAAGAGTGAACCTAGTTCTTACCAAATTAAGATTTGAGTTAATGAGTTCCATGTGATCAGGAATCAGCTCATCAACCTTACTTTTAGTTTTAATTAAGAACAATGCTACTTATATATACTAATTAAATAATTATTCTTAAAAAAATTTCATATTCTGCTCTATCATTTTAGTGACAGTTCACCCATCTATTTCTTTTCCTCTATCATTTGGCTTCACATTTGTCGATGACCGGTTCTGAGCAACCTGCAAGAGGGAAAAATACGGTCAAGGAAAGCCGGAGTGGAAACTCTGACGCTAGAGTTAGCAAGGTCGGGGAAGGGAGCAAGAGGGAAGCCAAAGAAAGAAGAAGCGTGAGCCCCCTTTGTGTGTGTGCTCTGAAGAGATTATGTAGGAGATTGTACCTTAACAGGAGTACTATGATCTTTTTACTGTAGCAATGAGTAATGAATTTATTGAGTATCAACAACATTCTTTTTGGATTCTGCTCTCTTATCGATCGAATGCCAAAAGCTATTTTCATTCTAATTTTCTCTCTCATTTATATTTAATTCAAAAAAATAAAATATTTTGCTATGATCTGTCACTGATTTATTTTTCTATTCGATAAAATAAATTCAAATATAGAATTCTTATAATAAAATACTCAATGCTCAATGGTTGGGCATCCCCTAAATAACATATATAAGTTGAATAAACTAGTTAGGACATGATTCTTTTATAAAAGTAATCCAGCCAAAGTTTGCTAATATGGAAATTAAATGGCGTGATCAGATCACATGACGATGAGTGCATTAATAAAGTGAACAAATTAATATTTTATATCTGAGTACAAACTAGTACAGAACTTTGTTCTTATATCACTCTTTGCTAGTTTATACTTAGTGCTTGTTTGGTACCGAAAATGGTGATTTTGTGAAATGAGCCGGTAGCGAAAAAGACATAGAATGGTGATTTTGTTCTAATTAAGCTTGATTCCATAAAATTAAGAAAGAATCAGCATTCCCAACTCAATTACATACAATCAATGCATATATTTTTATTCAATATATCCTTATTAATTAATTCTATAAAACTATCAAATTATGGAATGAGAATGCCCGTTTCATTCAAAGGAGCCATTAGAGTAAAGTGGGAGAATTTTCAATATTTTAAAATATATATGCATGAAATGTCTAACAATCTTGGGATTTTAGCTTTTTAGACATATTCTATAGTTATTAATTGTCCTATTTTTAAATAAAATGTGAAATTATCTTCCATGCTCTTCCTTAATTATAAGCTAGCCTTCCTAAATATATATAGTTTAGAGGTTTGGAGTTGCATGCCTTGGCTTTGAGAAACTGAAAATGACGGAAAGTTATATATATTTGCATGCTCATCCTTGTCAACACACACTAGTATAGAATGTGATATAAGTAAAAGGAGTGAGTAAAATTAAAGAAGATAAAGAGATAGTAAGGAAGTGGGAAGTGCAGAGCAGCTGTTTTAGGTGGAGCATTCCTGAATGGTTTACAAAATAAATTCTGTGGGCGTCGGTGTCACTCTGCACTAATTAACCTAATCAAATTTCTTTATCATAGATGTGGCTGTGGCTGTGCCTGTGGCGAGTATCATCATGAAAATGGACATATATAAATATCACAACTTTTTTAGGTAGAAATAGAATAGAATATATATATATATATATATATATAGACAGCTGTTTCTTAGTACTTATCAAACCTAAAATCAAATACTACTTAATTAAGTACTTAGCATCTTCGCCAATATCTAAAGTATTGATTTGTGAATAAAATGTATTCTATTCAAGCTGACAATTGCAGGCCACCTTTCCTCATGTCAATCAATTTTCATTTTTAACTCATATTATTGGCCACCCATGGCATGGCCAAGGCCAAGTAGTGACATCACCTGCTGCAACTTAACTCAACACATGCACACCAAAATAGATATTCCAACTGACACAATTTAATTTAATTTCCCATAATCTTATTTACACAATTTTTGTATCAACAACTAAGCATAATTAATTACATGAGTTACTTTGGTATATCGAGGTTAGAAAGTGGACTACATTAAAAATAAAATAAAAAAATGTATGGCTCTTAATTTAGGACCGTACAGGTCATAGTAAAATCCCAGTTGCTTATATCAATAGAAATTTTCTTTGATGCTTGGGTTGAATAATAGATACAAATAAGTTATTATATCTAAAGATATTTGTTGAATTTGCATTAATACATAAACTTTAAATTGTGTATTGCAGCCTCCTCCTTACAAACAAATAATTAGTAAAAAAATATGTATTTATTCATAGGGGTGAAGATGAAAAAGTGAAAAAGCTACCGACTGAGTTTTGTTTGGGGGTTCTAAAAATTTCTGAATATCGTAGAGAGGAGTTAACTGGAAAGGGCCGTTGATCCAGTGGGCCTACGGGCATTTGGATTTCAAAATCAGTTGTAGATCCAGGAGTCCATTGATCATGACCCATCTTCTCAGCCGCTCTTCGGCTATTGTACTTTACCTGCACTGCACATAACTAGAACTTGGAAGCCGATTCGGAAATTGGGGGATTTATTAGGGTTTTGGATTTCATCGATCACTTGCAGCAATGGAAGCCATCACTGAGGGAGTGAACAACATCAACATCGCAGATTCGTACAAAAAGAATCGCATTCAGGTCTCTAATACCAAAAAGCCTCTCTTTTTCTACGTTAATCTGGCGAAGGTTAGTCCTGTGCTTGCTCATTCATTTTTTACTCTCGTTCATGCTTTTAATTCCGTTTATCAGTCCTAAAATTGTTCCGTTTTTCTTTGGGAAAGATGATTTCGGGGAAATTTTTTTTTCTTAAGCGCAGACAATTCAAAAATAAATTTTGTTTAATTTTGTTGATACTTGTTATTTGCAGAGGTATATGCAACAACATAACGAGGTCGAGCTCTCAGCACTTGGAATGGGTATAACTAAATTCTTCTTTCTTTTTCATTGAGTATTGTAGTTAGTGTCTTGTCCTGTGATCTGCGTCAGCTGGGGCTGATGTCCTTTAAGTTGCACTTGTGTTAGAACTGTTGACGACAATAGGAGTTGGTTATACTGTTTAGTAATGCGGAGTGGTCCTTTTATAGCTACGTTGGTCACCATAATTGTGAGATTAAGCAATGTGAAAAACTGAAAAATAGTATGTATCATAACTGTTTCTTTAATAATATTAATTTTGGGTGCACATATCAGCTTCTAAGACGAGTGCCTTTAAGGCATTTCATATAAATGTTCTGAGACCTAAGTTGGTTGAACAGGGGTAAGAGTAATTCTGTCATTTAGGTTTCATTGGCTGCCTCTCAAGTTCTTTTGAATTTTTTTATTGTTTATCCAGGTTACCATGTGAACTAGCAAAAATGTCAGAAGATTAGTTTGCGTAAGTGAATTGATGTTTTTAGACTCTTCGTGGCACACTAGTTTGAAGATATTGGGAGGCTTGATAGTATTATCAGGAAACAGATGAATGGAAGGAACTCGAGTGCATTTCAGGCAAAAAATATGTCAATGGGCCTAGGTTCCAATATTAAAGGGGTGGGCTGGAGTAGAGCCTGGTATTTGAATCTTGATATGCTTCTCAACAAGAGATAGAAAGTTAAATTTACAGATGGTATCAGATATAAAGAAAAATTAAGAATAAAAAATCATGAAATTATTGTAACATACATATAACTGAAAAAGTTGTTCTCTGAAAAGAGACTTGATGTAACATCATTGTGAGTAGGGAATTTTCAAGCTCTTGGTGTCAAAGGCTCAAAGCTTATTAGTAATGCAGATGTTTTCCTGAAGATTTATCTCTCCCTTACCCTCCCCTCGTCTATAGTCTTTCTCAGTTAATTTCTTTTTTTTGCCATTTTGCCCTCTCCCCCATCAAATTCAAAATAATTTTTTTTTCTGAAGGTATATATTGGTTTACTGAGAGCTAGACCTAAGGATTACAAAATAAAGTTGGAAACTGTACTTTAGATGAATTCGGTTAGAACTATTCATTTAACTCCATTGAATTTTGAAGGTGCTGTACTTGGATAGTTTATCTTTGACCACCCTGAAGTTCTATTCAGAAGGGTCCCTTCAATTTAAACTCCTGTGCATAGTAGCTATCCGGGTTCATTATCTCATAGTTTGAGGATTTGAATCCTTCATTTATTCCAATTATTTTATTTAACTGATGTAATTAATCCTTCAACTTCAATTGGAGAAAATATGTGAATCTTCTCTGCAAAATCATTAAAACAGGGCACACTTTTACTATGACTAAATTTGAAACTAGGTCCACTAGGCAAGCATGTTTCAATAATCATAAGTAAAAGACTAGTAGGCAATAACTTATAAGATGTTGATTACGTGGAGATTTGTATTATTTCCTGGCAACAGTAGAACATTATTTGAAATAAGAATTGAGGGAGATGTTGTGTTTACCTTGCCCATGATTTATATGTTAAATCATCCTCTGAAGCTTTATCTTTTCCTGACTGCTTCTTGTTTTTTACCCACGTTTTAATACTATTTCGGATTTTTCTTTTATAATTTTCTGTTCAGCTATTGCCACTGTGGTTACTGTTGCTGAAATTTTGAAAAACAATGGGCTTGCTGTTGAAAAGAGTGAGATTCTTTCCTTGTTTCTTTTCTGCTTTAAAATGTTGAATGATGGAATCTTGATATATGGTGGAATCTAAATGCAGAAATCATGACGTCTACTGTTGACATAAAGGATGACTCTAGAGGTAGACCTGTCCAGAAGGCCAAGGTAAAGTGAAAGCACTATACATGTTCATTGTAGAAACATGACTGCTGAAGGTGTCTTTGTTATTCCAACTTAGTAGTATGTAGTTTGGCTTAATGTCTTGCCTTGAGGTTTTACGGGTGCTAAAAACTATGTTTCAGATTGAAATTATACTTGGGAAGACCGCAAACTTTGATGAGCTGATGGCAGCGGCGGCGGCTGCTGCTGCTGCTGCTGCTGCTGAAGATGGTGAAAACGGAGATCTTGAGGAGCAGGGCGCATGATTCTTGTCAAACTTACACCAGAATCGGGTGGAAGAGTTGTACTTAGTAATGAATTGCAATTTTGTTGTTAGGAAATATCGGGTGAAGAATAGAATTGATCACAAACTCACCCGGAATATTGAATTATAATTCGTTCTTTTCTTTTCCCCTATAAGAGATGCTCTTTTTCTTGAGGGATACAATTTATCATTGGAGAAGATGTTGTGGCAGAAAGAGATGAATCCTTTTGGTTGGAATCCTCACACCTTTACCGGTGGCTGGTAGCATTCTATTACGGGTACTGGATTAAGTCCAAGTGTCGTATAGTGTCCACTTGAGCTGAGCAATAAGAACATTCAATGCGATTTATCAATGTTGCTTACGATTAAGGTTTATTTATTTATTTATTAAGTATGAATTTGATGGTTCAACTCTAGGGATGACAACGGGTCGGGTGGGGACCCTGTGGGTAATAGGAATCCGCCCAAATCAAGAAAAACAGAAACAGTATTGAGGATGAAACTAAACCGACCCATTCATCAGTCATGATCGGATATCAAAACATTGGAAATCAANTTGAATTATAATTCGTTCTTTTCTTTTCCCCTATAAGAGATGCTCTTTTTCTTGAGGGATACAATTTATCATTGGAGAAGATGTTGTGGCAGAAAGAGATGAATCTTTTTGGTTGGAATCCTCACACCTTTACCGGTGGTGGGTAGCATTCTATTACGGGTACTGGATTAAGTCCAAGTGTCGTATGGTGTCCACTTGAGCTGAGCAATAAGAACATTCAATGCGATTTATCAATGTTGCTTACGATTAAGGTTTATTTATTAAGTATGAATTTTATGGTTCAACTCTAGGGATGACAACGGGTCGGGTGGGGACCCGGTGGAGAATAGGAATCCGCCCAAATCAAGAAAAACAGAAACAGTATTGAGGATGAAACTAAACCGACCCATTCATCAGTCATGATCGGATATCAAAACATTGGAAATCAAATTTACCTTTTGCTTACCAGCATCCTTCTTTCTGTTTTAAAATCAAAACCATTTTCGAAAAATGAAAGGGAACAGAATTGAAATGAAAAGTAAACAGACCCAAAATAAAAGTAATGATCAGAGATCAAAACAGTGAAGATAGAGCAATTTTGATCAAAGCGAAATATTCTCTGCACTGTACAACTATACAGCCACCTACTCATAGCATGCATATACAAATATAGAATCAAGATCCTTCAATAATGTTACCCAAACCTACAGCATCCGAATAATAATTCTTGTCCTTCATAGCTTTTATTACTGAGTCCTGATGAGCTTACCCAGCTTTTATATATATATATATATATATATATATTGATGTGATATGGTATAATAATTTTGGAATGGAGTAAATTATAGCAACTTAGATCGCTGAGATTTAATGATATTACTTAGATGTCCCTTGCTATAAANAAAAAAAAAAAAAAAAAAAAATAGAACATTATGAAATTTGTGACTGAAATATATGTATTTTATGTTGTTTCCAAAATAAAAATAAATAAATCAATCAAGAAACTGTTGCTTGTTCTTTTATAGTCAAAATATTAACACATATGGACCTCATTGAATTATGGTTCCAATAACATTAACAATTATTGTTACTTGCAATTAGAGATAGAGCCAGAAAACCTTAACTTTCTGGGGTACCAAAGCTTAGAGATCCACGTTGAATTGTTATACGTATAGAAAAACTATATAGTATAAGATAATTAAAAAAATTAAATAAAGGTAGATAGTCAATTACAGCAACAAACAAATATATCAACGAATCTTTAAACTAATAAATATTTCTTGCTTTTTCATTAGTTACCTTTATGATCTTGCTCTGTGCCTGCAAGAACTTCTGAATTTGGAAGTTCATTGCGTAAGCAAAACGCTGCGGAGTCATCCAGATAGCGAACACTCCCGCCACTTAACATATCATCGCCATTTGTCCGATCAATTTAGAAACCTCGTGGAGATGAGTATCACCCATGATCTTTGCATGTACTGCCCAGCACCAAACGCTTGCCCACACAGCGTTTCCAACGGGCCTCCCATTCCAGGCATGAGGCCGAAACAGAAACCAGTGATGACGGAGTTCTCGACAGAGGCGGCGGCGAGTTCGATAGTACCGTCATGGCCGGAGAAGACCAGAGTGACGATGCCAAGAGAGTAATGGGCAATCTTAATCTTAAAGAACACTGTCATGGTAAGGTTGAAGTGGGAGCGAGATGAGTTGCACTAGCCGAAGATGGAAGGACTACCGGGATGGCACTCATTAGCGCACTTAATTTCAAAGCAAGTTCCGCAGCTAAACCCATTGTTGAATAGAGCAGTGCTCAGAGCCGCCGTGTTAAACGCCATAACCTTGGCTGTATAAGTTCCCATAGCCACAAGCACCACCCATTGTTCCAGAGGCATCGCTGCCGCCATAGAAAGTAGCATGAGTATTCTGCCATGCACCACTAGTGAAGACTCCAGGGATTTGAGCGGTGGTAGCAACAAAAGAGAGAGCAACGGGGCAATGCAGAGCAGAGACCTAGCAGCCATTATTTTATAATCTAGAGAGAGAAAGAGAGGAGAGTTGAGAAAATAGAGTATGTTTCTTACGTTGGTTTGGGGCCAATGGAAAATAGGGAGAAGGAGAAGTATGTATGGAGCTTCTTGGGTGTTGGTGAAGTACTTAGTAAATGAGGTTAGATGATGAATGAAGAGGTAGAAGAATTGGAGTGAGTTGGGTTGAACTTGGAAAGTTATGGAGGAGTGGGTGTGGTGTTTGAAAGAGTGCAAGAGGGAGCCAAATGAGAGAGCAGGGTGCATGGGCGCCGCCGCGCTCCTTTGCCTTCTAGCTATCTCCTTGCTTCTCTTGCGATCTTCTCTCTATTCTCTGCTATTTATTTTTCTTGCTTTGCAATGGAGATTCAGAGGTCATTAATGGTGGAGCTACCATGATGAATATGATTGGAAACAGTACAGTTTTGAGCTCCACGGCTGTGATTTGATAAGTGAAGTTTCTCGCTTGACATTTGCCGGTGACACTTAACCATTTAACAGCCCAAATCAACATTTCTGTTACTCATTTAGACGGCAATTGGAAGAAATGATTTAATTAAAGCAAAACAAATAAGTCAACAACAAAGTTGAGAACACTTTATACTCATGGACGAAACTGATAATGCATTCAAAAGTGAGGGATTAAAACAATATTTTAGTCACAACTTTAGTTGTAGAAATAAATAAATTTATTACGGGAGATCACTCGTGTTGTGTGTGATTTGTGGTATGGCTGTCAATAAAAGATAATAACCATGGATTTCACAATAATTTGAAGTGATAATAGATTTTCTAATTGGCTATCCAGTCTCAAATCTAGGGAATGGGTGCAAATCCATTTACATATTTACATTTTACAAACAAAAGCTGGTACCGCTAAGGCTGAAGTTAAGAGAGCCCAGGACAAAAGTATAGGTCTTGTACCTAATATACACATCCTACTACCTAATATACACATCCTATTCATGCAATCTCAAGAGAGTGCCTACCATTATAGCAGCACTAAATACACACTCTTAAATAACAAAAAAGGTTTTCTAACCCCATATCATACTCCTTACGCTATTTTTGTGTCAAATATTCGAAAATGTCTATTTTGCCATGGATCATTTTCTTTAATAGTATAAGACACAAGGCAAACTTCCACCCATGGCGGATTTCTTGAAGCATCATTTGCACTTTTACCATCACATACCGATACTCCAAGTAATCTATTCATCTTGCTTGTCAGAATGTCAACGCCAGGATAACCATCAAACAAGGTCTCCTGTCATGCATCAGAATAAGAAAGGATCCAGCCACACAGAACATGGAAGACAAAGTAACAGATAGAGAAACAGCCTAGGAAATTTCTGTCACCCCAGAATCATTATGCAAAGATGAGGTCTTTTCATATATTCCTAGTCTAAAAAAGATTAATGTTTTTAAGCAAAAGGAGTTACTAGAGGGGCCATGCCATGTAATCAATGAAAAAAACCAAGTACATCAGCAAGAGATATACGCTCTGAAGTTCATTGAATGCAAGAAATTCCAGAAGTTAATCTGCAACAAACTCAATACTGCTATGGGCTTAACAGAAGTAACAATCCAAAGCTTAGAAGCTAGTTATCAATAGTCAATACATGTTTTGTTTTAAAACGATAACCTCCTCTGAAGAGAACAATGTAAATTATTTAAAGGAAAGACAAATTTTTAAATATTAAGGAAGTAGGGGACAAGTTAGAAACTTAAAAATTTTAAATCAATTAAGGTTCGAATTTTTTCTTACCCCATCCTCAGCATACACAAAAGCCTGGATTCTGGCTGTTGGATCCTCTAGGGTCAACCGCATCCGATATACCCCAACAGGAGAGCAGAAGTATTTCGCTTGCCATGGCAATACCGCTACCACTCTAACCACACACTTGAATTTAGCTGCTACCTAAATTTAAGCATAAAACATCAACCAAAACATGAAAACATGTCCAAGATAAATGTGTCTTCCTTTAGCATTTGAATGCAGTAAACATGGTAGATAGGCCGAGGGGAAGTTTTTTTTAAAAGAAATAAATAAAAAAAAAAAAAAGGAGACTGCTTTTGAAGGATGCGCAATGGTTGATAGATCCTAAGATCACAAAAAGAATAATATTTTCAAAGAAATCATGGCCCTATCTTTGTATACCTGTGAATGGGTGATGACATCCATCAAAGTAACAGGTCTCACAGATTTATGGTCAACAACTGTAAGGAGTAAAGGACAATTATAATCTCATTAGAACAGCTCCAAAATATGATAATCAAAACTTGATTAGAAAAATCAGGAAATTAACAATGGTGAATCACAAATGTGAAACCTGTAATAAGTGAAGGCTCAGGAAAGGTCCAAAAAGGCATACTCCCCCACGTCAAGGATCTCCGCTCATCAAACATTCTGACTCAATAAATAGAAGCAGAAGGAATCCATAAAAGCTTCAGTTAATTGATCTAATATATTCAACTATCTATTAAGGGTCAGTAGATTTATAAACAACCTTTGGAGCTTTAGTATGAGACAGTCCTGATTTGGAGTGTACCGAATCTTTGTAAAAGGGGTCAACACACCACACCAGAGTCCTGCATGCACTTCAAACCTCATATTGACAAGCTTGACCCATGTACCAATGTTTAAAAGGTGGAGGTGATTGTTCTCAATGCCTTGATCAAAAGTTATCCTCAAGATGGATCCAACAGTAGGCAAAGTACGCAACAAATCTCTTGGCAAAGGCCAATTTTCCAGTTGTAGGGGAAGTGGATGGTCCATTTCCTCTTCTAGACTGTGATTCATAAACAAAATGATTAAAATTTCTTCAAGATAACATAAGTAACAAGTATATAATGCACAAAGAAATACATAAACTAGTTGTGTTATGCCACCTAGCCTAGTCATTATATGCCCAAAGTGAATCTGTATCCTGGGAAAATGCCATTGCCTATTACCTGCTACAGCAATGTTTTTGAACATCAAATTCCCTAGACCTAAACCCCATTCATCTTTATCCCACTCCTACTAACACAATTCTTGACTAATCAGTTACACTGAATCACCTGTCTAGAACTCTTATCACCCTACAAACCAGTTAAAAAACGAAAGGGGGGGAAAAAAAAGTAAAACAAAAAACAAAGTTTAACATTATGATTTGCCTGTAAAGAGATAAAGAAGAAACCAATAACAACATTTGATGCCAAAATGATTTGTAAAGATATAGAATCATCATACTAGGAAAATGCCACTTCATTTGTAATAAGAACTGTAACCAGTAACAGACTTCCACACGAGTTCATCTATATTCAGCATTTACATTTGGAAAGAACAAAAAAGGTTAAACTGGCAATATAAAACTAAATTTATATGAACTCACTTTGAAGAAATACTGCTTGGTGGGGTATCTGTACCATCCCAAACAAAGATGATCCATTTATCCGCTGTAGCCTCACAGCAATGAAGTATCTTGAAGTGCAAAACATCAAAATGTAAGAAGAAAGATCAGTACCTTAGAATGGAGAATGGTAAAAGCTAGATTTTTTTTTTTCTTTAGAATTTTGGAATAAAAAGCAATGTAAAAGAACATCATGTAACTTGTAAAAGTAAAACTCAAAAATCTTATAATAAGATTATATATCTCAATTGTTATGCAAGGCTCTCTCACATCCACTGAAGATACAAAAATCAGATCTGAGATATAATGGAATTAATTACCTTGCATGCCAAATCGACATAATCACCTTCCTTGATTTCTCTTAACGTTATAAAGTTACTGAAATCTACACAGCATATGCAAACCTTAAGGCTTAAATATACACAATTCAAAATGTTCGAATTTAGCACAAAAGTAGCAAGCAAGGTGATGAAGTTGCCAGAAAACCAAAACCTATAGACACCAGGAAATCAGAAACTCTTCACACATATCTTGATTTCAATAGAGGCAATTCTGAGCTAAAAAAATCTATAAACACATCTAAAACAATGGCATAGAACTAAGCAGGCTTTAAAAGAGTCCTAACAACTAGATATCTAATACTATGGATATGTTCTACTTTCTTCTAAAAGAACCAGACTATGCTGAAGCATTTATTCAATACAAAAAAGTCATCCATTTTCCTTGTTTACAAGCTTAACTAATTGATGCAGGAGTAACACGGTAAGACTGGCATATCAAGACTCAGATAGCAGCAAACGTTGCTTTCAAGGATTCAGCATGACAGGAAAAAAGAAAAAACTTTTCGGAAGAAAATGTCATGAAACTGGTTTATAAAAAGTTGAGAAAGTAGTGACAGACTCAGTTTCAGATATTGCAAAAGCTCCAAACCAAGGATTACTCATCTCAATATGAAAGCCCATGCAAAGTTGCCAACATGGATGCTAATTCAGCAGCTGATATAGCAGCCACATGGAAACTTGGTTGACACATTTTAGTGACATTGCTTCTACCTAGTCCAACTCCAGATGGCATGTTCTTCACATACGTGGTGTACTCTAGTCAGATGATAGATGCAGTCGCCTGCTGGCTTATGAGTACACCAGAATCCAGAGGCTTTTGTACTGAGCAACTTAGTCACTTAGTTCCCTACATTGATAGCCCCTGGAGTCAATATCTAGTTGGCACTGGAGCCAATCAAGTCACATCACATATGCTGTAGCCAAATATATTGTTTTTAGATATGTAACATGTCAGAGTCACATAAGCATGCACGTGCACACACAGACACATACATATACACATATGTATAGATGCATATATATGTAGGTATCTAATATACGCATGTACATAAGGTTAGCTTGGACTAAATGACTTAGAGATGAACCAACTCCAATCACATTATATCAATCACTGGGAATCTTGGAATACCTTCACGAAGCTGAAAGTCAACCAGCCATTCTCTAAGCTCAACAATGGTCTTTCTGTCCAGATCTCTTGGGTTAAATTTTGAAGAAACTTCATAAGGAACAAAATCTTTACCATCTTTCCCTTTATATAACGCAAAAGAAGAAAACTTTTTGTTGAAAACAGCATTTACTTCTGCACCATATATTCTAACCTACAAAAAGGAATGTATATACAGTTATAAGAAAAGGCCCCAAGGTTATCTCTTACTTCACAAAGTTTGTTTTTATTCAATGTGATGCAGCAAGCAGAAGAGCTTACAACTAATATTCCAAGTATTTTCAGTTGTAACATAAAATAATGTGCTATGTCAAATCAAAGCCAATAATGCCAAGCATTTTAAGGATGTTTTATTAAAACAATTTTTAAGTTGAGTAGTCAATTTTTATAGCATCCTAATACATAATTTCTTCCTCCCCTATAATATCATGAACTTTGGCCTTCATAGCATTATTTCCAATCAAAAGCCCAATCTACATACCCTAAGCCTTTCAACGTCATTACTAAACCATTTATTATAAATATCAACACCTGTTCCAATCACAAAATCAATCTAACCAGGTTTCCTTAACCTATTTTACATCAGAATATCAGGAAAACAAAATGCAGATCAGATTGGAAAAACTCTGTTCAAATTCATCATTTTGAAGAAATTACATGGACAAAGAGTGAGAGAATGAGTAAAAATACAGAGGAAACCAGGATACTGCCAAAGTTTACTTCAGAGCATATCCAAATTAATGAACTTGACTAACTAGAACAATTTAAATATGTACAGAGTTTACAGTCAGGGAATACGTGAACATGATAAAGCAGAATTATATCTCCACATGCAGCAACGTGGGGAAGTTTATCTGGATTTTCTACAAAGAAATTAACAGACATCCCGATTCGCTGATGTGCCTCATCAATTATTTTCAGGGTACAGCAGTAATCTGCAGAAAATTAGAAATTACTCACGCAGGTTAGGCAGCAATAGCAGGAAACATTATATGTTAACAACTTTGAAACTACTTCAGCCCCGAAGGAAAACATAAACACCTAATCTTTTTGAGGTAATTATTAATTCCAAAAGAAATGCTTATGATCAATGAAGGATGCAACATCATAGAAGTAAAATTATGTGAAAGTACCAAAAAAAAAAATTACATGTAAAGAGTTTACTGGGAAGTGGGAACCTAAAACAACAAAGTTTTACAACAATCCAACGAGGTTGAGCATTTCTCATCGATATGCTAATGCTAACAACAATAATTGCTTTAACCCCAAAAAGGATCATTTACTTTAAGTTCATGATGAAAGAGTGTGAAATTGTTATTAGGAGATCAGTATATGCCAATAATTATATGGAGCTAAAGGCCAAAAACTCAACTAAGCAAGAGGGACAATGCTCAGCTATGCAGACATGCCAACTTTCCACCACAAGCAATACTCTGGTATCCTAATTCGTAGTTTTGTACCATTTGCATATCAAATCATCAGGATCCTATCCTTTCTCATGTGGCAAGCCAATGGCAAAATACAGGTGACAAACATAGAAGACTTTCAAGTACTCATTCAACATGCCCACCCTAATTCTCTGGACTTTGAAGGTTCCTATCAAAGTTGACCAATAAATTCAGTTTTGTTTCTCCTAGAGAAACACTAATAGTCAATTTGCTCCACATTTTTATTCATAAAAAATAAATAAACTTATAGATGGAGAAACAGCTCCGACGTGGTTATTGCAAACATATCTCCAAAGTCCAAATCTTGTTGAAGTAAATAAAACTAAATCAATGGCAACCAGTAAAAGGTAAAAAGTAGGAGGTAACATAGCCTCATAACATTCGCATCCACAATGAGGGGTGAGAGAAGATGATACCCATATACATTGTTTCATTGCAAAACAATAATGAAAATATTTACTTCTCAATGTTCATACACCTTCATGCAACCATTCATCAATCTACTACCAATGAACAGGATGGCAGCCGTACCCAGACAAAATATTTACTGCTTTCAAAGGTACAGTTTAACTAGCAACCATCTTTGAACATGGGTTTCTTACTAGTCAAAATGTTTACAGTTCAATATTCATTTCACAATATCCATATTAATGAATACAAAGAAATTGAAACAAAATACAAAAGATAGATGAACCTCGCATCCAAGTTTGAAACTTTTATCTCTTTTTCGCTCGAAAATTAGTAGATTCAAAGATATAAGTTTTGAAAATGGATTGCTTACCAGTGCCCTTACTTCGCTTTGGGAAGCCAACCTCAACGACGACCCCTAAAAGGTTCACTTTCTGATTGATACATTTAACAGTATCTCGTATTGGAAGAATCTGGTAGTGATCCGTAATCACCATTTCTCTCTGTCTCTCTCTCACTGTGGTGTCTCTACCTGTGATTCTTCTTCTAGGGTTTTTTGCGAACAAAAGCAAATTTTAATTGGGAGGGAAGCGTGTATAAATTGCCGCCTATTTGCTCTGTTTTCCAATCGGCACACATTCTTTTGTTTCTTTTGTGAAACAACGGGCCGAAGCCCAAAGCCTGAAGCAAGGAAACTATATAGTAAGTTGGAAGCTTTTCCAGAACTAGGCAAAGAGAATCCCATAACTATTTTAGAGGGAAGATTTTTTTTTTTTTTTTTTTGAATTTTAGGGAGCATGGGTATTTTCTTTTTGGAGATTTTTTTTTTAGATATTTTTTATATTTATGTAGTATATTATATTATATGAAAATATTTACGGGGATTCTATGATACTACGTAAGTATGTCATACTATACTGACGTGGCAAGCATACATAATTTTCATATTTTATTATATATAAAATATAATTTATTTAATTTTTTAAACAAACTTAAAAACAGTTAATTTGTACACATGTCATTCATTTATTGGCTATTTTTATGTAGTATGACATACTACATAAATACTAAAAGTATCTAAGAAACCTC
>QAOA01001300.1:398657-563056 GCA_003255065.1 Cercis canadensis
AAAAATAAAAATTCAACCCTAAATCCCACATCTTCAACCCTAAATCTCAAACCCTTAATCCAAATCCCAAACCCTAACTCATAACCCTAAACCCAAATACCGCTTTAACTCCTGAAACGATGAAATTTGGCTAAAATCACGTGATGCGATGCTCGATTTGTGCTCCATTTTTGCCATGATGTAGTGTAAAAGAAGTGAAAATTCATTGCATAAATGGAACACCCAAAGTTGACCAAAAAAGTCAACAATTTCTGTTTTTGACAAGAGTACACTTTTCCAAATGGAAACGGCCTTCTAAGCAAAATGCGAGCTTTGCCCAGCACGTCGAGTGATTTTAGCCAAATTTCATCGTTTCGGGAGTCAAAACAACATTCGGGTTTAGGGATTTGGGTTTAGGGTTAAGAGTTGGGGTTTGGGATTTAGATTTAAGATTAAAGGTTTGAGATTTGGGGTTGAAGATGCGGGGTTTAGGGTTGGATTTTTAGTTTTGATTTTAGGGTTTAGGGATTTAGATTATGAGTTTAGAATTTAAGGTTTGAAATTTAAGAGTTAGAGTTTTTTTTTTGTTTGGGGTTTAGGGTTAGGAGTTTAAGGTTTGAAGTTTTTTTGAGTTTAGGATTTAGGATATGGGTTTAGAGTTTGGAGTTTGTGGTTTAAGGATTTGGGGTTAAGGTTTTAAATTTAAGATTTGGAGTTTTATTTTTGAGTTTGGAGTTTGGGGTTTAAAATTTGAGTTTAAGATTAAGGGTTTAATATTTGACGTTGAAGATGTGAGGTTTAGAGTTTGGGAATAGGTGAAGGAAAAGCGTAAAAAGTTTTGTGCCTAATATTCAAATATGCGTTTTTCTAAGGAAAACGCGTATTTGAATATGCGTTTTCCTTAAGAAAACGCATATTTGAATATGTGTTTTTCTTAGAAAAACGCATATTTAAATATTAGACATAAAAAAACAGACCTATTTTGGTAAATATTTTGAAAAGTAACCTATTTTCGTATTTATTTTATAAAAAAGTATTATTTTGGTAAAAAAGCCTTGTTTTCTTCTTCCTTTCTCTTATTTGAATCTTATCCTTGTTAACAGTTCTCAATCAACATTATCACATTTTCTTTCCCAAATTACGTAGAATCATCACATTGTTTTTCTACTTGACATCTCCTATAATATGAACATACAAAAAGTCTTTGTCTTTCATAACTATGTTTGCATAATCATCACATTTCATATGTACACTACTGACAAAAGAAGAACAATTATTTAGATAATGAATTTAAAATTTTAAATCATAAGAATTCTTTAACGTGAAAGAAACTGATATATAGTATAATTGGAGTTGGAAAGAAAGCCCCATCTTAATAACTTCCATCTCATCTCTAACAAAAAAAGAAGAAGAAAAAGTCTCATCTTGGTTAAGCCGCGGGATTCCTCCGTCAGTATTATTATTGAAGACAAATTGTTGGTGCAGTTGTTGCATTTCAATTTCCTTCACATGTTGCCTCTCATCAACGGCTTGTCTTTTTTCTTGTCGACAATAATCTTTCACCACAAGAGCATTAATTTCCTGGTATAAGAATATTGGAAAGTACCATATAATATAACATAATATAATTAGAGAAAATGATAATATTAATTACATTTTTTTTTTTGCCATGAGTATTAATTAAATCTAAAATATTGACGAAAACAAAAATAAAATGAGATACGATTACTTTACATCTTAGAATCTTTTTTTATTGTAAAGGTTTCTATTTTATGCAATTAAGTCCAATTTTAATGAGGTAAACGAACCATCCATAAAAATCTAAGGAATAATTATTTATATGATTGACTGATACTGTGAGAATTGATCGGACAAGAGAAATAATACATCAATGATAATCAAACCATTGATGTGAGGGCAAAAGGAAACACATACGAGGTACTGCTCCATCGGAATTCAGGCACTCCTCTATAGGTGGAATGAGACACTTAGCCCACACTATGAGAGAGCTAGGCCGACTAATCCAGCATTATAAGTACAGTGGTCTAAGATGACTACAAATTTATTAGGCTGAACATGGTCATGGCTTAGGTGAATTGGTTCCGGCTACTAATTGTATTTTTACGTCTTCTAAAGTTTGATCTGGTATGGCTCCATCGTTTTCCAATAACATTTTCATAACATAGAAAACACGTTGCTATAACTGTTCTTTACTCGTTGCCAAAACACGTTGAGATATGATCGGGGTGGCAAAATGTAGCAGCATACTTAAATGGATTTTGTTAAGGTTGCTGCAAATTCATCATACTCGTTAGAGTCAGGTTGGTGAAGGAGTGGGTTAGAGTACTCACTGCCCTGTGTTTCACCCCTTTCAGTATGTTCTCCAGCAGAATGGGAATTGAATTGTTATTTGTCTCATGTTTGTTGGGTTTTCTTACTGCATTACTTTGGCCCCTAATTAACTTTGTGGCATTGCCCCCATTATATATATTTATAAAAATGCTATTTACTCGAATTGGAATTGGAAGCCTAAGCCTTTACTATGTATGACACTGTTTTAGTGAAATTAATGAATAACCTTTTACTTTAAAAAATTAATACTTACAGCTTCATTAAAGAATTATTAATTGTTGGGATTGCATCGCATGTATCAAACATATATTGAAGAGTCAAGGGACATCAATTATTATTTTAGTTTTAAATTAAAGCTACATTTGTTTTGCCCAAAAAAGAAAGGCTTCCTTTTCTTTTTCTTTTTTTAGCATTCATTCATTATCTTTCTTTCCCATCTTTACAACTATAAAATAGTAAAAATTATTGTCCTTCATAAAACAAGTTGAAAAAAATAACTTATACCTTAAGATTTTAGATAACCATTTTTTAATTATATAAAATTTATGAGATGTTTGTTCAAACTCACTTATTCAGTTATTATACATAGCATTAGTTTGACAATATCCCACTTGGATAAAGTAATTTTGTTTTCTTTAATTAGACAGCTTCAAAACTACACTGTTAGTTGACTTTCTCCATGGTTTTAAGAAATCGTTTCAGTAAGGCTCTCCTTTTTTGCGCCATAGATACGATATCTAGGCTCTCCTTTTTTGCGCCATAGATACGATATCTACATTGCAAATTTCTGTTTACACCAAACCTTAACAAAACCTTCAAGCTTGCAAGCTACTATTATATATATATAATTGAAATATCACTTATGATATTTCAAGTGAAACACAAAAACAAAACAACCCTGCAGAAAAAATTAGTATTATTCATGGGCTAAGCAAACAACTCATCCCGTAAACATGTAATTATTCTTAATTACAGTTATGGCAAATACTTTTCTAGATGGCCTTTTCCCCTTCCAACATGACTTTTCTCAATAACAGCCACAGGAGCCCCTACATTAACTAGAAAATTGAAAACTAATTAGTTCTTATATATAAAATTATAGAATTAAGACAAAAAAAGATAAATTGACTAATTAAAATGATTANAGAATTAAGACAAAAAAAAGATAAATTGACTAATTAAAATGATTATAATATAGTAAGTATGAGACGTACTAGAAGCAGCTCCATGGCGGTTCATGCACTGATCAGGTACAGCTCTCTCATGTTTATTCAAGCACTTCTCCAGAGCATGAAAGAGAAATGTAGCTAATCCATTTGGGTGTTGTATCCCAGCATTAGGTTCCCAGCAAACCTTAGCACCACGCCGGGTGCAGTGTGACAAGCTTCTGCGGAATCTAGGAGCCTCATTAGAGTGAGGATCATGAGCAAGGAGTGGATTAGGGGTCATGGCTTGACCAACTTGAATTGCAACTGCTACAAGCATCAACAGGATTTGGGTAATTGGTATCACTCTCATCTTTTCCTTTAATTAATTGATTTCTGGACCTCACTGGTTTGACCCCTAAGCTGATATGTGCTCCTTCTTGTATTTATAAAATGCGAATTTTATAATATCCAAGATAATCTAGGGGCTATGATATCTTAGTACAAACTAATGACCTTTCATTTTAATTATATAACACGCATAACTCTTGATGCTTCTAAGAGTTAGGATTTTGTTCTAATCTAACAAAGAGACACACTTCATTTTAATTAGCATTAAAAGGTGTTTGATGATTCATGTAGATTGAAGTGAATTAATTAATTAACTGAGAATTTTCATGTATGTGAAAGTGATATGCTTTATTATGCAAAGAATGAGCAACATATATGTTTATAATACTATAATGAATAAAACCCTTTTTTTGGTTCCTGAAATATAGGGGCAGTGATACTTTAGTCTCTGAAAAATTTTTATCGACACTTTGATCCCTGAAAAATAGTTCTGTCAGCCATTTTAGTCTGCCGCTTATGTCTATTAGTGGGGCTTAACGGAAAATACCACGTAGCACGTTAAGTGCTGATATGACACCTTAAAAAAAAAAATCTCTCTCATCTCTCTCTCTCTCTCCCGCCATCCTCTCTCTCTCCCGCCATCCTCTCTCCACCATCTCTCTCTCATTCATTAGACATGGACTTGGATGTTTGGTGTTTAATGCTCCCACGACAAACAGAGTGGCAGAAGGGCTCAGTAGTGAAATGAGAGCAGGGAAGAGCTTATCAACAAGTGCCCCAAACCTCGTTGGTGGAAAGTGTGTTCTTTCCCTCAATACCATGACAAACTTAAGGCAAGGGATGAGTTACTTGTGAGGTCTGCTACTGTTAATACTCTTTATGTCTTACAGGGAGCATTAGCATGCACTTGTTACTATACAGATAAGCTTGTTGGATGGCATATCAGTGAAGTTGCTGAATTTTGGGTTAAGGAAATCAGTATAACCATATTTAGGAAGGATCTAGAGTTCTGATTTGTTTTAGCACATCTATCAAATCTGACTCTAGTAATTATCCTTTTTCCACATCTTCTAACAATTTAGCATTCAATGCTTGGTCCATTTGCTCTTATGCATCAAGCAAATTGGTCAATGGTGTTTTCTTGGAAAATGAAGTGGGGGTTGTCTGTTTTATATTTTCCTGCATTTCATGATGTTACTTACTCCCATCTCATTTGTTTCTTTCTTTCGATTTATAAGCTTCATGTTTATTTATCTTGAATTCAAAACTCCTCTACATTGAATGTGGCAAAGACATTATTCTCGTGTTAAAGCTTGAACTGCAATGTTTTTCAGAGGTGATTCTGGTCACAAAATAGTGAGTGGCTGATTATATTTCCTAGAATGATGTTGATGAAAGCTAGACCATGTTTTATCCATGTACCCCTGGCCCCCTCTTTCTCCAACTATCTCTTTTAATCTGTTGGTGGTGGATCACTCAGCTAAATGGTTCAGTTGTTGGCGGGATTTAAATGTTGCACTTGTGAGGCTGGTTTTTATACTTTGGGCAGGTACCCATCATATTTTCATTTTGGACATAGCATCAAAAGGAAGTAAGAAAACAAGGTTAGGAAGAGTTCATATATTGCAAGGAATTGAGGAAGTAACTTCATATATTTGCTAGACTGAGTCAACTCGGGGCACATGTTTTGTTGCTGGTTCTTTGCTTTCTATCAGCTCCTTTGTTGCACAATGGCTGCGTTTAACATGAGCGGTGGCGGCGGCAAAGAACGGTGACGGCCATAACCGATTGTGAGGAGAAAACCGAGTAATGCCCTTCTTCTTCCCTCATTCTGCAAAAATGAAGTGGCTGGTTTTGCAGCAGTTTTATGATCTGACGAAGAATATGAGCAACGAAAGGGTAACCCTATATGAACTCTTATAATGAAGTCCCTTGTGCGTCCCTGTGGATTTAAGGAATTGCCTCAGCTTAGTTTGGATAAAACCCAGCGTATATAAGGAGAAGCAGAGAGAATTTACTTGTAAAGAGAATGGAGGTAAGAGGAGAATGGAGGATCNGCTGGACTGAGTCAACTCGGAGCACATGCATGTGCTGTTGCTAGACTGAGTCAACTCGGGGCACATGTTTTGTTGCTGGTTCTTTGCTTTCTATCAGCTCCTTTGTTGCACAATGGCTGTGTTTAACATGAGCGGTGGCGGCGGCAAAGAACGGTGACGGCCATAACCAATTGCGAGGAGAAAACCGAGTAATGCCCTTCTTCTTCCCTCATTCTGCAAAAATGAAGTGGCTAGTTTTGCAGCAGTTTTATGATCTGACGAAGAATATGAGCAACGAAAGGGTAACCCTATATGAACTCTTATAATGAAGTCCCTTGTGCGTCCCTATGGATTTAAGGAATTGCCTCAGCTTAGTTTGGATAAAACCCAGCGTATATAAGGAGAAGCAGAGAGAATTTACTTGTAAAGAAAATGGAGGTAAGAGGAGAATGGAGGATCGTGGGATGGTGCTCAAGGCAGAACAGAGATATTGTAAAGAAAAAGTGATGGTTGATCCAAATGAATGTTATATTAACACAACCAGTTGTGGAACATTATGACTAACAAAGTCAATTTTTATTTTTTGAAATATTGTACCATGTGTCCTAAATTCAAGCATTTGTGTAAGAGTGCTTACTACGTTAATTTTTTCTTGTCTTCATCTTCCTTTTGCCTTTTATTTGTAGTATATTCTTTTATATTTTTCAGTTTGTGATTCTTTTTTCTTTCTTTTTCCTTGCACTCAGTTTGGCACCTTTTCAATAAATTAGTTTAGCGTACTTTCACTCCAGAACTTTTGGCATTTCTTTTGGAGAACCCATGTAAACATCCTGATCTATTTTTTTGCAATTGAATCTTAGAAGAAAATTGTTGTTGCCTGAGTTAGGGTGAAGTTGGCAATTTGTAGAGAGAGAGGCATAGTGAGGGGAAGGCTGGAGCTAGAGCTGTCAAACGGGCCAGCCCGCCTCAACCCGCCACCCAAACGGGGCGGGGCGGGCTGAGAAAACTTCAACTCAACCCAACCCACTGTGGGTTGTGGGTTAGGCGGGCCAGCCCGCCAAAAAAAAAACAGTAAATTAGTGACTAATAACAATTTAAATCAATGTCAAACACCACATCAATGATAAATAATTTTTCATCACGTAATTCAAATTATCTAAGAGGACCAAAATTAATTAAATAGTCTAACAAAGTAATAAACAATCATTAAAAAACAAGTCAAAGAAGACTAATACCAACATGACAACATAATTTTTATAATAAAGATTAGAATTTTTTTTTTTTAAAAAAAAATTGACTGGCTGGCCAACCCGCCTCGCCCCGCAACCCAAACGGTGCGGGCTCAGAAACCCGCTTCCAAACGGGCCAGCAAACCCTTAACCCAACCCATCCCTTTTGCATGGCGGGGCGGGCCAACCCAACGGGCACAACCCATTTTGACACCTCTAGCTGGAGCCGGAGCTCTGACACTACCTTTGACACTCGAGTCAGCATCATAGAGGGAGAGGGTCCAAGTGAGAATGTTGAGAGTTGAGAGGGTGAATAATGTCAATAAGAAGCGACTCAAGTAAGTTAGAGGGAGAATGTATATCTTAATCAAGAACATTTTACTCCATTTACTGTAGCAGGGGTAGTAGGTTTACCAAGTATTTTCACTTGCCCCCTAGTCCAATGACTTGAGGGAGTCAAGGCATTAAGACTAAAGTTGAAGTCCTATACAAATTGGGCATTTTTGGCTCTTAAAGCCCGGTTAGGCAAGCAGATATAAAGCTTGAGTATGCCTATAAGATGAATGATCTGCAGCTCATACATTTTTTATGATAGTGCTAATTGTCTCCAAATGTCATGCAATTAGAATGCATTTGGAATAAGTGTGCATATTGTGGGTTGTGCCCCTGAGTGAGAATATGTTGTGCTCTATGCACCTGTCTAAGATTTGTAGTTAATTAAGATAGTCATGCAACGAGTTATTTGAATTATGCAACCAATAAAATACCAAGCTCAAGCTCTCAACATGAAAGCATTTAATTCACAGCATTGAGATGTATTTTCTTCCCAATCGCAGAGCTTACATAACGGTAATGAATAATATAATGATAAAACATTATGAAATTCTATCACTAGATTGAGTTTTGCACAGTTTTCTCTGATGTTTACCTTCATTTTCTTATTTTTTTTAACCTATTTTTTGTGTGTGTAGGTGTGATGGCTTTGTGTTTCCCGCTCTATAGCTCCTTGCTTCTCATTGAGAAAAGGTCAAACTCTTTTAATTTATGTGAGGGATATGTGCTGAATTTTCATCTTTTCAATTGAGTCTCAAGCTACCTGTTTCAAGCTCTATAACCCTTGCATCTTAATAACAAAGGCCAAATGCTTTTCATTTGTACATAAATTCTACAAGCAGCAAGTTCTATTTAATAATTGGTGTAGCATGCCAAGTCTAGTGCATGAAATTACATGAATATAAAATAACCAGCAAACCAAAGTTTAAGTCAAGAGTTGTATGCCAAAGGCCATATGAATACATGCAAATAATGTATCAAGTTGGCTTATTATCAAATCAGCAACTAGTCATAGAAATTTAGGGGATGCAAGCAGTAAAAAATATAGTTCCAATTAGGCTATTAGGTACTTCTTATTTGCAAAGAGGTTGGCTTGGTAGAAGCCTCAAGCAAAAAGTGATATGTTAGAGAAAGTAATATAGCCCGATTCAATATGAACGGTACATCACAACTAATATATTAGAAGACAAGTTGAAACATGTATTGTGATTATATGTCTGTTGGGAGTCGTATGAAGTCAGACTTGTCATGCAGTAATAATTGTGCTTTTATGCACTCAAATAATAGCACCTTTATGCATTTCCAGAGTTTGCAGCATCGGTGTAGACAAATATAATGTCTGTGTAGCATATGTTTTGTGCCATTTCCAAATTCAAGATCTCAAATAAAATATAAGTTGTAAAGTTAACACTTACCATATTTACACAAAATTCACATATTCTGTATTTGTCAGACAAATGTTAATTCACACAAAAATTAGTGGTACAGAGCAAGGATGAGAACCACACAAAGCAACACCGCTATGATACATAGACCCCAAGAAAGATTTCTGATTTATATATCTCACCATCACATAAAAAAGCCCTGTTGCTTTCTTGAAAAAGAAACAATAATAGCCTAAGGACGAGGAGTAAAAAATATGTTAAAATTAATGACAAAAATAGTCAGCACTAAGAATCCATAACAGAGACAACCACGACCTGGACTTTGTGCGTATGGCTCAATTTACAATGGCTAAAGGTGAATGGCATCATGCTATATACAGAACACCAGAAAAACAGGCGATAGCACGATCCAGTAATGCATAAGATCTTAATGATCACTATATCCAAGCAAGTGAGCCTCAGTCATTTGTTACTTGAGGACGACCAACTAGACCTCTAGTTGGTGGTGGCGGTCTGTTAGCATTCAACTCCTGTCCATATTAATAAAAAATGGGGAGGGAAAAACCTTATAACCAGAGGTCCAGAATACTTTGCAATAGGATCGACACAAAATTCACTTGGAATGCTCCTGTATTTGACCGGTGCAACACATTATATTACACAGCATCAAGAGCGTTTGACCCTTTAATTGAAATTGCAGGTGGTAATGGATGAATCAGCCCAATATTGCCCAAAAACATTCATAGCCCAATAGGCTATTGTACACAAAAAAAGCCCAAAAACCCATTGCCGACCATGTCGAAAGGTCACATGGCAAATAATGATATAAAAATTAATTTTGTTTTTCGAGATATATAAAATTAAATTTATAAACCTCTGCAAATCACGTTCATCTTGCTTTTGGCTATTATAAACCTCTGCATTTCTGCAACAAGGCTCATTTTTTATCCTTCACGGGAGGGTGATATAGCTGGGACAGTAAGGAAAGCCAAGCCCTGAAGCTGTATGATAGCATCCTAATCCAATCGATTATCGCAGATCCATTTAAACTTTACATTCAGATCAGCTTTATTAGCAGTTTTGCAAAATCAAATGGTCGTTTTCTCTGTGAAACCCTTGTTCAGTATTCTAGTTGTCTCACTCTCTCTTCTTCTCCTTCTGGCATTGCTATCTCCTCCTTCACTCTTCTCTGGAAATTCGATTCCCTCGGATTCGCCAATGTATGTGGACTATTTCATTTTTTTTTTTATTATACCTATTTAGGTAAAATTTGCTTTGTGGGAAAGTAATTTATTCGGATGGGGGCACAATAAACTTTTTTCTTTATTTAGTATATTTGGTTTCTTATAGAATATGAGAACAGAATAGGAATTGTGAACTGGGTATCTTACATATGAGCGTTTAATATCTTGGGCATTAGTCTTTTTCTAGTTCTTGATCTATTGATTGGTGTATGCAGTGGAAAGGTGGACATATGGAGTGTTCGGAGACTCGTGGAGTGGAAGCCTTGCAGCTGGTGGCTACAAGGACATCTAACAGGTACTTCTTGCTGAAAATTAATGTTCTTCTTTTTTTTTTGGGTGTTTAAAATTTCAAATAAATTATTAAGGTTACTATATCCATTCAGTGAAAATATGAGCCCCAGCTTGATTTGTTTTATAAATTAAGGAATCTGATACTGTTTTCAGAAAATAGTCACAGCTATCCTCAAAAAGAAAAATAGTTAAGATGGCTGTTTTGTTAGTGTACACTTGTTCTTAGTAATAATATTTTTGAGGGTTACTTGGAAATTTTTTTAATTGTATGTCTGGTATTCATAAAATAATTGGAATTTATGGCATAGATTTGGGTTTTGTTAGTCCTTGGAAGTGCTCTGTAACTTGAGAATTTTAGATATGCTATTACAACTGCAATGGATAGGATCAAGTTGGGTTAGGGTTGCTGATTGGCTTTTTATTTTCTGAATCAATCTCAAATGGCTTTCATTGCAGACAATTGCTTTCGTTTTTTCTTAAAATGGTGCAGCTCTGCCGTCAGAAACCAATGGATATATCAGAGTGGATTGCTATGGTGGCCTCAATCAGATGCGAAGAGATGTGAGCGCTTAGCGAAAATTCTGCAATTGCAATTTCCAGATCCTTGTAGAAAACACTTGATCTTCTTTTGCTCCTTTATTAAATTTGGATTACAATCTATGTTGAATGCAGTTTTGTGATGGTGTGGGCATTGCCCGTCTGTTAAATGCAACTCTTGTCCTGCCAAAGTTTGAAGTGGCTTCATATTGGAATGAAACTAGGTATTTCTTCTTTCTAGTTATATAAACTAAAAGCAATTGCTCTCCATAAACTTGCACTAAGTTGTAAATGAGATATATTGCATGTTTAGTAAATTATATTGTCCCCTTATCTGATTAATGTTGTTATAGGTGACTCTGTTACAGCAATCTGAATCTGAATTCTTTGTTCCATTTCAGTGGTTTTGCAGATGTTTACGATGTAGACTATTTTGTTCAACAGATGAATGGCTTTGTCAAAGTTGTCAAACAGTTACCACCAGAGATTGCATCAAAAGAACCTGTTCGAGTGGATTGTAGCAAACGGAAAGGCCAATTTGATTATGTTGAAAGTGTTCTTCCATCTCTTTTGGAACATAAATATATTTCAATCACACCAGCAATGTCCCAAAGGAGGGACAGGTATTAATCCTAAGTATCTCACACCTTTTCTTTCAAAGGCGTAGACTTGGGTAGTTCTTTGAACTCATTTCCATTAATTTTGCAGATACCCACTGTATGCAAAAGCTGCTCTTTGTCAAGCTTGTTACAATGCATTACGTCTCACCAAATCCTTAGAAATGAAAGCCTCTAAGCTTCTAGAGGCCATACCTAAACCCTTTGTTTCACTTCATCTCCGTTTTGAACCAGACATGGTTGCTTACAGCCAGTGTGAGTACCCAGGCCTTTCCCCTGGCTCCATCAAAGCCATAGAAGCAGCACAAGCAAAGATATCAGAAGACACTGGATATATCAGAAAACCATGGACTGGAGACTTAGCCCGCACTTGGAGAAAACGGGGCAAATGTCCCCTTACTCCTAATGAGACAGCTTTAATACTTCAATCTCTTTCCATCCCAACAAGCACAAATATATATCTGGCAGCTGGAGATGGTCTAATGGAAATCAAGGGGTTGACAGCTATTTACACTAATGTATTTACGAAGTCAAGCCTTCTCAATGGTGAAGACTTCACAAGCATGCATGGCAATACCAAAGCTGCTTTGGATTATTATGTATCTATTAATAGTGATTCATATATGGCTACATATTTTGGGAACATGGATAAGATGGTTTCAGCAATGAGAGCTTTTAAAGGGTTATACAAAACTCTATTCTTGAGCAGAAGAGCTTTTGCAGAGTTAACCTCTCAGGGTCTTAGTGACAAGGAGTTAATGGAGGCCCTATGGAAGGCTCATAAAGATGATTTTGTCATGGGAAGAGGATCTGCTCTGCCTGACTGCTTTTGTGAATTCAAGTTGTGATTTTGGATCAACTTTCTCATATTTTTTTAAAAAAATTGTCATATTATTGACTTTGCTGTATGTGCAATGGGAGTGTTCCACTTTTTGAGAAGGTTCACCTCAACTTTTTCTTTCGAGTTCTGCATTACTTTTTCTTTTTTCTGGTAAAACGAATTAGATTAAAACATAAGTTGAGCACGGCCCCAAAAAATACTTAAGTTGACATGGGACTTCGGAGTACATTATAAGTTATAACGTCACAACAGAGTACATTGTAGTCAATCAACATAGCAGACAAAAGATCTGCCAGATTCAACTTCACAGTCCAAAATCTATAATAAGTCTAATGCTACGCTCAAAGGTTACACCCATCGTGTTGGATGAAGCCAGATAATCCAAAGAAAGAGGTGGGTGCTGACTGCTGATCTAGTACTAATTCTTCCGAAATATCAGTCCAGCTCAATCTCAATCTCTAAGAACAAAGGAACAAATTTTGGGAACATGAAAAATTGATTCCTCATGTTGTGAACACTGGCGGCAAACATTTGAGATAGGGAAGCCTCGCGTTGAGAGAAAAACTCTACTGGGAAGACCCTCATTAAACAGAAGCCAAATTTTTTTTTGTCCCATCATATCAAGTGCAACTTCTTCCGCTCCTCTCTTCTACCCACTGATGTGTGGTGTTTCTTATGTATTTCTTTCTTGTTACACAACTTATTAATGTTGGTATTTGTAGTTTATGGACATGGGGGGTCCCACAATTGGAATAACTCATTCACATATAGTGTTGGCATATATATATATATATATATATATATTGGATTTTTCACTCTATTCCATCTTTAATAAAACAAGGGGGAAAATTATGCTTTTTCCTTTTTTGAGCATGTACAAATTCGGAGATGAGAGATTGGAGTAGGGGAAAGGCGGCTAAGAGGAGAAAACTACCCCCACCTAGGCATACTGTATTGAACAGGGCATCCACGTTCAAAAAATAATGCTGCTATCCATAACTGATGTAGGGTTTTCTAATATACATGGATTTCCCTTGCTTCCTATCTTAGTGTAACCTTGAGATCCTTTACTTGTTGGTCACAAAACTTGGGGTCCTCAACCAAGGTCTGAAAAATAGCTGAAGCCTCAGAGAGCCTTCCCTGATGTAGGTATTTGTCTAATGTATGAGAATACTCAACAGCAGTTTGGAGTTCAATCTTTTCCAGATCACAGGATATAACATTCCTCCACTCTTTTGATCTACCTTTTAAGCATAAACCATGTAGCAGAGCAGTGAAACAGACAGAATCCATAAGTAACCCCTTGCTCAGCATCTTATTTTGCAAGAGTAGAGCAGTCTCAACCATTCCATGTTTACAAAGACAAATAACAATGGAGTTATAAGCAGCAGCAATTTGGTTCCACCCACCTGAAATCATCCTCGCAAAGAAGTCCAAAATCAAAGACTTCTCAGTCTTCTTAGGCTCATTTGCTTCATTAAAAACTGAACTAATATTATTTGTCAAACCATTTATGAGATAATGGAATGTAACATCAACAGGAACACACTTGTTCATCAGCATTTGCTCAAAAAAGGATGCTGCTTTTGCAGGTTTACCATCCTTACAGAAACCCCCAATAAGAGTAGTGTATGTGACGGCATTAGGCTTTAAATTGAAAGATTGCATCCCTCTGAAAACTTTTTCAGCTCTGCTCATATCTGGCTTGCGGCAGAATCCATTGATAAGGGAGGTGTATGTGACCACATTTGGCTTGCACTTCTGTTTCAACATCTGTCCAAACATCTTGAGTGCACTAACCAAGTCATGCTGCTTCACATATCCATCAATAACCGTGGAATATGTGTATTCATCTGGAGCATGACGTGCCTTTCTCATCCTATTGATGCATGTAAGAGCATCTGTCATCTTCCCAAATTTACAGAAACCCTTAATCATGGCATTGTACCCAACAATGCCAGGGTCGATACCCCTTCCAATTGTCAGTTCAAAAAGATTTTTTGCCTCATCAAGTTCACCATTTCTGATAAACCCATCTACCAAGGTGGCGTAAACATATGCATCAGGTTGAACATTTTGCTCAAGCATCTCCGAAAGTAGCAGTTTGGCAGCAGGGAACCTCCCTTTCTTGCAAAGACCACTCATCAGAACATTGTAAATTTGGGTGTCAGGAAATACTCCCTTTTTCATCATCTTCTCTCGGACCATCATTGCAACATCAATTTCCCCTGCAACAACCACTCCATGGACAAGAGCTCCGTAAGAAACCAAATCAGGTTCATCTCCTGTTTCAGCCATCTTAATAAGCATATTTGATGCCTTTACATAATCCCCTTGCCTGTAATAAGCATGCATAAGGGGAGTATAACTAAACTTATTTGGCACCAAACTTCTCATTTTAGCCTGCGCTAGAAGTTCACCTGCTTCCTTAATCTTACCATCCTTACATGAATAGTTAATCAATATATTGTAAGTTGCAATGTCTGGCTTACAACCAGTCTCGATCATCCTTCTTAATCTCTCAACTGCTTTCACTACCAAACCATGCTTGTATTCAGCATCAATAATACTATTGTACACTTGAACATTCATATTCAATCCCCTTTCAGTCATTTCTTTCAAAAGTCGATCAACTGCTTCGAATTCCCCTGCCCTGCAGAATCCATTAATCATGGCCCCATAAGTTTCTAATGTTGGCAAACATCCCTTCAATTTCAATTCCTCGAAAACTCTATAGGCACCTTTGGTATCACCTTTCTTGCAATAGCCATTAATAATCGTATTGTAAAATACAATATTTGGTACACAACCCTTTCCCCATCTATCTTCAATCAACTTCCTACCTTCCTCAACCTTCCCCTCGTTGCAGAGACCCTTAAGCACAATAGAGGTACTATAGTTATCCACAATGGTACCTGCACCATCATCTGTTTTAGCCATTTCACCATACAATTGGCGTGCAATCCCAACTCTACTGTGTTTCACTAGAACATTTAACAATGAATTACTAGCGACAACACTAGGAAGACAATTATGCATTTCACGCATAATATAATATACGTGGAGTGCCCCATCAACCAACCCGGAGTCTCCATAGGCCCGAATTATAGAACTCAATGCTTCATGGGTGGGTTTTATGTTTTCCACTTTCATGTTCTCCAAAACCAATTCAATCTCGGAAAACACTCTGAACCTCGCTAGAACTTTCAGAAGCGAAGAATGTGCAACCCCATCTAGAGGACAAGAATACGGTCTCTTGCTGGCCCAATCAAAAAACTTCAAACCCTGTTCAGCATTATGAAGTCGGTCTAAAACGAAATGGGCAACATCGGAAACATGTACTTCGGACTCCCCAAAGTGGGTTTCCAGAGACTCTTCCCATTGCTCGTGGGTTTTAAGGATTTGGATGGTGCCGAGAACAAGCTTCTTGATGCGAGGAGTGAAGGGGGTAGGCGAAAACGAGGTCTTTTTCGGGTTGTGACGGGGTTTGATTCGAGAAAGAATGGCCTTCGACATTGGGAGAGACCAAGGAACAAGAAATAGTTTGAAACTTCCAATGTGCTATTCATTTGTTAGCTCAAATGGCTATTGGGTATTCTTACATTTGAGAAAAACAAGTGCTTTTTTTCTTTGTTTCAGCTCAAAACTGCGCACAATTATCTCCGGTGAAGAATAACGGACATCAAATCAACGTCACTGGAAAGTTCATCGCCGGCATAGAATCAAGGCGCCGACTTTATGGATAAACTTGGCCACGCAAGAGCAGAGACGAGTATTTCTCAGTTGTATAGAGCTTGTGCTTTATAGTTTATATACTTCACAGACGGCAGTTCTTTTCCTGTGAAAGAAAAATTAATTGAAAAAATTCTAATTAAATAGCAGCTAACTAGAATACTTTATTAGGGTGGTTACTTTGTTAGAAAATGTGGTTACTCAGTTATAACAACCTTTTCCTGGCCCAATTAAAATGTGGATTACTTTGTTAAGAAGTATGATTAATAATAAACTTGATTTGAAAATAATCTTTTTGATTGTCATTTAATTGCACTTATCAGTTATCCCAAAAAGCCAACTCCACAAATACCGTGATTACTATTCCTTTGACAAAAATAAGTGCTAACATGGTAAAGTGGTAAACACATAAATATCACATAATTTCCCACATTTGTATTTTCTTACCATTTCATCTTGACTAAATTCTTGTTTGAACTCACTTAATTTTTTTAGATGCTCATGAATTTATTTATAAAAAAGTATAAGATTCATGTAATATTTAATAACATAAGGGCTACATAATTTGTAGTAATAGAGCATTTTATATTTTTAATGGGGAAATTTTATTAAATAATATAATAAATTATTTCATGTTGTAGGGCAAATGCCTCCACATCCTTATTATACATAAATCCGCGGCCGGCAAAAGTGTATGGGATGCCACATACAAGGCAAGTGAACTGTAATAACAACTAAATGGAAGAGATGCGACATGACTCCAAAGCAGCCTAGGAACACAAGATCCATGACCTATTGCTGAAACCCATCTCTGTCAAACAGTCCAATGGTAATCCTCCACAACCACCTCATCAAGCCAGTGGAAATACTCTGCAGTGCAGATAAAAGCGCTCGTGCCTCAAGTCCTCTAGACCTCATCAGGGTCTAAATTCTGACACAAGCAACACCAGTCTCTCAATCAAAAGACCCCTTTAGTCTGATTTGTTCATTCTCAGCATCGTCCGCTACACACACAACAAAGAGCTGCCATACAAATTCATAATACAGTCACTAAATAATCCATACGTCTACGTATCATAGGTTACAGAGTCAGACATTGTAAGATATGTTTACAAGGATCAGAGCCAAAAAGAACTTGTATTTAAGTCCCATAATTGGAAAATCTAGTTGCATACTAAGGGTCATACTTTACATCTCCTAGCAATAATGAATAATCAATTATTCAGCAATGAAACAAACATATCCTCTTCCATATAAAATATTCTTCCTATTCCTTTACTTTTATTGACCCCTCCTCTTCTAGAGCAGACATGGCCTGATGGCCACATTTTTTGGTGACTTAGAAAGATAAAAGAACTATTAGAACAAGACTTCAAACGTAGCACCTAAATTTATTTTCATAGAAATAATGTCTTTAATGTTATTTTAGTTGCACCAAAATGCAGAGCTTATTGCTCATGGAGTTCCATCTCATCGCCACTATATGAAACCTAGACTGCATATCAAAATGTTTCCAAAAACTCCTGGGCTTGTTTTGAACTCCTTACCCCATTCATTTAAAGACAAATAGATATTTGGGTGAATTCCACTTTACATCCTTATACTACCAGGGCATAAAAATTACCCCTCTAAACTTTAATTTTAGCAATAAATCCGCTAAGAAGTAAGGGAATATTGCATAGCCTAATAATAAAAGGGGAATTAAGTCTAAAAGAAATTGCAAGAGGACAGGCATGTGAATTTATGGGATCAAACACGAAGACGATATATTTAGTGAGAGCATCAGAGATATTATGCAACTTAATTATGGTAAAAAGAACTATTTTCCAAGTTCTCTGTAGAGTTCCCTACCAATTGTGGGGTCATTGGTGCAAGAGTTCACAAATCACATCTATGTTATATTGCCAATCTGCCCAATTTTAAGTGGTAGTAATGGTAGCAATATTTTGAGAAAGGGAAAGGGGCGAAGCTAAAACTCTACCTACAATTGCCATGATATTAGGAAAACTTAAATGATTGTCAAGACAGCAAGTGCGTTGATCCTAATAAACATAATTTGAAAAGAAATTAAAAACGATACCAAGGTCTACATCCGATTGTTGTTTTCTGAGAAGGAGGAACTTCTTCTTTTCAATGAACATAGTGTCCTCCACCACAATTCTGCAATCATTTAAAGTATTATTTTAGTATCTGAGGGCATAAACAACTGTCACTGGTCCATGATATGAGTTATATCCTATAACACCGTGGTCAAAATTGACATCCATACAATGACAGATTTATGCATACATCCATAGATAAAAGCAAAGTAGTATCCCAAAAAAAAAGTTATCTTGTAAAATATGCATAGGCCATTGATGCCAGAAATCCACTCAACATGTTTTTCTGTCATTCCAAATGAGTACATTAGAAGCTGGTTTATTAGTATTGACAATAATGAAAAGGCCATGCCCAAATCACACCCTAAAGTATTTTCTTTGCAATAAAAGACATGGAAGGGAGAAAAATATAACAGTTTACAATCTTCACAGCCATGCAAGACTTGTATGCAATATAACTCCTCATAAACACGAGAGCATGTATGAGAATGAAAGAGAGAAAATCTTTGTAAGAGGCAGAGAGCTCAAGAACTTACAAGAGTTTACATGGTGACTTTCCTCTGGAAATTGCATTTTATCCTGAATATTATTGGTACAGTACAACAAACTAAATGAGAAATTATTTGTGCTTGTTTAGAATTGTTGCCATCAAAATTCCAGGCACGTCAATTTTTCAATATGTACAAATGAATGGGCTACAAAGAATATGAGCTCCTTTCGAGCTGCTGTCTCACAAAAGTCAACTGATTTCCTGTTTTCCTATTTCAATTTAATTTAACTCCTGGACAATCGGGATTGCATGGCATCCAAATGATTGGAAGAGAAAGGAAGTTTTCTCCTCCGAGCCAACATCATGATATACTTCGCTTTATCAATCTGCCCTGTCTTCCTAAGGCCTTCCAGCAGCATACAGATTGTATCTATATTTGGATACCAATTCTTCTGCATGCAGTCTTTACAGAAGATATATGCTAGACGAAAATCCCCACTCTTAGATAAATAGTGAATCATGGTCTGGTAAATTTGAACATTAGGTTTATACCCCTTCCCCACTAGTGCAGAATACACCCTTTTTGCCATCTCCATATACCCAGCTTGATAAAACCCTTTCATCACCAAATTAAAGGTAACTTCATCAGGGGCAATTCCAACTCTCTGCATCTTCTCCATCAACGCATTAGCCTCCCATGCTCTTCCCTTATTAATCAAAAACTGAATCCGAACATTAAATGTTGCAAGGTTTGGTAGACAACCCTTCAACACCATACGGTTCCACAAGCCATTGCCAATTTCCAACCTGTTATTCTTGTAAAATGCTGACATAAGAGTAGTATATGTTATCACATCAGGTTTTATACCCCTTTTTTCTGTCTGTAACATAATCAAATAAGCCTCTTGTATAAGTTCCATTTCACAAAGAGCCTTAATAACAATATTGACTGAAAAATTATCAATTTCAATGTCAAATTTCACCGGAACTTCTGTAACAAATTCCCTAATTGCTTCTAATTTCCGGGTTTGAGTCAAAACTTTAAGTGCAGCATTGAAAGATTTGACAGTTCTACGACACCCATACAAATGCATATCATAGAAAGTATCTACAGCATGTTTAGTCATACCAGCCTTGCCATACAACATTATAATCCTAATAATAAACCCTTCACGACGACCCTGTGGAAGAGTCTTCTGCTGCTCCAGTAACTCCTCAATGTAGTCGAAACGATTAGCACCACCTAGCCTAGAAACAGTGTCTTCAAAAGCAAAGCGGTTCTCAATGACAAGACGGTTCTGGGCATTGGCCTTGAATAGCTGAAATAGTTTATCGGGGTCTCTCTCAGCCTTAAGCTTTTCGAGAGCGGGTGGTTCTAAGGGTTTTGGGTTTTGAATGGGTGTTGATGAGTTGGGTGGGGAAGATGTATCAGCGGCGGCAATAGCAGTGGCGGCGGCGGAGACGTGGCAGAGTCTGCGAATGGGCCGCCGAGAGAGCATGATCAGGGAGTTCCTCAGATTGGAACATACCCAAAGAAGGAAGAAGACAACATCTTTATGGTGAAAGTGAAATGGGGGAGAAGTGGAAAAGCCATGGGAATGCGCAGATTTGAAGAGCGGGGGTGGGAAAGATGATAACTTTGGTGGTTGGCATTACTAGACGTGGAGTGTAGGGTTCCTTACCATGGACGGCGCCACCTGAGGTTGATCTTGGGCACCATTCAATGGGGTTTCAAGAGTTTTCCGTTTCCTCACCTGTCACTTTTTTTTTTTTTTTTTTTTNTTTTTATGGTAAATATAAACAAAAAAGAGATGTTGGTGAAAACCTAAAAATTGGGATCACCCTAATTTATCTAATAAACATAAATCTATTTAGTAAAATGTAAATTCATCGAATATAAATTTCTGTTCTCTAAAATGTAAAACTGAGAAAAAAAAATTCAATATCATAATATAAAAAAAAAAGATATTTATAAACCATAACTTTTTAAAAAAATCCGTAAACCAATCATATTGTATATTTTTATATAAAAAAAAAATGACATTTGAATAGTGGAAACAATAGAAAAATACCTTACATTTTATAAAACATTAATTGAGTCGTTAAAAAAACAAATTCCTCATTCATCCTTCCCCTTTTCTTTATTTTGTTCTTGTGACTCTTGACAGACAGAAATTATATATACTGCAAATTACATGATTCTAGTTTCTTTAGAATCAATAATTGTATAATTTTGTTGAATCTTCCAAAAGTACGTTGCATTAGTAACCTTGAACTTTAGGGAGAATAACCACAAGTCATACATTCCCATAAGTAGGTGACAAGAGACATAACGGGAAGGGCACGTCTATTTGAATTTGAAGAATCCAAGCCAAAAAATAAAGAAAACCAAGGTTGGGAAGGGGAAAACATGATCCTCTTTTAATGAGCTATACCTTAGAAAACCAATGTTAAAGACAAGGTTGGGATTTGGGAAGAGGAAAACATCGTATTTATAAGACGTAAGTTGCCATGCTCCCCATATCTGCGCCTGAGCATATAAAGGAGGTTCCTTTGTAATGAGACAAGTTGCCTCGACTAACACCAGCATCACAGATAGAAGAAAGGGGATTTTGAACTTGATAAAACATAAACAAACCATCTAAGTGTAGCATGAGGTCAAAACATATGAAAATCAACTGTCCTAGATGATTTTTTTTTTAATTTCTCTACCATACAAAGGATGGTACAAGATTACACCTTCAAGAAAGTAATGGATCTGCTTATAGTGTTCTTGGAGGTTAGACCACAACCTGATTTAGATTCATCCTTTACTCTTTTGAAGTTATCACGAGCAACCCCAAAGCACCAATAAGGATATACTGCACAAAAGAAACAGCTTAGCATAATTCACACATTATTTCTGCTATACAAAATTTATATTATGCAATTTCAACAGTCAACACTTATCCCATAGTATCACATTATGGTTGATTTGATTAACTTACCAAGTAATTTGTATGTCACAAGCATATTTAGTAATGAAATCAGTCATTGCATGTAAAATTCCTAAATTTCACTATAAATACACAGACCAACTTAACTTCAGTTAAATCTTAAACGTATATGATAGGCTGGCACAGAAAACAAACCTTGATGATAGGCTTTTCAGTCATGATGATTGTCACCCAGCCAACATAAGGTAAGAACCTGTCGATGAAACCATTAAGCAATAGCAAAAATATCTTTCATAAACACAGCTTGTGTGCTTTTCAGAAAACCAAAAAAGCAGAACAGTAAATATCTTTGCAGGTTAAGGCTAAGCCTTTCCATGGTGTCTTACTGTCTTAAACACCAAGTTCATAGTTCCACAGGGTGGTGTTTAACTTGCCTTACTCTTAAAGCAGCATTTAGCATGTAGTTAGGAACACATGACACATGCTAACGTCACATAGAGTTATAATATTTTTAGTTGTAGGCTTAAAGCATATAACATGCAAGTAGTAGCCGCAAATAAAATGGAGTGAGTGTATCCGGAAGTGGAAGATATATCATACCCAACAGCTCTCCCCATAATGTGGTGCCTTTGCAGCCAGAGTTGACCTTGAGCATACAGTAGCCTGTCATCCCCATAGTTATTATCTCCTGTGGAAGATAGCAATATACATAAAGGGAAGAAATAGTATTATGGTAAGAAATCAACACTAACTAAATGGACTACAAAAAGAACAAAAAGTATGAGATACAATATTTTGAAGAAAGCATCAATAGCAAATATGCCACCACAGTTTTTTTTTTCTTTGGCCCAACATATGCTACCACAGTTGGATCTTGTATAGTGGAGGATCTGTAAGCAGCACCTCCAGTATTTCTATTAAATTATTTAGTAATGGATGAGTCACTACCTTTTGTGAGAACATCAACCTCCCCAGTATCTTGCCGTTCATGTACCTACAAAATAATCAACTATTAAGACTCTCTAAAACAGGGTATCCAAATTATCATAAAACCACTTGATAATAGATATAGGTTTCAGTAAATTCAAAGCATTAAAAATATTGAAAGTTTAATCTGTAAAGATAATTTTGCTTGACGGAATCAGGCAGTTCCTTTCTGGAAAGTAGGATTAGTTTGAGGAACATGTTTATTCCTAATCACAGTCGTACTACTTATCTTCAGATTACTACTTGCATCGAGAATGTTATCAGTGAAAATATATTGATGAAAGTAGACCATGCATCATTGAATAGAGAAATATAGATGCAAAGAGTGCTAGATGAATTCAGACAACTACTATCTGATATGCTAATTTAACATCTATACATCAATGTACCGACAATCATACAATGCATCACTTTCCAACTTATATCCAATGAAATGACAACTGTGGCCCAAGCACAAGGAACAACTGAGTCTTGTAGTCATACCAAGCTAAGAGACAACCAGCAGTTGAGAGACAAATGTGCCTAAAACCAGCATATTTTGCTTACCTTTATTACACGATGAACAATTGGAATCTCCCGGCCCTAAACAAAAAAGTTCATGCAAATTGAGTAGTCAGTAAGGAAAGTAAGAATATTGTGCAGTTGAAGAACAATATCGAAAACAAATATCAAGAGAGAAGAGTAAGTAATTAACTGTTCATAACAAGTGTAAACAGTCAAGAAACTAAATGTACTGTTATCTAGATCTGCAAAAGAGTATTTATATATATATATATATATATACTGGATAAACGGTTGGCTTAAAAGGTCAAATTAAAGCTTTAGTTTCTCAATTTAGCTTTAGCTTTAATTTGGTGTAAAGACCTCCAACAAAAATTGGCCAGGCAACTAAAACTAGCTTATATATTGAAAATTACAAGGTCCCACATTTTTGAAAGTGAAAGCTATATTTAATGTTGTGGTGGAATAGAAAGTTTTGAAAATGAACAACTTTCAAAGACGTGATATTACTCATTTCTCAGCATTTCTTGAATGATTATTTGAAGTTTTGATCCACTAATTAATCTTTTCCATGTGTAGAAAGCTCAGCCCTAGAACTTTTCATTGAAGACCAGATATCCCATTCAAAAAGAGTATATAGCTTCCAATATGCATCTATCTTATTGTCTCATAGCAAATCATCAAAGATCATAACTAAAAGTGGGCTTTGTGGAAACAAAGTGATAAAGAGTAAAGAGAAATTTAAACAACTATTTGTTGATAACAGAAATGACATAGGTGCTTCAATTCAATGACATGCCAACTACAAAATAAAAAAAATATATCACATATAATATGCTGATAAAAATATAAATCACTGTAAGCAAAATATAAAAGGAAATTAACAGAACACTTACATCTACATTGAACACCACAATCTCCCCAGCACGAATTGGATCTTTACCCATGTGCAAGAATAAGATGTCCCCCTGCATATGACATGAAAGAAAACATTTGTTTTCTGAACCAAGATATAGTAAAATTTTACTATAAAATTTGGGGTAAATATTCAGCTTCCCTCTTCTTCTAATGTATGTTATTAGAAAAATAATAATAATAAATAAATAAATATATATATATATATACATATATTTTAACCCCCCCCAAATTATGACTAGAAGAACACAAAATAATATTCATTGCATGAAGTATATGATACACGATTACTTAAGCATTCACACATTTGATTGACCTACCCTCTTGAATCCTGGTTCCATACTTCCAGAAAGAACTACAACTACGGGAGATTCACTGCCAGTTATGCACATCAATGCCTTCCATATTATCAGTGCTGATGTAACAATCATGCCTGAGACAGAATAGAGACTAATTGAGGAAACAGAAGGTTTAGAAATGGATCAGATAACCAGAATGTACGAAAATTTTATAACCAAGAAAAACAGAAATTATAGATTAAGTATACAGTATTAGACAAAAAATAAAGAAGCCTTCTCTCTAGCGTCAAGAATTCAAGATCTATCTGTCTAGTTAATCCATATAAATTAGGCCAAACAATGGCTTGAGGCCACAAACAGATTCTTTGTACCATATGTAAAGTATTTTTTGGAAATTTAGTCTGCTTTCAATCAATTTCCCCTCACCAAAATCCTCACTTGAGCCAAAAAACAATAGAGGAAAATATCACCAAGCCCAACCGCTAACTTCTTGTCTGGTCTATGAACTATAGGATACCAATAACACTACTAATCACCTATTCAACTGATAATGTCTCTACCACATTTTTTTATGTCAAAAGGGCTTCGAAAATACAACCTCCCTAGTCCTCATGCACAAGCACAACCTGTGCCAACTGACACCTCAACAACCACAATTTATACATTTATTAGAAACTATCCTACCTCGGCTGCCAATTTAGTTGCAGTGGGAAGAAACATGCATAAAGGAGCAATCGAAATGACAATTTTGAACAAATGTGAAGGTCATAAGAATAAAAAATCAGGATACTGTGAGAGTTAGTTTCTAGCAAATTTGAAATGATCAGCACCTCAGCTCTGTTTGTCTCTTGGGTAGAAAAGAATAAATGCATAAACAAAAGATAATTCTTCAAGCAACTAAATTTCTTAAGGATGCCATACTTGAGACTAAAGCCCTCGTTCACTTGTACTGGAAATATAAACGAACAATGAAGATGCAAAGATAGAAAGTATATAATATGAAAATGAACTCAAGACCTTACACAAGATTGTCAATTTATATTGAAACCCAGATAAACCCTAAGCCAAAAATTGCAGAAAATTATTTTACATACTATAACGTATTATGTTCTGCCTACTTCTACCAATTGGTAAAAGCGTCAATTCGAGGTCAAACTATACAGACAATCAAAAAGTTTGAGTTTTTAACTCCAATTATTCAATTTTCTTAATTTCACAATATACCCACATACAGATAGAGCATAGAAAATACAAAGTTCTCTTCTTTCTGGGTATGTTTCGCACACGCATACACAGAGACAAAGGGAATAGAGTGACGAACCAAGACTAACAGCCTGGGTGAGGACCTGGCGGATCTGTAGAGATTTAATGGAGTCCACTGTCTCACCGATCCAACCCATTTTGCTTTCGTTTTGTGATATTACCTCTCTGTGTCAGCTATATGCCTATCTGTAATGTAACTACGCTACTTCTACTTCTACTTCCCAACTCCCCTTTCCTTTTGTCCAGAGAGCAAGCCCATAGTATTTAACAATGAAAATTGCAAAGAGGGCCGTTTTTTAAAATGATATTTTATTTGACCAATAATAAGAATTCCAATTTTTGTTTTATGTAAACTTCGTATTAATTTTCTTCCCATTAACTGTTATTTTTCAGTTTAATTAAGATAATTTGTTAGAGCCCCTAAGGGTTGGTTCAAATTGATGGCATCATCTATGTCGTTTAAAGCTTGGATTTTGTATCTCTTTTGGTATATTTATGTCTCTAAAATAATCTTATCAGAGATTGTTTTTTTTTTTGAAAAAAAATTCTTATCAGAGAGATATCTTATTATCAATTCTGAACATATATGGCGTGAGAATCTCTCCAAACATGTAGATGTGAAATAGGGTGCAATGATCTTTGTCACAAGTACCAAAAATAGTGATATAGCCTAATTGCCTCTCATTTTATAATGAATAAATAAATAAGATAACTTGTTAGATAATAATATCAAAATCCCATTCGCATAAAGCAAATATGAGATTTAATCTTAGTGTCAACATTGTTATCAGAGTTAAATGGTTAACCAAAAAAATAATTCCAAAGAAGCAACAATAACATATCTGAAAGACAGTGTGAAGACCATGAACATCAAGTTGGTTCAACAGTGTAACCAAGTGCATTTGTTAAGACTCAAAACTCAACTTTTAACATAAGTAACACAGATCTATTGTAATAAATCTCCCCCTTCTTAATCTGAATCCGAATCAGAGCTTGAATCAAAATCAGAATCTGAATCTGGCCAAGGCTTCTTCACCACCCAAGCTCCCTGAAGAATTCCACTTCCTATTGTGCTCTTGAAATAAGCACTAATACCACGAATTTCCAGCCAATCCTGTGTGTCTGAATCCCAAGACACATATTCCCCATTGTCATCCAGCAAGAAAGGTTCTACAGAACTCCCATCATTCTGCAATATTGATAACATCACCATCAAAATCTATACTTCAAAAAAATCAAAACTTGAACTTTCTCACCCTTCTGCAAACCCATTTACCACCAATAGAAGCCCTTGTGTGCAGCCAGAAAAGCCCAACAACTTTCACTTCCATCACTGCTACTTCCTCCCTTGCTCGCCTAATAGCTTGCCCTACTGTCCTCAGAATCTTCAAACCACCATATTGTTTGCAATAGGGGCACTTTTGTAAACATTTTCAACACATTAATACAGATAGGACAAATCAATAACTACAAAGAATATATAAGAGAATGCATGTGAATAAAAAACAGTTCAGCTGCATATTAAGGCACATACACATAGATATACATGATATGGGTCACCATTTTCACCATAGCACCACTCCTTTTGGCATATTGAGTCACCCCAATTATATATCTGATTGTTACAAATGCTGCAATCCACTTCAACGAAATAACGGAGTTTTCTGCCTGTCCATCCTCGCTTTGGCTGCAGATGACTTACACTGAGACACACAGAACGAGTGACAAGTGCATTCTTAGGGATGGGAAAAAGAGAATGGAGTTAGTGCCTAGAAGAAAGACTTGCTTCTTCAATTCAAGAAGTTTTGCTTAATTATGTAGAGGAGGCAAATATGATACGTCATTGATTCCTGGTCAAAATTGAAACTTTTGATATCTGCACCTGGTTTCTATTTTTGGCCATTTGATGTAAGATGGAGTAATGTCTTATCTACGGAAGAAAGAACCATGATGTAGAAGTAGTGGCAGTTTACATAAATTTGCCAAAACCCTGCATCAGTAGCATGTTGAGAAATTTTAGATACAATCCATTTGCACTCTTAATACTAAGATGTGATTTGCTACCATCATCCACTATATTTGTATGCCATAAATATAGCGATTCTTATTATATTGTTCACCTACAATTAACCTTCGTTTACCCTATACTTCAATGGTTGCCGTGAGCTCTATCCTGTGCTGTATCAGCAGGAATCAGAAATTTAAGAGAAGAAATACTTGCCAAGAGCAGGACTAAGAAATTTTCTTTTTCCATCTTTTCAGTCTTAATTGACCACTACAGCTAACAGGAAGAAGCTTCAGTATGCGCCGATCAATGAAGAAAACATCACATTCACACACCGTCTTTTGGGTAAGATGTCTGTATCACTCTTAGCTTCCTTACAGCAAAAGACATTTGTGATTTTTAATGCTATTAAAGGCACTAAAACCAATCACATAGAAGCAAGTCTGCGAAATGAGTGGTGAAGCTGCTTCATCCAGAGACTATCTCTACCCCGAAAATCTGCAAAAGATTTTTACCTTAAGCTCAGAGTCGAGATGATTTTAGAAAACTAAAAGCATGAAAACATTATGATCTTGGATGCTACAGTTGCTACTCCAATACCTGTAGAAAGATCACGGAACCATGAGAGGTAAAGGGTCTTTCTTTGTTTTTGTTATTGTTTCTAGGTGAATTTGGGCTGCATTTTAATTAGTAATCTTCAACAGAAAATTTTGCCTGTAACATGTGATTAATGGTTGTTAAAAGCTAACCTGCTAGTAAAAGCGGCCACAATTCTTCATTAATCATGTTCTGGAATATGCAACTAAATTTTTAAAATTTTTTTATTTTGGTACTGTAAATTGTTTTAATTTTTATAGCTACCACATTGTAAATACCAGTTTAATGGCTCCAGTGGTTATCTGAGTCTCCACGTGGCTCCTAGACTATGCAGCCACGTCAGGTTGCTATTTAACAACAAATTGCCATTTTAATGTTTTGAGAATAATATCATCCCCTGCTACTGGTATATGCAATTTGCAAAAATTGTTATAGGTAATTTCTTCGCTTTTCTTCAGAATAATATCAACCCAACAAATTGCCATTTGAACGTTGAACAGTAGCTCCTCTTATTGCCATTGTAAAGAGCTTTTGGTAATTTCTTTGTCTTTCTTGAGGGAGTGTAAAGTTCTTGTCTTCAATGGCTCTTCACCTCCCTGGTTGTGTTGGGCGCTTCAATTTAAGGGTCCACTCACGGCCTGCTAATGATATACGAAGATTCAATACGTTTGCCACTCTATCACAGCCCCGAGGCGATGTGTTGAACTCGATTGAAGCAACTTCCAGTTTCTTCGAGAAAGACACACGACCCATCATGTTGTTTGATGGTAACAAAGGCTCAATGGTTATTTTTCTTTAAATTTCCGCAGCATATTATTATTGGGCAGGCCAATTTTGCTTCTTGCCAGGTTCCCAATTCATTGAACAGATAGTTACATAACACAAGTATTTGATAAAAATCTCTCCTTGTGGCAGGTGTATGCAATTTGTGTAATGGGGGAGTGAAGTTCGTTCGTGATAATGATCGAAATAGGTAAAGGGTTTATCTCCTTTTTGTTTGAATTTCTAAATTATAGTGATTTTCTCTGTAGCTTTTACTCCAGATAACACATGACAAAGAAAATTTCCAATTTTGTTCGATTTATGCTCTGTTGACAGGAGAATTAGATATGAAGCTCTCCAGAGTGAAGCAGGTAAAATGTTGCTTCGGAGATCAGGAAGAGCTCCTGATGATATCTCAAGTGTTGTACTTGTTGAAAAGGAAAGGTGTGTATATTAAAGGTTCTAACTTTTAATTATTCAATTGGGAGTTTGAGACCAATCTTTGTTGTATCCTGATTAATTAGCAGCTTTTTTCTAGTAATTCATTTGGTTGTGAAGGTGTTAAGAAAGATGGTTTTCGGTGTTCAACAATTCCCATCCAAATAACAAATAATTTTTGTTAAGAATAACTTTTCCAATTCCATTATCTTATCAAGCATATAAATTACTGTAATATTTGTGGGGAAAGAGGAGAGTGATAATCGTGAATTGTAAAAAAGAATTTGCAATAAAACTTGAGCATTCCTGGTGCATTTCAGATCATATATCAAGTCAGAAGCTGTGCTGAAGATAATGGAATATATAGACTCGCCCTTTCCCCAGCAAGCATTTTTTCTGCAATTCGTGCCTTTGTAAGTCACATTTTTTCCCAATTGCTTCTCCAGTTTTCTTCTGTTAGTTTAAAAACAGGCTTGATGATATATATACCATTGCTTATCATGGATGACTGCAGGTTTGTCAGGGATTTTGTTTACGACAATGTGGCAAACAACCGTTACACGATTTTTGGTCGTACAGAATCATGTGAAATATAGCATCATTTTGCCATGATCGTAAAGAGTTAAGTCCAGAATCTAGGGATCTTTATTGTAAATTCTGACAGTTTCTGTTCCAAGTATGATCAAGTTGTGTCCAAATCCTTCAGTCCAAGTCGATATTCCCAACTTCTTAGCTTTTTAATTTATGTGGGAATCAATTAATTTACTTGTTTAACTGTTTCTAAGTAAGCTAAATTCTGTGAGCCTGCACTTAGATTTTTTTTCCCCCCTTTTCAGGTCAAGATTCTCAAGATTTAACCAGCATTTTGTTTATCTAGGTGTAAATCAAAATTTTTATTGCAGCATCATGCAACATTTCTGTTAGGATTCTATGAGGCTGTCTTGGTTAAAATAGACGCAACCCCATCCCTTTTGATATAGGTCATTTTTCTGTGATTCATGGCAGGGTATGCAGGATTCATTACACGTAAGTTAGATGGCAAGTTCAGCTGATTTGGATAGTAAAGACTATACGGGGAAAAGAAAAAATAAAACAGCCAAATCCTTTAAATTATCTTTTACACGAGTCTTTAGCTTTTTAGCATGCAGGAGAAAGTTGCAGAAGAAATTAAAGGTGACACTGTAAATATGCTAATGACTTTCTGCATTTGTGCTTTGACAAAGAAATAAACGAAGCAAAGCCTCAATTCTCCTTGCTAGGAGATGGGAACTATTCCCTGTTAATGGATCTAGATGTTATGAAATCTACACGCATCTTGTTCCTCGAAGTAGGATTCAAAAGAATTACGAGTGAGTGATATTTAATACACACATACTATTTCACATGTTCCAATAAATTTGGAGGTCAGCATTGAAGAATTTCCCCCTATCCATATAGCGAGCTAATGGATAGATGGTGTGGCCTGTCATATCATCTCACAATCTGTACTCAGTATGTCTTTGTTTCTGTTTCTTCTGGATAGAGCATGAAAAAACATATACCTGGAAAATTAAAAGAGCTTAGTCACATATCTGTCCAAAGCCAAAGAAGCTGAATTAGAGCTATATGCCTACATCTATACGTTTATGACATATACATTCATAATATAAATAGAGTTTTTGGATCTATACTTGCAAGGTTGAAGAATAGGCTGTGGAATCAGAAGAAGCATTCATCTTGGGTAAGTCTTTGGCAAGCCTAACTTCTCCAGTGTACTTGCTATGAATATCTTAGCTAAGAAATATGCATATCTGCCAAAATGGTGATTGTAACAGGTTAGGAACATTTCCATTTGTGGCAGTTCACAAGAAAGAAAGTCAATAGTTATTTACCCGAGAAGTAAAATGATCAGTGCCATGACCAAGAAGCAATACTGATAACACTTGAACTTGGATTTACGTTTTATATGGTATCCTGGAGGAACATGCCTGCGGCTTACATATCCATACTGAGGACGCATTAGGAGAACGAAACCAAGGAAAAAACCTGCGAGGAATCCTCCTACGTGAGCTGAATTGTCCACATGAGGTAGAAGTCCAACAGCCAAATTTAGGGCAATAATGAGCACAAGAGTTATTAGAGCTGCACACTGAATGAAAAAAGGGGTTAAATTTTGTTCTCGAAAATTCCATCTACAGAATAGATTATAAACTATCAAGGGAGAAACGATTTGAAGGGTTAGAGTAAGAATATGTTACTTTATTTGCATAGATTGTCCAATTTGTTAGAAGCTCAGAAAGCATGGCTCCCAGACATCCAAAAAGTGCACCAGATGCACCAACTGATATGGTTGCTTTTGCAGATGCCCTCAGATGCAAAAGAGATATCAAGCTTCCACCCAAACCAGAGAGCAAATATAACAACCCAATTCTCACTGCCAAATTGAAGAGATTAGAAATCAACTAAAGAAAACCCCAGAAATTCAATTATGAAACTCAGTATATAAGTACTTACAAAATCCAAATTCCTCCTCCATCCGGACTCCTATAAACAAAAGACTAAACATGTTGGCAAGTAAATGTATCACTCCAGCATGAAGGAACATGCAGGAAAAGAGGCGCCATCTTTCATTCTGCTCCACCACTAGACCCTTTTCTAGGCCTCCTAATTTTTCCAGCCTGCGCAAGTCAGAACAATAGCTCAAACTTGCATATCGTACTAGGGAGACAAATAACTACTATAACTTCTTTATAACCTTTCAACTTTACATTGTGCTTGAGCAGAACAGAAATACAAGACCTCGTCATTTTTGGTGCACAAAGAGCATCAATTAAGTGCTGTTGTTTTCACTCCTTCCATGCACACCCCTAAGTTGAAGTTCACATGGTTTTCATGTCTCAGTTAATTAACATTTCAGTCACATTTTCAATTAAATTTCATAAAGATACTTCCTTTATCTGTTCAAGTGGTTAACCAAACATCATGTACAACAGAAAGGAAAGGATAAGCTCCAGGGAAACTTCACATTGCCTTCTTTCTTTTTCTTTTTTTTTTCAAATTTTTTCATTGCGAGCATTTCCAACCAATCATAGATACGAGGATTTAAGACAAAGAAAGAAAATCCCATCAGCCATTGGGATGAAATAATGTTGCCCAGTTTTTATATGCGAAAAATTACTACCCACTAGGAAATGTAAAATGTTAGAGAGAAGAAAATTCTCACGTGGTGGTGGAAGGGCCAAGAAGGGGATTTTCCTTGGAGGGCTGGAAAGAGAACCTGCCAAGGTATTGGGTGAAGAGGCAGGCATCTTTTTCAATTGTTGCAGGGCAGTTATTGAGGTACATGGAATACCAAAACAAAGCAATATTAATCAGAAAAATGAGAGGGACAAGCCATGGGGTCCAGGGCCTTGGCGGTGGTGGGGCCCAATATGGCGGGGGCGGGGGCGGGGGCGTGGGGTAGCACATGTGGTGGTGGTGGTGGTGATCGTGTCCACTCTCAACGTCAGAGAGCGATGGTGGCCTTCTACCCATGGGTGAGAAGGCCCTTTTCCGTCGATGCTTCTGCGGCGACAATTGCAATATATTGTTACAAAAAATAGGAGAAAGAAACGAAATTGGCTTTGGGATTTTGGCTTCGGTTGGCAATAATTAATGGCAAGGAATGAGTCTCGCTGGGTTGGCAGTTAAATTAGGTATGTATATTTCCCGCTTATTATGGTATACATCACACCCCATTTCTCTTATCATTTTAATTTAACAATAAATCTATAAGACTATAATCAAAAGAGGCACTGCCTATATATCATCTTCTTTTTTTTCATTAAAAGCCAATTAAATTTTAATAAAAATATAAACAAAACTTGTAAAATTAATTGTATGTTTGCCTAATGTAACTCGGACATCAAAACTTATATTAATTTTTTACTACGAACTTATAATACTTTATCCATTATTGATTATTTCTTAAGTTCTAAATCTAGATTATCATCTATCTCTACTCTATCTGCTTACATAGAATTACGTGTGTAATTTAACATATGAACAAAATATAATTTATAGCTTTTTAATACATCAATAGGAAAATGTAACATTCACGAAAAAAAAAATAATAACAATCCATTAATATTACTTTTTGTTCTTGTTTCGTATATGAATGAGCTATTTGAGCAAGCAGTTTAAATTTGGTTTGGTATGGGTGGCTCTTCCATGGGCATTATGGCAGAATGAGTAAGACTTCTTTCCAGGAACTGCAGATGCTATATAGACACGATCAAACACGATGTTGGAGCATCCCACATTTTGGTCGCAGCTCAAATTGATCACCTTGTCCATTAGTGATGTTCCACTTATCCCTTTGTAGGTCACATCACTCACCTTAATTGCTTCGGTCTATAAATCATAGAAAATTAAAAAAGTAAACAAAAAACTTTTTTCTGTAGAAAATTTAAACATATAAAAAAAAAAAAGGGGTCTTATGCTATACCTCCTTGATGTCTTTGATTTTTTTTTACATAGTTTTGATTTTATATATTGTATTAGTTTGACACAGTTCACATAATTTAAATTTTACTGAATCAATATTTAGGTTATACTAAAAAAATTTAAGTGTGTTTAGTAAAATTTAAATTATATGAGCTATGCCAAACTGATACAATATATAAAGAAAGGTGAGTGCTAAGCTACCACCTTGTTTAGGGGATTGTAGCGCTACATCCCCTTAGTTGGGTGGGATTCAGTAGGACTTATAGTGTATTTTGGTGTCATTGAGAAGATCCCGAAAAACTAAGCCACCTAATATGTGTTAGAATACACATTTTCTTATAAAATGTAAGAACGACACGATAAAAGAAAACATGTCAAAAAGTAAACTTGAAAAAGTTGTTTCTTGACATGTTTTTTTTATATTGTGTCGTTCTTGCATTTTATAAGGAACTGTGTGTTCTGACACATATTGAATAACTCAATTTTTTTAGATTTTCTCAATAACACTAAAATTATTGAGTGAGTTCCACCCGAATCCATCCAATTGAGAGGGATTTAGTGCTACCACCCCTAAATGGAGGTGATAGCTTATCCTTCACCAGACAAAAAAAAAAGAAAAAAAAAAACTGTATAAAAAGGAATAAAGATGTGACTTGTGTCACGTAAGGGGGTGTAGCATAGCACCCCAAATAAAAGAAAAAAAGGGTATGTCATCATCTTCTCACCTTGTTTTGGCAATCCACTCTATTAGGGCAATAAAACTGGTCAATGATGATGGGACTATTGGCTCGAACAAACCTAATTTTCTCGAATGTAATCCTCTTTGCATATCCAACTCCACCCTATTTGCATTTTTTTGCAAGATTCAATCAAAAAGTTTTCTTTTAGGGGGGACAAAAAAAAGCAAAGAAATAGCTTAAAAGATGATTTTAATTATTAAATAATTAGCATTGCTTAATTACCTGCCATGTCTTGATCCTTACTCCAGTTAACGTTTCTGTCAAAGTACAATTTTGCACATGTACATCCTCTACAAAATCGGTCTCTCCACGTATTCCCAATGATCCAATGCTACGAAAATGTGCTTCCTTTCATTAGAAGAATACTTTATATTCCTAATCCTAAAGTAGAAAATGAACGAAAGAGAAGCAAACCTGTTTGGGAAAAAAAAAAATTATGTGATTTCTTGAAACTAAGCAATACCCACCTGATACCATGGCCAGGACCACATGTTATACCAGCTATCTTGATTATGGAGGATCCAGCACTAATAGCAATGCAATCATCGCCTACAAATTAATGTTGATAGAGAAATAATAATGCTGATTGTGTTTAGCTTAAGCATAAATATATATAGAGTAAAACCAAAAAGGAGTTTTACTCATATATATATATATATATATATGCAAGAAAAACTTAAAAAGATGAAAGATTTAAGAGTTTAGATTATGGGATATGTTGATGATAATACCGGTCCCTATGAATGAATTAAGAACTTGAATGTTTCGTGAACCGGAAATGTCGATGCCATCAGTATTAGGGCTATCTCCAGGAGCAATTATACGGAGGTTGGAGATGATCCCATTCTTGCAGTTTGTTAGGGTTATGTGACTTCTTGCAGGATTCATATGAGTCAATCCTTTGATAGCAAAGCGATAACATCTATTCAGTGTTAATGCCTAAACATCAAACAATAAACAATCATAATTTAATTAATTAATTAAATCAGTTAAATTAATATTCACTCCTCTTTTAATCTCATTTTTCTTCTTAAACAATTCATTGGTGAGTGGCCTGTGTAGCTTGCAGAGATCAAAAAGAATTTAAACATTCTTGCCATCATGTAATTAAAAAATAGAATACCTAATGTTTAGTCATTAAAAGTTTTGCTTGGCGACATTGAAGTGCTGGTTTGTATGTGTAATGAACAATCAAAAATGAAGTTTTAAGCAAGGAAGATTATACTTACTGTTGGTCCACGGCACCTTGTACTCTGAATAAAAAGTAAAATATAAGAATTAGACGAACGCTAATTTATTTAGTAAACACGCTACAGTAGGAAAGAAAACCAAAACAAGGGAAAAAAAGTGCAAATATTTACTTACAGATGATGCATTTCCGAAGCAAGGCTGTGGCCACCAGGCAGATCCTCGACCATCAATTGTTCCTCTTCCACTGATAATTAGACCATTTACGTATGAGAAACCAAGCCAAGTGTTTAGATGATACCCACTATATTCTGACTTTGAGTTAGGGGCAACAATATTTCCTGAAAGCTAAGGTTCACAAAGATAGACACAAGTTAATTTACAATAAATCAAACTTAATTAAGTACCTGATGAAATCTCAAATAATAATTAAGTACCTGAACATAGATATAGTTAGATTTGCATGGACCAGTGAAAGTAATAGGCTTGAGTAAGAATGTTTTCCTTGCTGGTATGATGAGGCGAGAAATTTCTGACTTGCTCTGGCACACATCTTTCCATGCCTTCTGAAAGGCCTGCTCAATGTACATAAGTTGACACACAACAATCATAATTTTGTAAAGTGTACCGTTCCCTAAGTTTTGTTCCCCTTATAATTAAGACAACTTGTAAGCAACCGGTTCTTTACCACTATTTTAGACAAAGAACTGCAAAAAGCTGATAGAAGTCAGTCAAGTCACTATCAGGGGGTGTAGCATAGCACCCCCCTTCAGGTTTACCCTAAATGACATAATCACAAAAAATGTGTCTTTTTGTATTTTCTGAATCATTAGAACTAGAATTGAGCACATGGAAATGGTGACTCAAATAGTAAGCAGCAGAATAATCTGCAGGAAGAAAGCTAAATGCGCAGATTTCAATTGACTTACAGGGGAATCATTTGTTTTTCCATCTCCAACTGCTCCATACTGCATCACATTGAAACTTGTTGTGGCGCTCAATCCCGGTGTAGCCATGCTTATTATCATTAATACAGTGAAGAAAAGCTCCTGCATAAAACATTTGAGATATAATATGTTTTTTTAAAATAAGAACCCTAAGAACCTGTGTTAATTATAAGAAAATCACAGTGATGAAATCACTGCAGTAGGAGACAATAGGAGAGATGCAGACCATTATATCAAAACTTGTAGTGTGGTTAAGCCACATGACCAAATTTTCACACCCTCAAGGTCTATGTTAACTACTCTCACTTTTGTCTTCTATATATAAGAGTCTAGAGCTGCATTGTCGTATCACTAAAACAACTTATATTCCACGTTTTATTAACATCAAATTATTGTTTTGATAACCTTTGTTGAGTATATTGCCAGTTTTACACACATTAGAGTTGTGGAAGATTGAACGTACACACAATCTAGTTGGAAACACATGGTCTATAGAAACTAAAACCTTGTTTTCGCAGTAAGCACGTGAAGCAAATTAAGTTTTCTTCTGGACCTAAGTACGTATTTCACGGCTGTTATACTATTTCAGTACTTTTTTATTCATTTACACTCAACAATAAACTTGAGTAATTAAATAAACCAAGTAATTCCCAACTTGGCTTGGGAACATAAACACTCCTCTACTTTTGATTTGAAAGCACATTAATTCTCTTCAAATGGGAGAAAAAGTCGTATTGATGTTGGTTTCTAAGAAATTCAAACGTACTTAGATTGCAGGAGCAATAACAAGCTTTTTTCTAAGAAATTAACTGGAGGAGCAACATCAAATATTTTTGCTTGTGCAAGATCTTCAAGCAAGTTACGTACAATTTGTCCTGATTTTCTTCTACAATAAGATTAGTTTCTTTGATTCTTTTTCTTGGCTAATTAAGAATAAGACAGGTTAATTACTTCAGAGACACATGTACGTATTATTTAATTCTTTTTCTTGGCTAAGCATATATAAGCAATGACTATATATAGCTCAATTTTAGTATCATTTATAACACGGAAATTTCTTAATATAAGTATTATTACTAAGAATGTATGTTAACGCGATACAAGATGAGATTGGTTTACAGAAAACATAAAGCCATTAATTTCATTGAAGGAGACAAGACTTGGGTTCCACAAGGCCTTGAGCTGATCCATGTTATCAAATAGTGACTACATTAAACTGCTGATTATAACCAAAATGTCAAATAAAAGCTTTTTTGTATTGTTTGAACATTGGGATTTGGATTAAACTTGCAAACAAGTTTGCAGACCCAAAAGGAAATTCTAAAGGAATTTGAGCTAGTACCAGAACCAATATTTGAATTGTGGATCACCACATCATGGCTCGCATGAACATGAATTCCATCTGTATGTCTAAGTAGCTAAAGTTCAAATTATTACCACCCACTGCAGCCACATGAGTTTGGGGACTGTTTCTGATAGAAATGTTACTCACTTGTGCATATTTGCACCCCAAAAGTTTAAACATCTCCAAATAACAAGGTACAAATTTGAATAGTTTGTATCAGTAATTATTCAAGTACTAGAGAGAAAGAGACAGAGAAAGAAAGACTTTTAGGTTTTGGAAAGCTTTTTATCGTAGGCGCGAGCGTGATACATTCCTGTTTGAAGATTGAAATGAATGAAAATTTGTTCAAGTGAAAGACAAAACATGTAGTCAAAGTATATAGTAAGTTTGTAATAAGGGAGAGTGAGCTAGAAAGCGTGTACAAGCACAAAGCCAACAAGGGAAAAATTAAAAATAAATCAATCAATTACCACCTGCTTAATGTCATAATATTGTACCTCTTTTGGATGATATCTGCAGTTACTATCCCTTTCCACGCCCATCAATCAGGCATCCACCACAGATATTGAGCCCAGAAACATCCTCAAAACGTAACCATGTTGATATATCCTAATTCTTCGAGACCATTTGGTGCTATTATAGTCCCGGATAACTGCAAGAAAATAAAACAAAATAATCAGTTAATAAGGTTAAAAAAAAAACCCCATTTTTCGAGGTTTCACAACAGATGAAACTGAATCATTTCAGGCCATAAACCTGCAGAGGAAACATAAATGTATTCATTTTTGGAGCAGAAACACAATGTCTATTGTGTTGTCTGTTAAAAAGATGAAATTTTTTTCTTGAAAAAAAATAAAATTTAAGGAACAACAATAGTTGAACTAAGTCTGCAGATGCATGTTTTTAACATACCACAATATTGATTTTAGCAGGCTTGCAAGGTCCAGTAAAGTTTATGGCATGCACCAAAACAGTGTTTCCCCTTGGAACAATCGTGGTTGCTGAGCTCCCCACAGAATTGCAGTCTTTATTCCATGTCAATTGCAGTGCCTATATAATATAGGAACTGTGAATTTAAACCAAAATTTTTCATGGAGGGAAGCATTATCTTTGTATCATCTGTGATACCATTATCAACTGCACCATTTTCTAAAATGTTGTATGTGTTATTATCTGCAATGACATATATGCAATTCAAGATTGCAGAAACAAGGATGATGTAACAAATTGCACATGAACCCTGCATATTGATAACAATTGAACAACAGAATCTTCCAATTATTTCAAATATCAAATGTTAAATATACAACGAATGAATCTTAGCTCCCTTTATATACTGCATCAAAGATCATCCACCATATATGAGATTTAATCAATCGATGAGGTTACTATGTTTACTTTGTTGTTCATTGTATGGCTCCTCTAGAATTTGAATATAGTAATAACAATTGAACAACAGAATCTCTCAATGATTTCAAATATTAAATTAATGTTAAATGTACAGTGAATGAATCTCAGCTCCCTTTATAGTCTATATACTGCATCGAAGATCATCCATCATAATGAGGTTTAATCAAATTGATGAGGTTACTAAGTTTACTTTGTTGTTCATTGTATGGATCTTTTGGAATTTGAGTATAGAAAAAACAATTGAACAACAGAATCTCTCAATTATTTCAAATATTAAATGTTAAATATACAGTGAATGAATCTTAGCTCCCTTTATAGTTTATATACTGCATCAAAGATCATCCACCATATATGAGGTTTAATCAAATTGATGAGGTTGCTAAGTTTACTGTGTTGATCATGGTATGGCTCTTCTGGAATTTGAATATAGAAATGACAGAATGGATACTTATATCAATGCATTTATCATCTGCAGACAATATTAGCGGAATGGACATTAATATCGCAAATCTCCAAACTTCAAAGGGAATTTTTTCTACAAGGAAGTTCCTTTATTTTTTTTTAATCTCGAATGATATGAAAATCAATGCAGATATGGTCATTTCATCTACCAAATTAAAAGCCAAAAAACAGAGTCCTCCCCCAGAGAAGAAATTTCAACTTCTTAAGAAAAGCCCCATAGCCAGTAGCCTAGTGACTGTATAAAATTGAAACATAATCTTCAGATTATATGTAGTTATAAATTAAAAGGAAAAAAAAAATTCACAATATATGTTCACCATTTGAATCTCACGTACGAGTGTTTCAAAATGGCCATTTGCAGTGCCTAGTGGAGAGAACTACAATTCATTTCTACTGCAGAAGAAGTACTGTCAGAACAATTGCAATCCATTTCTTGGGGGAAAACATATTCTATGTTCTCTTCTCTATTTTTATTTCTTCAGTTTCGTTTTTTATCAAATTTGTAAGGAATATGTCTAGTTGTAAGAGAAAAAAATATTTTTTAAGTTCAAAATAACAACAAAATTACCATAAAAATTTATGAAACTCTCCTCATCATTTTTACAGAACTTAGAAATATTTACAAGAATATACTACAGTCAAAATTACAAGACAATTAAGAAATTAACCCTACATTTTCCACAAACTTCAAAAATATTTATAAAAATAACCCCACATTTTTCAATAATTTTTACAGAAAATATCACCATATCCTCAATAAAAGTTAGGATATTGACAAAATAAAACACCACGTTTGCTTTTTTTTTAAAAAAAAATTACAGAAATGCAACCCAAAGCAAATAAATTGCTGAAAAACTTGCAAAACACCGAGAAAAAAAAAAAGCATTCTAAATTACAACTTGCCGACTGAACAATTTTTTTGAAAAAATAAAAAAGCCTCTGATTTTATAAAGATTTTCTAATCTTAAATTGGAAGAGTTTCTGCAGCCATGACCTTTCTGTAGTTGCTGATACAAGATCCTCCATATAGAGAACATCTAAAGTGGATCTTAGAGGAAGGATGGCTTTAAGAGACTGCCTTATAGCCAGTCCTACTCTCTTCAATTTCCATACCACTGATACCAAGTACACTCTTGCTGACATTGAGACTGAATACTTCATGAAGCATCAAGATGTTTAAACGCAACAAATAACAGATAACAGGAAGTAATAGGAAGTGAGACTACTGAAACTATTCAATATAATAGATACTTAATGGTACAATTGTAAGCTTTATACCACTAGGTTGTTTCTCTAATTTTGTATTTCTATATCTAAATGACAAGGCCGCAGTGCTGCACGAATATAAAGGAAAATTCAAAAAATAACATGTTTGTTAAATATTCTTCCTAGACACTGAAGAAATGCCAACAGTTATATCCCAACTTGATCTTTGCTTCAGGACTCCTAATTGACCCAAAATTTCGTCAGCTTGGCACTGCAGAGAACGAAAAAATAACACAATTAACATCCAATGAGCTCATAAGTATCACAAAGCATATTACTCGACATAAAGTGAGGTAATAATCATCTCAAAATGTTCCTGATTCACATCGCATCTGCTCAATTGATCTAAGTCATAACTAGCTATTAGTCGGGTAGTCCCAAATAAGTAGAGGACAATTATCTTACTATATGTGGTAGTGTCAATTTGCTCGGGAAGCTCCTTTATATCAACTTCAAACCTTTTCTGCACCTGAAAAGTTGAAACATAATTGATAGGACCGTAGCATTAGTAGAAGTCCCATTTTGTCTTTCCGTTTTTCTAATGCTGGTAAAAGGAGAAGTTCCAAAATCACCATAAAAAAAGGAACTAACCAGATTAAGAATCTCAGTGTCAGCAGCAGAAGACACAAAGGTAATTGCAAGTCCCTTGGTGCCAAATCTTCCAGCCCTTCCCACCTAAAAAAAGCAAATGTAAAGCATTTAAAGATGGAATGGACAAAGATCAGTCACTGGCCTTAGTCTGGCAAGTTAGCACACCACATTACAGAAACCATTTAAAAAATAAGGTTAAAGCAATTACCCTGTGCAGGTAAGTATCAGCAGAATCAGGCATGTCATAGTTGATAACAATATTAACACGTTCTATGTCAATCCCTCTTCCAACTAAATCTGTTGCCACAAGAATCCTTTGCCTGCCCTCCTTGAAACCCTTGTACCGTTTCAATCTAAAAAAGGCAAACCTCATCAAGTAACATAATCATGTCTCTGATATAGCAGCGTAAAAATCCACATTCCCTCAAATTACTGATCAAATAGAATTCTTCACAACTAGAAATTCCCAACTGATTCTTACCAATATCAAAGTCATTTGTAAGACGTCAATATACAGGAATATAAAAAACAATTTAGGCTTTACAAGTGCCCTAGCACATAGACAACTAGCAACTAGCTATGATGGTAAAATATTGACACTATTGCAGCTACAACTCCTTTGCACAACATTCACAGATAAGCATTTAGGTAGCACAGGCAAAGGAAAGGGAGAAAGAGACACCAAAACAAAGGGAGACAACAAAGCCCTCCAATCCATCTGCATATCTACAGAAAGCAACCTCTGGAAAAGCTCATGGGCTAAACACCAAAGGGAACCCTTTACTTAGATTAGCATTATCAAGTATCCAATAGAAGATGCTTGTGAAAGTAAAAAAATAATGGAATACATAAGATCCAAAATAAGTAGTGAAAGTTTTAGCTAAACCGCCATCCTGCACATATAGCAAAAACAAAATGATGCCATAAGCAATTCTCACTCCATAAACATAATGGCAACCAGCAAATAAAGCAGACACAAAATAAAACATCAAATGAAGACCATAACCAAACATCTTTACAAGATTACCCACATGAGGGTCACACTTGTATTCAATGTCAAAAATACAGAAACATTGGAAAGAGTGGACGACGACTGAAACAGATAAGGCTAATGAACCCTTAATGAGTATACAATAGTAAGAATGCATCAATGGACTCATAACATGTCAGCAAGTTCATAGCAGATATAAATACCTTTCTTCCTGCGACATTCCAGAGTGAATGCAGGTTGACGGGAAGTTGCACTCCACAAGCAACTTGTTTAGCTCTGATGCTCTATTGACACTTTTGACAAAAATAACAATTTGGTTGAAGTCCAGGGCATCAAGAAGATCATTCAACTTACGGTTCTTCTCGGTCTCCTTCAATTTGATGTAGTGCTGAAAAAGGTGACCAGTGAGTAGAGAAAAGCAAACAGACAGAGAAAATAAATATTAAGTATCAAATGGGAAGAGGGGATACAGAAATAAAACAAAGTCAACAAGGGACACCTGTACAAGCCCGTGAAGAGTCAATTTGGCCTCATCATCAACATAAATTTCCATTGGCTGAAAGAAAATTTAAAAAAAAAAAAGAAAATCATGAATAGAATGACAAAATACCATCCTCAAGGTAGCAGAAATTAACAACAAACTGAAGAGAAGGATACATAAATCTCAATTCTTTTAATTTATAAACCTGAAACTTCTTAATTTCACAAAAAAAATGATGTAAAATCCAATATTCATCACAAATATAATCATACCAAATCAAGAATACTAACTTATCTGCTCCCCCAAATAATTGCAAACTATAACAATTTCTAATAGTTTATTGGGTGTTATATCCCTGCCTTTAGAAATCCCAATCTACCAAAAACCCCCAAAATAATAATGTTGACAACATTCAACAAAGAAAGGGCAATGATAACGATGAGATGACAACATCAACATGAATAACAGGAATATAACAAAAACTATCCTCCGAAATCCTTATAACCATTATCAATTTAAAACCCTTTTAAGGATTATAATAACGCCAACAACATTGATTAAACAATGAAAGGGAAATGACGATGATGATGTGACCATAACAGCAACATGAATAATAAGGATTATAACAAAAACCACCCTAGTATCAGGCTAAAGTGTCACTAAAGTAGAATATTACCTCTTGCATAAATTTCTTGCAAACAGGACGGATTTCCTTGCTCAGTGTGGCTGAAAACATCATTACTTGCTTTTCATGGGGAGTCAATTTGAAAATCTCTTGCACATCTCTCCTCATGTCTGCAAAGATTAACAAGAAGTCATGTTAAGAAATACAGATAAATTACAAAATCACTGAAGCCAATAAGAGTTTTAAATTTCGATTCAAACCGCAACCCTTAAACAAAAGACACACCACAACCACACACACACACACAGAGGAGAGGGAGAGAGAGACCAAGTGATTCGAGCATCTTGTCACACTCGTCAAGTATGAAATGCCTCACATTCTTCAGCCCAAGATCCTTATCTCTAGCCAGAGCCAATATCCTCCCAGGTGTTCCAACAACAATATGTGGACATTCATTTTTCACCAGTTCTTTGTGAACCTTGATATTGACACCACCATAGAAGACAGCAACCTTTATTTCAGGAAGATAGGTGCTGAACCTCTCAAATTCGTGGCAAATCTAAACAAATTTAGAAACAAATTACCTTTCGTCAAGTATATAGATGCATACATAAACACATATATCATGTATGTGCATGTATGAGTGTATTGTTAAAATATACTCATTGCACCAATAAACTGGTTCCAAGATTTTTCTTCCAAATTAATCAGGTCAAACTCATGAAGACATACCTGATAAGCTAGCTCTCTAGTGTGGCAAAGAACAAGAGCCCCAACTTGACCAGGAACAGGATCAATTTGCTGAAGCGTTGAAAGAACAAAAACAGCAGTCTTTCCCATCCCAGATTTTGCTTGGCAAATGACATCCATTCCTAAAACAGCTTGAGGAATGCATTCGTGTTGTACTGATGAAGAAGCAAATGAAAATTGTAGCGGACGAATCCTCAGTAAGTATATATGATCTTCCAGATCCTTTTAATGGAAAGGTTTACCAACCAATTTTTGTGATGTAATCATAATATGCTAGTAGTTATTACCTGTGAAATTCATAAAAAAAAAAGTAAGAGATAAATCTTAATAGCGCAGGTACAGCAAGATAAAGTAAGGAACTAAACAAAAGATAGAACATGCATATTATTCAGTTTCCTATAAATTCCATCCAGCACTCAAAATAATGAATGCCATCAGATGATTTAAACAACATAAGAAATTAAAAAAAACAAATAAATGGAACATGAGAAACTCCATAGTTGATATATATGAAATTACACACAGTCAAATACTTCATGTTATATGATATGATATCATCACAATTTAGCAGAGGTCAAGGATTTCAATGCCTAAAATTATTTCAATTTTCTAATACACAAAATGACTAATGTTGACATGTTTTATTAGATGCTATATTGAGTCATAAATGACAACAGAGTAAAACTTGCCTTCTGAAGGATGCTCAAATCCTGAATCTACAATGGCCCGGAGGAGCTCTGGTTTCAACAGGAAATCTCGAAATCCCGAACTATGGATCCCAACATAGCCCCTGCATCACAAAAGAAAAGACATAAATCAAATTAGGAAGGATAACCTCAAAGTCTGGCTAAAGAACTTAAAGAGTAAAATTTCTAATTTGAAGAGATTATCTAGATATGTCACAAGGACTTTAAAACAAATAGGAAAAAGCAAATGATATGTGCATGAAACACTTTCCAATATATAGTACGAAAACACAATTTTTTTCTAGAATTTATCAATGTAAGTGATAACCGCTGTTATATATAGACACTCTGTTAAGCCCCAACCAAGATAGTGACACTAATCAAAAGACCATTCCTTAAGCAATGCAAGAAATATAACAAAAATATATTATTTCAGGTCTTTCGCCAAGTAAACCTCACGTGAGTTTTTATGCCAATAGAACCAACACGCAAGCACGGCACTCATTGGTGCAAACTGCTGCATGCCAGCATGCCCATGGCCATGTTTAAACCACGTTCTATATATATACTCTTTTCTTTTCTAGACAAAGCTCCTACACCAAAAGACGCCAGTTAAAGCTACCTCTCTGAGACAGCACAACTCAATGCCAATTGACGGAGTAAGAACTACCACCACTACTTCTAAAGCAAAAAATACGGCAAAGTTGAAATTTAACCGCAATATCAAAACGATATATTTGCTCTCTAAAGCCATTCCTAGTGAAGAATTAGCAAAAATAAAATAAATAAATAAATAACTGAATTGATAATAAAACACTTCCTAAAATACTTCCAAGTACACAAATTTTCATTCTGCTTAAGAATTATAACAAATTTCAGTTCGTGTCATCAAAAATTGAAAGAAACTTACTTTTTCCCTGATTGGGCATCGGCTTCGCTCGTGACAGAGTCGGGGGCTTTTTCGACCTCGTCTTCGTAGTCAAGAAGATCTTCCTCGTATGCCTCGGTATCCTTTACTTCACCCATCCTACACAACATCAAGGTTTAGGCTTTCAGTTCGTGAATTCCAAGGGTTACGGAAAGTGAATTACTTGAATATAGTTCTACTAGCTAACCTTTGAGCACAGCGAAATTTAGGGCTTCTTCCAATCCTCTTCGGAAAATATACAAGAATCAAAAAAGCTGTATATAAACCCTAGATCTGGGTTTTACAACGGGAGGGAGGGACAGGGAGTGGGAGAAAGAGAGGCACTCAGAGCGGAGAAGATATAGCTCATGCATATCATATGGTGAATGGACCAAAGTAGCCTTTTGAGTCCGCGAATAATTTTTTATTTTTAAACTATTTTTTAAAATGGATCACCTATAAATTCTAAATTTTATTTGAAAATTTTTAAATTTTTTGTCTTCTTTGTTTAATTTTTTAGAGATTCTGAATATGTCGTACTATATTAACGTGGTAAGTATACATAATTTTTATATTTTATTAAATATAAAATATATTTTATTTTATTTTTTAAATAAATTTAAAAATAATTAACTTTTACACATATAATTTATATATAAACTATTTTTTATGTAATATAATATCTTAAATAAATCCGAAAAAGTATATAAAAATCTCCATTATTTAAATGTTCTTTTTACATGATTTTAAAACGATGACTATATTATTATTGTAATAGCCCCTCGTAGCTAAATTTTTTTATAGTCACTTGGTATAGATTAGCTTTGCTATTGTCACATAAAAAATAAAAATAAATAAAAAACTTTGCTACTAAGTTACTAACTAAATCAACAAAAGTATTGATATCAAAGGTTAAGTGAGTGGTGGATGAGATTTTTTTTAAAAAAAAAATAAGCTATCTTCTCTTAAATAACATGTTGACTATTTCAGTATTTCATATAACTGGTATCACTCAAAAATGACAAAGTTTTGGATGAGGGAAGAAAATGAAGAAAAAGAAAATAAAAGGAAAGAGAAGAGAGAGAATAAAAAATAAAAAGTAAAATAGTTTTTTTTTTTCTGTGTTTGAATGGGAGGGAAATAGAGAGAAAATAAATTTTTTTAAAAAATTTGATAAAATATAAAATTACACTCTATAAAAAGTTAAGACTATTGTCATTAAATAGGAACAAAGTGGTCCAATTACTTTTTTGAGCCATTTGTTTGCATTTTCTCTCTATGTGTAGAAATAAAATTTTTGCTAGGCCTCACGAACACTTTGTGTACAAATTCTTTCTCCCTCCCATTTTCTCCCCTACAACCAAACAATGGGAAACAAATTTTTACCTCCATTTTCTTCCAAGTTCCATAAATTTCTTTCCCCCTAATTTTCTCTTAATCCAAACATAGAGTTAATGCATGCCATCTTGACTATATATATTGTTAATCTGTCTGATGCATGCCTTTGCAGTCGCTTTCTGAGCCGAGGGATTCTATTATGAGAAGCAGGGGGGAGAAAGTTTGGGGAAAAAAATGAGCCTTAACTATTCCTTGTTCCTTGAAAAATTTTCCCCGTGGTTTAGAAAAATGGAGGTCTTCGTGGTAACTGAGAGAGAAAGGTTTGAATTTTTCTCTCAATGGTGAAGGAAACTCCATTTCCATTAATAAAATAATATTGGCAAGTTTCACATTTTCTGAAGTTTTCGTCCAAAAGATTCTAGTTTGAATGGTTGAAAATATGCCATCTTGAAGGGAAACGCAGAATTGTAATGGTGGCAGCGTAGCAGAGCATATTATATAGTGGGGACGACCATAAACAAGATACAGACTTTAAATATTGTCCTTCCCCAGAGTCACTCTTAGGTACAGCTAAGCTTGACTAAATCAAATTTAAAAGGACTTAATATTAAATTAATTTTTTTAAAAGGAAAAAGACAAAACAAAACCAGTCTCTCAAATTATTAGATCACATGGTAACGTGTGGAATCAAACACTAGAGCACAGAGACAGAGAGAGACAACCAAGACAGACAAAAAAAGGTTTCAGGCTTCAGACACTGAAGCACCATTACATAAGTTGAAGCCATACCAAATACCATTAGGAATGAAAGTGTTATAGTAAAATGTAACAGCCTTGGTGTTATAGCCAAATACGGTCACTTTATCTGGTTTCCAACCATCGTATCCATTCCTGTATAGGTATAGGTAGCATATTCGGTACGTACATGGACCGTATATCTCAAACGTATCCGTAGAGCACTGCTCGAATGTTCTGGAATAAGGGTCATCTAATCTTGGAGCATAAACCTGATTAACCAAGAGATTAGCAACAAAGTCACCATTTTTAATTACCCACTATGCAGTTTACTGAGTTAAATCCACTTCTGCATAAAAGAAAGTGATCTATGATGAATGTTTATGGTAAAAGAAGAAACCTGATTTCCATAAGCATCGCCAAATGCAAGACTGATCTGATCTCTTGTGTATCTGGTTGAAGAACAGCTCGTCTTTATTTTCACTGTGTAGGAACAACTTCCTTGATTCTGCAAGAAAAAAAATCTCTGCTTTTTCAGATACAAGAAAAATCTGAGAATTTTTAGTTGAAATTTGAATAACCTTTGATCTCTATCTAACTTTGGTGTATAAATGCCTAAATGGGTAAATAGGAAGCTAATCATTGACTTTATGGAAATAAAGGATCTAGCTTTATTTGATACAAAAGCAACTTTCAAAAAGTCGTTGTTCTGCAATATTATTTGAGGTTAACTTTCTTGCCTTCAAGAGCTTGCAGAGAAGGGGGTCTTACCTGCTGGGTTTCATTGAGCTTGAAAGATTCAAGTGCGTGCGGCTGAGTGGCTATTGGGTTTGCTTTTGAGAAGGCAATGATGATGGCGAATGTGAGAATTGAAGCCAGAGCTTTCCTCATCTTGTCCATAACCTGCTACCTGTCTAGTGATTACTTAGTCTGAGAGTCAGATGAGAGTGAGTAACCTCATGACTCATTATATATGGAGTTTTGTATCTAGCAAAGAGAGAAAGGGTAGAGCAGTCTTTACATATTGGCCGTCGCCATTTCCTTTTGTCACATGTCAATGAACCAACCATAAAATTAAATAAAGGAAAATCTTAGGAATCCATAAAAAGATTGTTTTAGGAAATTCATAAGTAAACTTAAACTTAATTTACTCCCAATGGTTAGCTAAAAAGAAAAATAATTATTCTGTTAGAGGAGATCACGATTTCAAATTTTGGTGTGATCATGTAACGAAAACAATATCATTTGTTGCACTTTCACTTTTTTATAGCCATAAACAAAGATTATTTTTCCTCTTATAAACGAATCAAAAATAATTTGAAAGATGAGTTTCTTATCTTTCTAATTTTAGTGTTTCGATGACCAACAACCTTATTCGGTCGTTCCTCTTTGTTTTTATATTCCTTTGAGTTTCAAACAGATCACAAGCATGTGCAAGTCACGGTATGTGTATAAGTATAATAATCATTAATTACTATTTAACATATATCAAATTATCAAGCATGTGCAAGTCAAGAAAGCGTTCGATGTTTGCAGTAGTATTATTTTCTTTCACCTCGCCAACAACGAGTAAGAGTGAAATAACCATGCATCCCTCACAAGTCACAACACAACTTACCCCTTCATCTGTCTTGCATTATGTTCAAACCAAACATCCATTAGCATAAATCATCTTACTATATCGGGAAAAATTGCAACAAAAAATATCTCATAAAGAGCAAAGCAAAGCAATAGATGAAAGGAAAAAAAATGGCCGAATGTAGAATCAATAGGTTTGACAGAATGTTAAATGTTGCAAAGCCCAGGCATCCAGAAGAAACTTGGACCGGCTCTGGACTTCTCATTTAGAACTCTGTTGGAGGCTTTAACCTTGTCAATCTTCTGATTCTATCTTTTTCTGTATTTTCCAAATATCCCTTCAAAAGCACACAGGAGAAAATGTCAACTGAAGCATCAAGAAGAAATCGGACTAGACAATTATATCATGCATTCAGTGGTATATGTGGTGGTGGACAAGAATAAAAGATTTAAGTTCTGGTATCTTATTTATGACTACCATAAATTCATGAAACAAGGGAAATCTTAAATCTGTTTTCAGTGGTATAGTGAAGAGGCCTATTTCTTACTCTGGTTTACATGGATACTTATATTTTAGATTGAACGTACAGCATTATTACAATAAAAGCAGGACCATCGAAGGCATCCATCACATGCATAGCAGAAGACAATGTCTAATGGGTCTCATGTAAAATGGATGACATCAATCATGATATTTATGCTAAGTACGTGGGCAGTGCCTATGACAACACATACCAAATGAGTATCATTAATTGATGTCTCTCAGTGGAAGGCAGAATAAGCAAATTACAGAAAATTTCAAGAATTTTAGGTGTCACATTTTCTAAGAATACTGAAATTGTTCGGTATGTCACCTCACCTTCCAAACAATTTCATCCAAACACAAGCAAATTCTTCCATATTTATCAAGGAAAAGGCGTTCAGTTGGAGGCTTCCCACATACATCCTTCACAGCTGAGGTTATTACAAAGATCACTTCTGACACTGGAGAAAAACAAAATAGTGGTTAATACTAGCATGGATGTAAAGCACTCAACAGCTCTGGACTAAAATGCATTTCCCAGCCCATGTCCAATCAGAGCATGCATCACATTATCAACAAAGCTGATGCCATCAAATCTCATTGAAAATACAATTAAATTCTTTTATTTAAATTTCTGTTCTTTGTTTTTGGAAGTCAGACAATGCCACACAGTAGGTTTAGAATCAATTTATTACAAAATAATTCCAACATCATATTAGCATTCTTATTAGCTTATAACAGTAGCAATCTAAATGAAGGAGCCCCTTCAATTTTTGAACTCAGTCAATGATATTCATGTCAAGACCAAAAGAACTACTCACTGCAACCACATGTTATCCAATCCAAATATCTCCTTCCTCACCTCAGAAAGGAAACCCATAATAAACCCACAGAGACAGAACTTCAACCTGACAAGTGGGCACGCCAGTTTAAGCATCAACAATTGAGATCACCCACTTTTACAGTTTTGTTAACCATCAGCAAATATTAAATAGGGATGTGATAAATACGTACAGGCAAGTTCATCATACTCATCCTTCCCCACAACATAGATGCTGACATCCCCTAGCACTGTGTATACAATATAAACAGACCTGATACAGAAAACAGTGATGCAAGTGAAAACTTGTAGTATCATATATAATAGGTCATACAACTTTATGATAGCACGGAATATGGACAACAGTTTGCAGTAAGGCAAAAAGAGAAAACTTCAAAGAAAATTATTTTCAGTCGAACTTCTGATTTTGATGACCCTAGTTAGTCTAAACTGCTAAACTTCATGGAAAAAGATTGTCATTTGAGCATGGATCATGTTTCTCTTCTACAATTCATTGCCACCATATTCCATTACCAACTTCACTATCTGACATATGCTGTTTTGTCAAATATCAGGTCTATCTAGTAACTACATGTTTTTCAGTTTGTTAATATATTTTTTGAATAGAACTGGATAACTGAGCATAGCCCATCACAGTCTTCTATGGTCATGATTTAGATATACAGTTTCAACTGTCTGTATTGCTTGTTAGCTACAGGCATAGTAACCAAAGTTCAATCTTCACAAGTGATCTTAGATAAGGCAATTCACATAGGTGTAGATACATACATCACAATTTCAAAGCATGAGACAGATGAGAGAATAGGACACATACTTGTGACAAGCAACAAGGAGTTCTTCATTTTTTACACCTTTAAGATTATCAGCTCCCAGTTTAACCAAGAAAGAACGCCAATGTAACCGCTCCTCTGCAGGAACTCCATGAAAACTGCAATAATAAAAGCTTATGTTTAGTTCAATATGTCATCATAAAGTTGAAATTGTGTGGCTACATATGACCCAAGATGACTACAGGTCTCCTCCATAAGAAAGACCGCACAAGAAAAGGCTGCTTCATTTGTCAACTGAATAAAATGTAACAACATCAACAACATTTCTTCCCATACTTTAATTATTACATTCTGCAACAAATACACATCCAAGTAATGGTCTCTGCAGAGCATATCAAATTGTGACTTTCACATAAGGAATCTGTCTCTCTCTCCAAGAGTTTCTTCAATAAGATTGAGTTTTTAGTGAAATTTCAATCATCCTACTAAGAAAAGATTAACTATCATGAAACTAGCCCCTCCCTCATAGGCATGACAGCATCAACAAAGAGGGTCATAAAAAACTTACCAAATATCCAATCTAGTAATGACTATTTTAAATTGGTTCAAACATAGTGCAAAGCAGAACTCATAATATCCAATAATGAATTTATAAGCCGGATCCTACAGTCATGAAATCCCCTTTTGCAGGGAATTATAGCTGGGTATTTGGTTTTGAGCTAAAATCCCATTATTCAAACAGATTCATGAAAATCCCAACTACACCCCAATAAATAAATCTAGTTAACCCCAATTCGGATCCAAGAAACATCAGAAGTAGATCCAAAAACACTATTATCCGAACCCTCCAACGAAATCCCTAAAGTAAATCAATTTTGCACAAACTCAACACTGGCAAGACGGTATCCAGTAAGACAAATTACTAATTGCAGAAAAATTCAAAGATGTCAACACGATAAGAAATTTGGGGAATTCGAAGCAGGTTTAGGTTGATATGGTGTAATACTGAAGCACCAAGAAAAATAGATGTTTAGAAATGGGAAGAGGGAATCTGATCTTACCGTTCAATGAGGATATTGCCCTCAGAGTTGGCAAAGAGGACCGCGAGTATCATAGTCCCAGCTTCTTCTTCCCTTCGTCCTCGTTGATATTCACACTCACACCACCCTTCTCTATTTCAAACCGTTTCAGAGTTCACACTCTCTCTGTTGGGTGCGTGCCAATACCTTCAGAAAAGTGCTCCTTCAATTTGTTTCAATGCCCCCTTTTCCTTTGTGGGTTTTCATTTCTTTCCTTCTACAAATGTCAAGTCCTAATCTTTTTTTTTCCACCTAGTATTTTGAAGATCAAAATTGAAAAATGCTTCGTGAAGTTTCCTCGGATTGATATGGTGGAGACCACCTAGTATATTTATTTAATGATTGCTTTCGTTTCTGGGATAACCAGGCATAGAAAAAAATTGGAAAAGATAAAAATTATATCCATTATTTTGTGATTAATATTGTTTTCTTCAACTTTGACAATGCTTGATTTGGACGGGTGATTTGTAGATGAATGAATTGGGTCAACTGTGTAATACCTGCACAATAATAGTGGGTCAAGAGTCGGGTGGTGATACCTAAGTTCCGATGTTCAAGTTAACACGGTCTAAGGTGTATAAAATGTGGAATGTTAATGTTAAGCATAAAGTTTTCATACTTGTTATGTGGGGTTTATTTATAAGTAGTGTTTTAGGGACACATAAGATATATACAAATTTGTTGGTGTGAGCTTTTAGTAAAATAGGCTTAGAAGTTATTGGACTGAATATGGAGTATCTACAAACTTGTTCATGAATATGAGTCTGATAATTGGTAAATTTCAAGTTATTTTATGTTATTGTGAGTTTAGTATGTTAGTATCTTAAAGGCTGTTTTTTTTTATTTTTTTCTTTTAGATAAGTCAGTTTCTTATTTCTTAGAGAGTGTGCTCAAAGAAATAGAAATAATTTTTCAAAAACAAAAAAGGGTAGAAAGTGGGATAGTACAGAGAGTAAGAAAAAAGGGGAAAAAATGAGAGCAGAGAAAATAGGAAAATAATCATTAAAAAAATTTATTTTAATTCTTCAATCATTTTTATAATTTTACACTTTTATTAATTTATTTACTAAAACTTTTTAATAGATTAAGGACTTTTTTGGGAATGTTTAGGACCAAAAGTAACAAGTGAAAAACTAACTCTAGTTCCTTTTATTAATAGTACAGATATAGATAGATAAGTCCTCATTGTATAAACAGAAGAACATTGCAAACTGTTAAAAAACTTGAAGATTCCCCTGAAGCTGATCACTAGCACTTGTTTACCCTTGAAGTAATCTAAAATAGCCCTCAAGAAAGAATTGTGTCAATGGAAGCCAGCATTAATACAATTATGTGCGCAGTTCAGAAGTAAACTAACACAAGATTCCTAGCCTCCAAGTTTGGACTACCCTCGTAAACTAGAAGGTTATAGCCAGTCTCTTCTGCCACTTTCCACTTTTAGTTAAATTCCAAACACTTTAGGCTAAGCTCTCGCACAGTTCAACGTTCAGGTATACCAGTACGACATAAATGTGTTCACATATTGTAGTATGTGAAATGTGCTTCTGGGATCAAACCTAGCTAGCTCTTGTTCAAATTCTTGCTTGTTGCTAAAGGACATGCATTGAATGGAGAACCTTATCATCAGTCTCATAGAACTTAAATTCATTGCACATTGATGAAAAGCTTTCAAGAGTAAGTCCAAGCCTAATTGAAAACTAGAAAGGTTTAGCAAGAACTCTTTTTAGAAACTGACATCATTTATCACCTTTAGTACATTGCAGCTACACTAGTGAACGGCAAAGATGGCCTAACTTACGTACTAGCATCTTCCATGAAAACTCTAATCTTGTTTTCACCCCATTTAACTTCAAATAAATTGCTATCTATCTCTTCAACCCTATCATATGGAAAACAGCTCATACAATGAGACAAAAAAAATTGAAGCTACCCCACTTGAAGTGAATTTAATCCTCCATGTTTTTGTTAGAGACACGAATGCCTTAGCCTAAAGAAACTGTATATCTCTACCACATGGGGTTTGTACTCCAAAATTCATTAATTTCCAGTGATGGATTTTCATTTTCAGTATTACACCCTTTATAGAAAACAGATGGATTGCTTTTCTATTTTCATAAGATCGATGTGTGATTGAGTTAAGATGAAAAATGTGGACCATATTGGCTTCTATATAGGATCAATAACTATACCAACAGCACGAGGTTGCAGATTAAAGGTATCAAATTTGCTCTTGTTGCTTTTATTTATCTTTTTTGAACCATGACAGGAATTCAGTGCATTTCAACAAAGTGACAAACTTCACCTTGTTAACGAGTAGAAATCAAAGCTTCTTTCTGGCGAGAAGCATTTCCGGAGTCATACTTTAGAGCTACCATGCCTAGCTTCGTTTATTTTCTTGTTTGATTTAAAGAAAGCAAAACGAAAAAAAAAATTTACAAGAAATTGAATGAAAAGAAAAGTACGAATATGCTTTGGGGAGTTTACTGCAGATCAGTACCAATTTAAACTGTTCTTACTTCCAAAAACGAAAAGGAAAAAGATTTGCACATATTCTGGTGGAAAATATTTCTAGATGCTAGAGTTAATACAGCAATTGTTTATATTAACTTACTTTAGAATCTTCTTTCAGTCATATATCATGCCTAGTTGGCTCTTATTATCTTAGTCAGCAAGATTCTTCAGTTAAGCTCTGAAACTTCATTATCCATTCAGAATCCGAATCTTTGATATCAGTATCAATTCACTTATTCTAGTTCCATTTTTCGTTTGATTAACGATGTTTTGTTGCTTTCTGACAAATCCTCTGCACAAATATAATTTACCCCCAAAAAAAAAAAGTCATCTGCACAAATATCTTGCACGCTACAACTGTTTGTTAGATGCCTTCTGATATTTCCATGATAAAAACCAGGTCATGCAATGGTAGGACTAGTATGTTTTGTACTTTTGGTTCATGCACTGATTTCTCAAATCTTTTTCTTTTTTGAATTTTTCTTCGTTTCTCTTTTTGTGGTCTACAAAGTGGTAGAGGAAGATCAGATAGGGCTGCCTGCCAGTACAAGGCGAATGTTGGATAGGTAGAACTATTGGAGTCACAAAGAGAGAAGCCAAACACTTACCAAACAATGAAAAGCTCAAAAGATATTTTATTGTGGATGTAACCAATGGAAGTGTTCCATTTCAAGTTTTGTTTGTACAACCAGATCAAATGAGTAGCTTTCTTAAAACCAATTCACCTCCACCAAAGAAACAAAAAGGAAGAAGAAAACTTGCATATCATTATGGGAACCTAGAGATAATTGCTGATATGATGATATCTGTGAAGTCATAGTACTTCTTGTCATGTTTTGGAAGTAGTTGTGTTGACATATGTTTACATCCCTGTTAAGTCTAGGTGAACCTGAAATCATTCCTAAGCTTTCAGATGTCATAACTTCGTGATTTTTATGAAATTTTCTGTATTTCTAGTGTAGTTTCTTCTTTAGAAGTGTGAATACTTTGGTTTCATTCCCTTTTAGGACAAGTGCTCAAACCTATATAGGATTTTCATTTACCAATAGAAACTGCAACAATTGTTCTCTTCTCCAGTGGTTTATAGATTTCTATCTTTGTGGTAAATTTGGGATTCATCTTCTGAAATTTACATTTTGGTAATGTCCAATACATACCCAAGCTCACATGCACAAAAACTGAACCAAGGTGTATACTTCTTATAAAAGGATATGAAATTGAATGACAATCTAGGTAGTTAACATATGTGAGAAACATTTAAATCTCTACCACATGGGGTTTGTTACTCCATAGTTCATTAATTTCTTGTAAGGGATTGGAAGTTTCAGTATTACACTCTTTATAGAATACAGATGGATTGCTTTTCCATTTTCTTTTCTAACTTCAAACCCATCCATAAATTCAAAATGTCAATGATTTAAATTAAGATAAAAAATTTGTGGTACAGATTTAAGGAATTAATTTTCTTGTTTTGCTGTTTTACATCTTAATCGAAGGGTTAAAAAAACTTTGGGTTTCTTTCAGCAAGTTTTAAAGTTTTTTTACTGCAGATCATTAGTCATTACCAATTTAAACTGTTCATAATCCCAAAAAAATAAATTTTTTATTTCCTGATAGAAATTTGGCAAATATTTTAAGATTGTAGGATTTATAAAAGTAGTTAATCATTTGAACTGACTTTAGAATCTTCTTTTAGTCATGAATCATGTCTCTTGAATCTTATTATACTATCAGCAAGAATCTTCAATAAAAATTTCAAACTTTATTATACATCAGTATCAATTTCCATGTTTGAAGTTGCATGTCAAATGACTTCCTGGTTTATAGAACAAAAGACCTGTCATTGTCAATCAGTATGTGCTTTGTTGATGGTAATCAACAATGATAGAATGTTTTGTTTTTTCCTTTGATTAACAATGTTTTGTTTGTTTCTAACAGATCATCTGCACAAATATCTTGCATGCTACAACTGTTTGTCAGACACATTCAGATGTTTCTATCATAAAAATCAGGACATGAATTTGATAGTGACGGCCCTTCTTAATCTAATAAGTCTTGGTGAATCTGAGCCATTGCTATGAGGCTCAACTTTGAGAGATTCAAACTTTTGGCTTTTATGAAATTATGATATGTTTCATATTTCAAAAGGAAGAGCACCTCTCATCCCTTACAGTGAAATTTTATCAAAATTGGAATGTACTTTGTACAGTTCTATCTTTAGAATGATCTTAGGTTTCATCTTCTGACTTGGTAGGAGTGAAAATGTGAGTAACAGAGGGGGAAGAAATGAAAATTAAGAATGTATTGGACCATTTTCATTGCTACCAAGCAAAGCACTAGGCTTCACTCTACCTTTCCCTTAATTATGTCATCTTTCTTGGATTTCTTTTTCCCTTTTTCTTTTTGGCAACTTGGTAATGTCCAATACAGAATTACATACACACCACAAACACATATGTAGAACCCAGATTCATTATGAGAAAGAGGCTTAAAAAACCATAAACCAGTTTATTTATAGTTGCCTTTCTCTCATTCTTTTATAAATAACAATTGAAACCTTCAATAGATGCTACTACATGGAATGGAACACTACCATAGTTTTATGGTAGTTAACTAGATAGTTTTTTTATTTTTTTTTAAGAATTGATATAAAATTCAACAACATTCTAAGATAGCTAAACATATGTGGGGACATTTATATGCACTCCAGCAACAAACTCCTACTTGGGACAGAGAACCAAACAAAACGCAGTGAAAGTAACTAGAAATGGGATTTTGTAACTCCTTGAGAGAGGCCCATGTGAAAATAATAGCACCAAGAAGAGAAGCTTAATTCCTATTGAGGAGTTCTTCAATCATCTGCAAGGCCACCCTCTGCTCTTCATCCAAGCCATTGCTTTCTTCTGGTTTTACCTTCTCTGGGGTATCACTATCAGGCACCGGCAATTCTGACTCAGAAGCTCCAAGATTCTTCTTTTCTAGTTGAACCATCATGACCCAGTTTGAGTCAGAACGAGGCCCTGCTCGCTTCTGCCACACTCCGATGTGGGAGTTCTCAGTGTCAAGCCTCAGGCAAGTGAGAGAAGGTGAGGGGGATTTGCAGCACTTCCTCAGCTTTGCACTGAGAACTGCAGACAATGTTTTGGCAGAGGAAGAAGAAGAAGAAGTGGAACTTGGGTTGCCCATTTGATCATTGACCACTGGAAAGTTTGTTTTGGCATTTCTTCCACTCATCAAAATGGCTGCTTCATCATATGCTCTTGCTGCCTCTTCAGCCGTTTCAAATGTGCCAAGCCACACCCTCCTCTTCCTATATTCACACACCAAAATTCAAAGTTAGATTTTCATATTCAATGATCATTTTATGTGAAGTAAAAATTCCATATACTCAAAATTCTACAAACATTGAATATAACAAAGAATGCAAGTAACATGAAAAGATTGACCAACAGGGGAAGCTCAAAAGTATGCATAAGCAAATAAAAAACAGAGTAGTGGTTTTTTTTTTTTTTTTTTCCCTAGAGTTGTCTATAAATGGAAGTAAGAGTTAGTTTGATGAGAATACAGTAGTGGGTGACGAATCTCAGAAACCCAAGAGCCCCAGTGGCGTTGTCTGACACCTCTGAATTTCTTTGATTGCACCATGTTTGTCAGAAGTATCTTGTGCTAAGGAGGATGAGAGAGAGAGAGGAATGGGGGGGATAGAGAGATGTGTGGAATTGTCTTAAAATGTGGAACTCATGCTTCAGTTATAAGAATGTGGTGATGGTAAAGCAATTTAAGGCTATTTCCGCACAAGGGTACTTGGGTTTTGGTAAGACATTACCACAGTAAGAGTAAACAAAATGAACCAATTCTGTAATAAGACTGTGTTCCATTGGAACTTAGCTTCTTTTTTATTTTTTTATTTGTTTGCTTCTATGGTATCCATAAGGTGCTTTTAATAATGATAATAGTCTAGTTGAACTCAAATACAACTAACGAGATATTTGATTTAACAATCGCTAGTTATCTTATAATGCATGGAATATATTTAAATCCCTTTTATTACATGTCTCACTTTTGCAGAGGGATTGAATTTCAAGCTTCCAGCCGGATGGTGTTGAATTACAAATTATAATTTTATACCAATATACCATAATATAGAATTTTATATAAAATTTGAGATTCTTGGTATATTAAACACCAATGTGAAATAACGTGCAAGTTTGTAACTACCAAAATTCTAGTTCAAATGCTAATAGTACACCCAAATTTATCTGGAGTAATAATATTCCCATAAGCTTTACTAACAATTACACAAATGTTACTAATTTGAGATAGACCCAAAAAAGTTTGAGTGTGCCTTGTTAAGTTGAGACGTACAGTTGTGGGAAAAAGAAAAAAAGTTGATGTATATACTATTTCTCTGTTGTGTTCACCCTCCATAGCAAATTATAGCAAGGGAAGGATAGTAAAGTCATAAATAGAGAGGATGTGCAGATTATTTGAACCAAAAAAGAACAAGATATGCAGATCTGAGTGGTAAAATCTACACAGAATATTGGTACTTGATGGACTTTAACTAGAAAAAATAACAGTACACTACACAGATACATACTAAATATGATAGCTGGGTTTAACCAACGAAACAAAAAATTCTAAGAGGTTTCTTAGATACTTTTTATATTTATGTAGTAATTTATGTAGTATGTTATACTATATAAGATTAGCCAATATGAAAATGACACATGTACAAATTAATTGTTTTTAAATTTATTTGAGAAAATAAAATAAAATATATTTATATTCAATAAAATATAAAAATTACTTATGCTTGTCACGTCAGTGTAGTATGACATACCCATGTAGTATCATAGAATCCCCAAAAATTCTAAATTTAGAATTTTTGCTTGTCCTTTTCCAATGTTTTGGTACTTTTTGGAAGTGGATATTCAGTTACGCCTAGTTGGAAATCTGTTATTTCCCAACTTTGAAAGTAACATATCCTAGATTGGTAATCAACTGTTCACATACCTATAAACTATTCCAAGACTGAAATTATATAATCATATCCTCCTAGGTACAACAAGTAACAGCTTCTGGACAAGTTTTCTGAGTGTATTTCGTATAAGTACTAACCATTTACTTGGGTATTTTTGTTTGTTTCCGTAAAATGAAAAGTGCAATTGCCTCTCTGATCAGTTTAGTGCATAAGGAAAGGAGAAAAGTTCTCATGCATTATCCCCTTAAACACAATGCACAAAAATACAGAGCCAAACCCATTAATTTTGGTGTAAGTCTGTGGATTCTAAACATTATTGTGCTATAATTGTGAAAGGTAAATGTAATAATCGTTATTATAGATCTACCAAGCATTTACTTGCTTTCAGTTTGGCATGTTTTCTCAGATAATTGCTATAGCCAATCCCATCTTTTGCCCAATTGTAGCTATGCCATCATTGATCTAATTATAGCTCTTTCAGTACAAGTACAGAATGACAGAGGTTAATGCTTCCCTTGTTTAGTAATGAGGTTAAGTCCCAGAAAAGCAATACAGAGACTTGTCAAAGTACTAGTTTGCCTCGAGTACATAGCAATTACAGCACAACTAGGATTTATAAACAACAAAACCATTATACAAATGCTATTTCATGTGGTAATTAAGGAAGTGTGCTTCTCTCTTTATTTTCTAGAGTTTGAATTTATTGGAAAGCTCTGGGAATCAATTTCTATAAATGTTATTTCATTTGAGAGAAGAGTGCACTCAAATTTCTTTTTGGGTGTTTTCTTCTCGTTATCTTTATCTCAATGTTGTTGTAGTAACAGAAAAGTTATATTATTAAATAAATCCACATTTTGTATCAATGTGAGTAGCTAGCTAAATGAGTTGAATGCATAGTGTGGGTGAGTTATCATTATAATAGCAAAACTAACAGCTCAGCTGATGTAACGTTAAAGTTCTACAAATATTCTGGGTCTGCCCCAGCTTATGGCATTAGATTGTGATAGCATTAAAGCGACAATAGAAGCTAGAAGGGGCTTGATCTCCCAAGCCAACGTGCATGCTTCCTTATAGCCACCATTGATTTGTGCAAGGCCTTTATTACAGGTTGCCAGGTTGGGAGAGTATAGCACAGAAGCACATGTATCCTTAGTTGTGCCTGTGAATGAAGGCTCTAACTTTTTCCTTGTGGTAGCTTATAGCTACCATGCCTCATCTCTCTATAGAGTGGAGGAAGCTTCACGTTCATCAACCACTCACTCTGTCATTTTATTGATTAAGCTCAACTCACAAATGGTGATTACAGAGTGTAGAGTCAAATTATTTAGGGTCATTGGCTTGGGTCGGACAATTTTGGCCTAACTCTTTGCCTTGTCTAAATTTTGATGGGTGATTCCAATTTCCATCAACTATCTCTTTCAACCCCACAATTTATTTATTTCAGCAATCTCAGCAGTTCATTCATACAAATTAATTACATAACCTCATCACATCATGACATTGACATCTAACTTCGTTGCCCCTGGTCCTTGGGCTATGTTATTAACCTTTTCCCCCAAATGGCTCCCACTTTCATGGCATTGACAGCAGAAAGGATAAAACTTAAGACCGCTGCTCTTTGATCTGAACATAGTATTTTTGAAATAATTTTACATATTTATTATATTTTTTAACTTATTTATTTTAATATTATGTTTTTTTTAAAAAAATAAAAACAAAAAAAACATAACCCACATGTAGAAATCACCAGACGCACCAGTGGCTACATGGCGTGTCCACGTCGAACACGCCAATAGCCCCATGGCGTGTCATCGCTTCAGCTACCTATAAGAATAAAAAAAAAAAAATTAAAGGAAAATGTGACAAGAAGGGACACGCCAATGGGCTATTGGCGTGTCCTATGTGGACATGCCATGTGGCCACTTGTGGTCCTCACATGTATGAAATATTTTTTTTTTAAAATGATAATATTTAAGTAATTAAGTCAAAAAGTGTAATAAATGTATAATTTTATTATTAAAATATAATATTTAGGTCAACGAGCCTTGAGACCACTTGTAAATTACCCATATCCTTAGATTACAGCTTTGGTAACCATCATCATTCATCAGTGAACAGTTTGTATAGGTATAGTTAGATATTTTAAGAATCATGAGTGGTTCATGCTCCATAATTGGCAATTATATGAACAAAGTATTAGCCCAAGTCTATGAACTATGATGATGTCTTCATAATTAGGACAATAATTGTGATGAGATAGTAATTGCAATAACATAACAAGAATAATCATAGTACTAGTAGTTGGTATACAATTGAGTGAAGGTTTACTAAAATAGAAGGGGAGAAGGACCTAATGAGAAATGAAGAATTGGCTTTGGGCCTTTGGCTATCCAAAAGGATAAAAATGGCAAAGGTGCTTGCCCTAAAATACAACTCTTCAATCTTAACTAATATATTTTTTGAATTTATTTATTTCAATATCATAATTTTAAATTTATTTATTTTAATATTCAAAAGATGTTGGTGGCGTCACCCACTGCTTGGATGAACGTGCGCAAGAAAGCCACGAAAGAATCGTTTGAGAATGAGGTCATGCACAAGTTCTTTGGCAGAGATACTATTGGATTGGTGTAGATAACTAGTGGTGTAGTGCCTACATAGCATTTTGGCTCCCGATGGTTGAAGAATTCGGAGGGTTCAAATGGTTGAGCAGTCATAGATTTCCTAAGCTCTCTATAAATGGAATCGAGAATTTACCAATTGTCAAAGAAGCTCTTCAGTCTTCTACTTGCTTTTTCTAAAAAATATTAAAATTAAATAAAAAAATGTATTATATAAGTCAATTAACCCCGGATCCTATCCCAAGTACGCATAAGCAGCCCAAACTTTTCTTTGGGTCCCAGGGTATGTGGGCTAACTTAGAGTTAGAGGCTTTTCTTTTTTACAAGGCTAGTTTTGATGCCACAACCTACAACACAAAGTGGACCACTCTGCCAAATTTATTACTGGATAAGCAAGAGATAACATTATAAAGTTGAAGTGGACCATTCTTATCCTTTCCTTTACAACAATTAAACCATTGAGACAAGACAGTTTCCGGTTTCCGGTTTCCAGTTTCCACCATTGAGTTTTCTTGTTATGCTTTGCACATGTCGGCAAGCTTCTCTGTCAAACAATGTCTGCCTTCCAGAAATTACTCTTTAGATTTACTTACATCATCTTGTGGTTTCTTTATTGTTTTGACTTCAAATTTCTGTTGAAATAGTTTGTAAATATATTAATAATTAACCAAGTTCCACATTGATTAACTTAGAGTATGTAAAAGACTTTATAAATGCAAACTAAAGTTATAAAGTAACTTTAGTTAAATGGGCACAAGCCCAAACAGTCTAGCAAGACAAAGTCCATTAATGGTCTTTGATTGGCACTTGGGCACTTGGGGCATTTTGGGCCTTGATCGATTTGACAAATATTTCAATATTGGTTTTAAATATCTGGACCGGACCGGGTCGGGTCGATTTGACCCGATTCGGATGGTAGTTAATTAAATTAACAGGTTCAGATGAATAAACTCGAATAGACAATTGTGTCTGTTTTGAACAGACTGTTGTGACTATTCCGAACAGACAATTGTGACTATTCCGAATAGACAATTATGTCTGTTAATTTTTGACCAATTATATTTGTTCATTCGTGTCTTTTCAACTCTATAAAAGGGAACACGCTGATGCATTAGAATTGACTTTTTCATTGAGAGTTTTTGAGGGCTTTGTTGTATCCTGGGGTAACTTGCTTTTAATAGAGAAGCAATATTACACTCAAGACAGTGTAATTGTTCACGCCTCAAAGCCAACCTAGTTAGTCTCTATTATCGTTTTTCTAACAATTTCCTCAAACATAAGTCTAGTAAGATAGAGAATGTTATTCGGATTGATCTAGTAATAATAAATGATTTAGATCATTTACAGGAATTCATGAGTTTGAGCCTCATGTAATAAAAAATAACTAATAAAATATAAAATTCCTTCACTACACAAGTTGAAATCAAAAGCATTTTTTGGATGCTTCGATTCGAGTTATGTGAATGTTTTGTCCAAATTGTGATACGGGTGAGCAATGGAGCATTTTTTGGTGCATGGGATTCTCCATGCTACACAATCTATGAGGTGTGGATGAGTCGCATGATGTTGATGGAGGTGGCAATATTTTTCACAAGGTAAATTTATCATTTTATACTCTTTTCTGTCCATATATGGATTGAATGTTACCCACTATAATCATTGGTGCTAATTATTTAAGATATAATTAATGTTTATACATTAATTTTTTAATCGGTCACATGACTTGAACCTAAGACATTTACTCAATTTTTATCTACCTGACCTGAACCACATTGGCCTAGCTCAGTTACTTTCTCTCCCTTTCTTAAAGAAATCTACTCGGAGAAGTGGTTAAGTGAATATTTCTTTATAATTTTTCCAAATAGTATTAAGAGAACAAATTGCCCTATAGCACAAGGTATCATTTTTAACATTGTTATTTTCTTAGATTGGATGCGTCAAACTGTGTACTGCTACAGTATTAATCTTCATTTTATTTTTCCTATTTTATACCGTTGGGGTTTGCCCATGCATATTCATATATTGCCATCCTTTTGTCTGGTTCAAAAGGAAGTGTCCATTCATGCCAGTTATTTGAATTTTCCACTGCACATGCAATTTTGATGGTCTTGCACTCAATGTCCTTAATCCTAGGAGGTTTTGTGCAATCAAAAGTTGTGTACACAATTTCTATTGACATGTGTACCAAGTTGCTGACTTCTTTTGCAGCTGTTGGTTTGGCGTGGCAAAGAAGATTTTAAACTCTACGCAACCATTGACCTAGAAAAGGCAAGGCCAGAGTTGCAAGGACCAGAATCATAGAAAATGAACCATGCATCCCAGACAAAGTGGCTCCCGCATGTTATTTTCACTGTCAAAAACGATGACCCGTTTGTTGCAAGACTAATTGGAAGAGCTAAACTTACCCGTTTGAGAAGCACTGTTGGATGGTAAGGAAGTGGAAAAATTGATTGAACTATTAGATGAAGAATAAACACAGTACATGGAGGTCCAAAGATTAATTCATGTGAAGCTACAAGTTTTTGATGTCACAAAATATGCCAATTGGTATTAAGGTATTAAAAAAGTTCTAAATTTTCTGGGTTTGCCAAACACTTTTTTCCCCCAAAGGCATGGGTGCAGGGTGACTCTATACCAAGATGCTTATATCCCAGAAAACTTCATTCCTAGAATCCCTCTTGCAGGAGCTAAACATAATGAGTCTCAGAGATGTTGGGAGGAAAGTTTTGATGCTACCACGAATGCAAAGCACTTGATTTGTATTACTGGGTGATCTGTTTACACTGGAATTACTTTGATAAGATACCCAAGGAAGCCAAAACCTTGGGGTGATATATATAACACTTGGTGAGTGTGGTGACCCATAAGAATGGGCCCATATGCGCGAGAGCCCAAAATGAAGGTATGACCCGAAAGGCCCATTCGACAAAACGGGTTGCTTATTTGACCCGACCCGCCAGCTCATGCTCTCCATCTGCTATAAATAGTCCTGACCCAGCACAAAGAAGGGGGACGACAAAAAAACTCTCACCTACTCACTTACGAACAACCATTCTCTTGCTTCTCAGATTAATCCTATCTGACTTAAGCTTCGGAGCCCGGTAAATTTAACCCGGCCCGGTACCTTTTTTCTTTTTCAGGTTGCTCGGCCAAGCGTCAGGCAGAAGTGATAATCGCCCCGGCAACCCGACCTTGGTGGTCGTGCCCGACCTCACGCTCAGGCATCGTCATTTGGCGCCGTCTGTGGGAAAAATGCTAAAAAGTTTCTCCAATCTTTTATTATTTGCAGGTTCGGTATCCCCCATACCATAACCACCGACAACGGAACCCAGTTCACAGACGCCGGGTTTCGTGCCTACTGTGCCGAGCTCTGCATCCGGTTAAACTACACATCGGTCGAACATCCACAAGCCAACGGACAAGTGGAGGCCGCAAATCGGGTCATCCTTGATGGTTTGAAGAAGCGCTTAGACCATATCAAGGGTCGGTGGATAGACGAGCTTCCTTGGGTGTTATGGTCTTACCGAACGACCCCACAAACTTCTACCCGGGAAACTCCCTACAAACTCACATATGGAGCAGAGGCGATGATCCCTGTCGAAATCGGCGAACCAAGCTGGAGAAGCGCGCACTTCGACGCCACCCATAATCACGAGTCCATGAATGCCAACCTTGACCTATTAGATGAGGATAGGGAGAAAACACGATTGACCATGTTGGCCTACAAGCAGAGGCTCTCCCGGTATTACAATGCCAAAGTCCGACCAAGAATTTTCCACGAAGGCGACCTGGTCCTTCGTCGAGCCGACATCACCCGAAAGCACCTCACTGAAGGCAAGCTGGCCCCCAATTGGGAGGGACCATATGTAATTCAGGAAGTCCTGGGGAAAGGCGCCTATAAAATCGCGACTAAACACGGTTCGCTCATCCCCAGAACTTGAAATGTAACTAATCTCCGACTTTATGAACAGTAACATCTTTTCAAGATACATACTCTCCCAGTTACTCTTTCGCATCACTGCGCTCATGTTTTGTTTGCAACCTCCATCGCGAGTGCAAACCTCAACCGGTCACGCATACCGTGCTCATGTTTTGTTTGCAACCTCCCTCGCGAGTGCATACCCTTGCCGGCCTCTTGAACCGCGCTTGTCGGTCCTGTTTGCAACCTCCATCGCGAGTGCAAACCTCATCCCGGTCCGACCCTCCCATCCCATGTTTCGTTTGCGACCTCCCTCGAGAGTACACACCTGACCCCTTTAAATCACGAGACGTTGTTTTTTATTTAAACTTGTCCTGATACCTTTAAGTTAAGAGACATTGTTTTTCTTTCAACTTGTTTTCTTTTCTTTACTTCGGATTTTGAGACTCTTTGTTTTTACAATCATTACCATCCGCTCTTTCACACTCACACGCTGACATATCAACACATAGAGCTATAAAACACTGGCACCATTTTTTATTTCTCTTTCTCTTTTGTATGACAATATTACAAGCATTTTTGCCAAGGCACTACAACAATTTCCTATTCTACAGGGGAACTCCCGACAGTTGGGGGACCGTACATTTCTTCCTCTGTCGCCGAGTCGTAGTTCCCCCCGGAATCCGACATTCGAACCTCCGCATCCTCGTTGGCACCCTCCGGAGCCTCGCCCTCATCCTCATCCGGTACCAGTTGCCCCTCCCGTACAACCTGGAAGCAGTCCATCTCTTCTGTTCGGAGGTCGGGGAATTGGAGCCGAGCTTGCTCTATAGCATTGTTGAAACCTTGCTCGAGGGCATGAGCAAAGTTCCTTTCCAATTTTTCCTCGGCTCTCTTCCTCATTCTGGATTTGGATTGGCGGGCCCTCTCTACTCGTCTTCACATCTGCGACCGCACCTCCCGCAGTGTATCCCGCACCTTACATGCCCGGGCGTGGGCCTCCTCCAGCACCTCAGTACCCTCTTCATGACGAACTTCGAGCTCCTTCACCTCGCTTCGCAGTTTGTTTACCTCGGCCTCAGCCTCCTCCTTGGCGGCTAGGATAACTTCCCGTTCGTCACGAAGTTGCTTTGCTTCCGCCCTGGCCTCCTCCAGTGTTTTTAGCGCCTCCTGTGCTTGCGCGCGGGCCTCCGCTTCTGCCTCCTGTGCTTTCCTCGCCACATCCGGGCTCCCCATCCTTTTCTGTAAGCTACGAATGATGGCAAGCTCCCGGGTTGCGGTCGACAGCATGTACGAGAGCAGCATGTCAGCTGGCGCCTTCGCAAGTCGGTCCGTGTCCACTCGGGTCAAAATGGAATCCACCCTTTCCTGAAGTGGAAACCGGGTGTTCCAAAATGAGAAACTTGAATGGTTTGGCTCTTCGGCCGCCACATCCGCAGAAAAAAGTTCAAGTTCCCTCACCTCGGCGGTGACCCCTCGAGCAGCTCGGTGCGATGATCCCTCCTGCTTACTGTGCTCCCGATGAGTTTTATGTTTCTTTATTCCTTTCCCCTTGTCTTTGGGATCGGCAGCAAGCGGGCGCTTCTCCCGGTTCCCTTCAGGCACGCTTTCCTGCTCGCCTCTTCCCTCACCTTCCCGAGCACGATCCGCTGGCACGATCGTCACCGGTTCGGCCGCGGTGACCAGGGGCGGGACGTCGGGTTGTTCGTTTTCTCTCTCGGGGGCTGTCGCAGACGTCCCTGGTTGCTCCCGACTTCGGTATTTGGCGAGCTTGGAGATTCGAACCATTTCTGCCTTGCTGATTTTTTCCTCTGCAAAACAAATCGCACAACGGCAGTTCATGTCAACCATTTTTTAAACAAACAACGAAAGTAAAACAGTAAGACTCTTTTACCGACCAATCAAATCTCTCGCCCTCAGCTGAACAAGGTTTGACTTTTCGCAAGTAAAGTCGGCTATGACCCCAATTATCCGACGCGCCTCTCGGTCATACTCGCTCATGGCCCGCGCCGGTTGCTTGTTAAGGTATTGATTCCACCGCAACGGGAATCGGGGTGTTCCGTCCTCATGGAGGAAAAATGCCTTGTCCGGCCTGGGGATCCCATCCCAGGTCGGTATAGTCACCCGGAAAAATTGATCTTTCCACCCCTTTGCCGAATCCTCGACTGGCTTCATCAGCGACAATCGAGGCCGGCTCGCCATATAGACATATTCCTGATCGGACTCCCTAATGTGCTTTAAGGTGAAGAAATGAAAAAACACGTCTACACGGGCGCTCACAAATAATATATTGCACATCGCCTGAAACGCCCTAAGAAAACCCCACCCGTTTGTATGAATCTGAGTTGGGGCCGCATTCACAACTCGCAGGAACTCCATTTCGAAGTCCGTGAGCGGAAGTTCGGCCCCAGCCCGGTCGAGGAAGGCGGCGTTGAATGTGAAAAAATTATCCATCGGGCAATTTTCACAAACAGGTGCGCTCCTCGGGCAAGGTTCGAGGTCGAAATCGTGATAATCGGTATTTACATTCACATGACTGTCCCACAATGCTCGAATGTGTCTAGCCCTAATCGCTGGCCTCACCTCCCTAACCCGCTGGTGAACAAACAAAGGGACAGAAACACTCTCAGGAACCCCCCCGCTCAGAGACCCAGAAGAAGAAGCGGATACCTCACCAGAAGAAGGCATTTCGAGGAGAAGAGGGAAAAGCTACCTGGGTATCGTACGCTTGAAGAGAAAAACAGGACTCCACGACAGAATGTGGGCGAGAGTATAGGCCAAAGCTCAGTCTCTCTTTCTGTTCACCACAGCTTCTAAAACACGTTCGCAAAAAGTGAAGCAAAATATACGCCCGTCATATTTATACCATTCCATTATCATCATCTAACGGATCAGATGAATCTCATCCAACGGTCAGGATTAGCGCCGCATCGTAACCCGCGAGCCGGCAGCGCCTCCTCCTGTACCGTCATTACTCACCTCGAGACACCAACCCTGCAGCCTCAGCAGTAATTACCTGCCGTTCCGTCTCTGCCCTGCCAAGTGGCACCAAGATAGCCGCGTATTTAAAGCAAACTATGATGGTTTGGCGCCATTTCTTTTTAAAATCCGAAGACATAAAGTCTCGGACTTTCTTTTTTGGGGCAAGTGTGGTGACCCATAAGAATGGGCCCGTATGCGCGAGAGCCCAAAATAGGAACTCCATTTCGAAGTCCGTGAGCGGAAGTTCGGCCCCAGCTCGGTCGAGGAAGGCGGCGTTGAATGTGAAGAAATTATCCATCGGACAATTTTCACAAACAGGTGCGCTCCTCGGGCAAGGTTCGAGGTCGAAATCGTGATAATCGGTACTTACATTCACATGGCTGTCCCACAACGCTCGAATGTGTCTAGCCCTAATCGCTGGCCTCACCTCCCTAACCCGCTGGTGAACAAACAAAGGGACAGAAACACTCTCAGGAACCCCCCCGCTCAGAGACCCAGAAGAAGAAGCGGATACCTCACCAGAAGAAGGCATTTTGAGGAGAAGAGGGAAAAGCTACCTGGGTATCGTACGCTTGAAGAGAAAAACAGGACTCCACAACAGAATGTAGGCCAAAGCTTAGTCTCTCCTTCTGGCTCAGTTTCTCTTTCTGTTCACCACAGCTTCTGAAGCACGTTCGCAAAAAGTGAAGCAAAATATACGCCTGTCATATTTATACCATTCCATTATCATCATCTAGCGGATCAGATGAATCTCATCCAACGGTCAGGATTAGCGCCGCCTCGTAACTCGCGAGCCGGCAGCGCCTCCTCCTGTACCGTCATTACTCACCTCGAGACACCAACCCTGCAGCCTCAGCAGTAATTACCTGCCGTTCCATCTCTGCCCTGCCAAGTGGCACCAAGATAGCCGCATATTTAAAGCAAACTATGATGGTTTGGCGCCATTTCTTTTTAAAATCCGAAGACATAAAGTCTCGGACTTTCCTTTTTGGGGCAAGTGTGGTGACCCATAAGAATGGGCCCATATGCGCGAGAGCCCAAAATGAAGGTATGACCCGAAAGGCCCATTCGACAAAACGGGTTGCTTATTTGACCCGACCCGCCAGCTCATGCTCTCCATCTGCTATAAATAGTCCTGACCCAGCACAAAGAAGGGGGACGACAAAAAAACTCTCACCTACTCACTTACGAACAACCATTCTCTTGCTTCTCAGATTAATCCTATCTGACTTAAGCTTCGGAGCCCGGTAAATTTAACCCGGCCCGGTACCTTTTTTCTTTTTCAGGTTGCTCGGCCAAGCGTCAGGCAGAAGTGATAATCACCCCGGCAACCCGACCTTGGTGGTCGTGCCCGACCTCACGCTCAGGCATCGTCAGTGAGCTTCTCAAGAAAATCCCAGTGAAGATGAGAGGGTTTTAATGCTAGTTTGGGATGACAAATCCTCTATGGAGAAACTCAAGGGGTTAATGGCCACCCATTATGAAGACACTTGGAATTACTTTCAGAATTCTGATGTGCATTGTGTCGTATGCCATAGTGACTCGGATGATGATGCAGAATTGATTCTAGGTTTAGAAACTCTTGCTGCATTTACTCATCATGACCAGAAGACTTTGGAGGTGGATAATGAGGTGCCAAATGGTAGACATAAGATAAGAATTTTGAGTTTTGTTGGGTAATTGATCTTTGTGATGGAAGGTATTATGACACTGCCATTTTCATTCATTGTTTAGGACATGAGACATTCCACACCATCATGATTTTCACTGACCCAATTTTGATGGTGCATCGACTAACAAACCTGACCAAATAGAGCCTTGGCATGACATTCACTCTAAGCTAGAAGGTCCAATTGATTGGGATATTCTCTTTGATTTTGAGCAGAGATGGAGAAATGAAGATGATGAGAAGGTAGTTTTTCATCTTGGTGATATTATTATTCCTCCGTCCTCAGCTATGTCCCGAAATGTCCAATTATTTAGGTTTATAGAAGCTGGGGCTGTTTCTATTTCCCTCAAAAACCTGAAGATGCAGCCAAATCTGGGCTTATTAGTGAAATCAGCATTTCTTGGGAGCTCTTTTGAATGGGGTCCTGATGATGTTGTTCCTGAGGACATAGGTACACTGCACTAGATCCCAAAAGAGCTTTCACTTGAGGTTCACAGTGTTTGTTGTGGTGCCAATGTGGCCAAACTGGATTGCAGGTAGTGATTATGTTCAGACAATACTGGGTTGGCAGAGGAGGACAATGGAGATGATGTACAAAGATTTCAGGCACTCAAGGCTAAGGGTATAGAATTAATATGACATATTATAATATATGTAAATATCCCATCATTATCGGGATTGACAGATAGCAGAATACTCTTGTATTTCTAATTCCTTTATTATTGGGATTGATACTAGTATAGGAGATAACCAATCATAGGAGATATTTTAGCCTAACCGTAGGTGATAGGTATCTTGGCCTCCAAGCTGGTTTGTATATATATAGGTGTATTCATATCAGATCAATGACAGAAAACTTACGTTGTTCACTTGAGTTTGTTAAGAATAGGATCTTAAGAACTACTTTGCCTTTCTTTTTCCTTGGCAATAGGGAGGTGAAACAAAAGGGAGAATATGAGCCTCCAGAAAAACCAGAACCTCATACAGATTCCATTACAGCTTCATGATTTATGTTCATGCCAAGATGATGATTGGTAACTAACTTTTCTATTCTGTGAGAAAAACTAGTGAAGGGAAAATCAGAGAGCTGCATGGATTTGAGTTCTTCCCTGACACCAAGGCTTCTGCTCTCTCTGCATTATGTGACTATCACACTCCAATTCTCACTACTTAGTCTCATAGTGAGACTCTCACTTCCCAACTACCAGTTCCTGGGTTTGGATAAGGTGGATAGGGACATGGGTTTCAGGCAAAAGGGTCTAATCTTCAAGTTGAAACTTCAATGCTCTGTGTTCTACCTAAACAAAATTTCAGTCTTTCGTTGTACCCTTTTATCAAATATTGATCCTCTCACAATCATTTTCACCGTTTGTCGGTGGTAGAACCTCTCTCTTACTGAATGTGGCTATTGGCTCAGCCGACAAATACGTTGTACCTAAATAAAATTTCAGTCTTCACGTTGTACCCTTTTATCAATATATGATTTGAGAACTTTATGATTGAATCATATTTTCACTAAAGATGAGAGGAGTTTAGAAAAGAAAACAAAAAGAAATTCTCCGTTTCTACTTAAACAAAATCATATTCTATACAAGATGTAGCTTAACATCGTGGTAAGAATTATCTTGAAGAAGCCATAATTGCTATGATGGGAATAGAAAGAGACATTTTGACACCTAAAACACCACGCGTTATGCAATTACTTGTGTGTGATGTGGTGGGACTGCGATTGGTTCCATCATTAATAATATTGGAAGGAGTTATTAAAAGCTATGGACCCTTTTGGCTGAAAACTGGGTGCACGTGTCCACTATAATTTTCTTTCCTTTTATCTAAACCGGCCACATCTGTTCATTATTAAATTATTATTTAATATTCAATAATCTCCAAAAATAAGACATGAAGTTTCGATACACCCAGATTTAGAGGATGGTAGGATTATTATTTTTATTATAAGATAAATTCTATACCATGTATTTTGTATAATCACAGAGAAGTTGACCAAAAGTAGATAAATAAAATGGGAAAGAAAAACCACAGAGAAGTCAATAAGTGATACTCTTTTTTTTTTTTTTTATATATATATAATANAGTATCATCTAGATTTATAAATGTTATGCATGGACTTTTTAACCAAAAATTATATAATACATTGGCCCAATTAATAATTTTTTTATACTCAAAGTAAAAATAATGTATGAAAAAATTATATTTTTTACATACTTATAAAAACACATATCATATCATACATAACAACAATTAAATTTAGTTAATTTCTGAAAGAAAATATGTAAAAGTGTGATTTTCCAAGTCAACAAAGTGATTGCGCAATCCCATAAAGAGATCTTTGATTAATTGTGAAGTGTAATAATGTGTATTGCTTTGTAAAAGGAAGGAACTAAATTATATCGCCCATATCCAATTCCTATTCACTTTACCCACTGGAAGTGGTGCTACAGTGCTGCTTACATGACTGCTACTTTCTCGGATCTCTCTTTGCGCTCTTTAGTGTTTTTAGCTCTTACTCATTACTTATGATTTTTACTTTTTATACGTGCATAGCCGAGATCGGATCTGATCCTCACTCTCTGTCCTCTCACCTCTGATTCTTGGATCTCTCTGTAAAGTGAGTTTCTATTCTCCCTTCTCTCTCTCTGATTCTGGATTTCTCTGTAAAGTGAGTTCCTTTTCTCCCTTCTTTCTCTCTCTGTTTCTCTAGCTGTTGGTTCAATACTGAACTGGCAATAACATTGATGATCATTAGCTTTTATACTCTTGATTCAAAGTATTTAGCTTCTGATTGCAATCCAGCTCAAACCCACTTTAGGTTCACTAAATTTTGATCCGATCAAATTGTTTGATCTCTGAAATTTCGCTTTTTTTTTTTTCACCCTTTTCTCTGATACACTCAAATTCGAGGGAATTTTTTATTTCCTAAACTTTGAAGCGTTTTTTGGTTAGTTTTACTGGTTTACGTCATCTGATGAGAAGTGGGTTTGTCTTTGCTTTCTGTGATTTCTATTCCAGGTGAAAAATGGCGCAAATTTCGCTACATGGGACTCTCCACGTTACGATCTTTGAGGTGGATAAGCTGGATGGCGGCCACGGTGGCAATTTCTTCAGCAAGGTAAAATAATTTTGCCTATTTGGATCACTGTTGAGTCGGGCGATTTAATCGTGGCTTCTAGCTTTCAACTCTTTAGCTTTTGATCAAGTATATGTGTTTGCTTTCAAAATGAAAATTTTTAAGCGACGAAATCTCTTGATGATAGAATAATTAGTGAATTTAAACGGAAAAATGAACAGTGCTTTGTTGGAAGGATCAGGGATTGGTTTGATTATAAAGAAGAAAGAAAAATTGATGAATAACTGATGACATTTATGGCATTCCTGATATTATTTCAATTTCCTGGTAATATGAAATATAATTATTAGAAAGAAAATAAAACTTGAAAAACAAAATTACACTTAAGGCCATGAACATCAGAGGAACTGATATCCATTGATCAATTTTGGATTAAAAAGGGAACATTTGGACATATTCAACTTTCTCCGGAGCCTTAAAACTAAAAATCAATTTCATGAATGATTAGAATTTCTCTCATATTTGATACTATATTGCTGTTTGGTTTCTTAGTTTTTACTTTGAACTTGATTCATCTTACTTCTGAATGTCGTGTATTTCTACAACTTGTGCTTTCTTCTTTTATCTGGTTAGTGACTAGATTGTGTCTTGGAGAAGGCGTGAAATGACTGATTTTGAAAGTATAATTATTCTCATAGATTATTACGGTAAATATTGCAAATCTCAAGGTGGAAAGATTGGCTTTTGTCTACTTCTTTGCCAATACTCTTATTTCCTTTATAAGGATGTTAAGAGAAGATCGTTTCCTTGCTTTTGTGTTTTTCTTATTTTTTCCCACGAGATAATGATTAATGTACTGTAAATGCTGCTAAGAGTGATGTTTCCATAGAATTAGTAGATCTTAATTAGTTTCCATAATTTTGAGTCCTTTATTAAGACCTCATTTTCATTTACGTTAATTATGGTTGTATAATCTTGGGTTACTTCAATGGTTGAACCTTTGAGTTCAACTGTTAATAGTGAAGGATGATGTGTTGTAGTCAAGGACTTCTGGGTACATATTTTATGAATTATTAATTAACAGGCTCTTTCATGTGAAATCATTTGTAAGTCTTCAGTCTAAATGACTTTATGTTCATTCAACTGGTATTTTACCTCATTACCAATTTGATTATATCATATGTATCCTTTGTTCTAAATAAGCCAGAGCCTTAGATATTAAATTTTGCATTAGTGACTTACTTTATCCTTATCATTGCCCGATCAAATTCCTTGAACTATAGGCTAGATTGCTTTGTGTATTGTCTTATTTTTCTTTTCACTTTTTTAAGTGCTAATCTGCTTTGTCTTGTCCATTAATTATTCTTATGCAATGCCATATTCATTCAAGCATAGGAATATCTACATACATTTTTTTTTCTCCTGTAAGTGTAGGAATATCTACAGCCCTTTCTCCTTTCTTTTTCATCATACATTTTATTTATTCTTGTAATGCTAATTTTGTAGCTCAAGAAAAACCTTGAGGAGACAGTTGGTTTTGGAAAGGGAGTTACTAAACTCTATGCAAGCATTGATCTAGAGAAGGCAAGAGTGGGAAGGACCAGAATTATTGAAAATGAACATTCCAATCCTAGGTGGTACGAGTCTTTTCACATTTATTGCGCCCATATGGCTTCAAATGTTATATTCACTGTGAAAGATGATAACCCTATTGGGGCAACATTAATTGGAAGAGCATATGTTCCTGTTGAGGAAATCTTGGACGGTGAGGAAGTAGATAGATGGGTTGAAATCTTGGATGAGGACAAAAAACCAATAGAAGCAGGTTCGAAGATCCATGTGAAGCTGCAATATTTTGATGTCACAAAAGACCGCAACTGGGGTCGGGGTATAAGAAGTCCTAAATTTCCTGGAGTTCCATATACTTTCTACTCACAAAGACAAGGGTGCCATGTTTCTCTATACCAAGATGCTCATATCCCAGATAATTTTGTCCCTAAAATACCTCTTGCTGGGGGCCAGACTTATGAGCCTCATAGATGTTGGGAGGATATTTTTGATGCCATCACTAATGCAAAGCACTTTATATACATCACTGGCTGGTCTGTTTATACTGAAATTTCCTTGGTAAGGGATTCTAGGAGGCAAAAGCCTGGGGGAGAGGTAACAGTTGGTGAGCTTCTCAAGAAAAAGGCAAGTGAAGGTGTTAGGGTTCTAATGCTTGTTTGGGATGATAGAACCTCTGTTGGTTTGTTGAAAAAAGATGGATTGATGGCTACCCATGATGAAGAAACAGAGCATTACTTCCAGAACACTGATGTGCACTGTGTCTTATGCCCCCGCAACCCTGATGATGGGGGAAGCATTATTCAGGATTTAGAAATTTCCACCATGTTTACTCATCACCAGAAGATTGTGGTGGTGGACAGTGAGTTGCCAAGCGGAGGGTCAGATAAGCGAAGAATTGTGAGTTTTGTTGGGGGTATTGATCTCTGCGATGGAAGATATGATACTCCCTTCCATTCACTTTTTAGAACCCTGGACACAGCACATCATGATGATTTCCATCAGCCTAACTTTCCTGGTGCTGCCATAACAAAAGGTGGCCCCAGGGAACCTTGGCACGACATCCACTCCCGGCTTGAAGGACCCATTGCTTGGGATGTTTTGTTTAACTTTGAGCAGAGATGGAGGAAGCAAGGTGGTAAGGATTTACTTATTTCACTGAGAGAGCTTCAAGATGTCATCATTCCTCCGTCCCCAGTAATGTTCCTGGATGACCATGAGACATGGAATGTTCAGTTATTTAGATCTATTGATGGTGGGGCTGCTTTTGGGTTCCCAGAGACTCCTGAAGATGCTGCCAAAGCTGGGCTTATTAGTGGGAAGGATAATATTATAGATCGAAGTATTCAAGATGCTTATATTAATGCTATTCGACGAGCAAAGAATTTTATCTATATTGAAAATCAGTACTTCCTTGGAAGCTGTTTTGGCTGGAGTGCTGATGGTATTAAGCCAGAGGACATAGGTGCTTTACATGTGATCCCGAAGGAACTTTCACTTAAGATTATCAGTAAGATTGAAGCTGGGGAAAGGTTCACTGTGTATGTTGTGGTCCCAATGTGGCCAGAGGGTATCCCAGAAAGTGCATCAGTGCAGGCAATATTGGACTGGCAGAGAAGGACAATGGAGATGATGTACAAAGATGTTATTCAGGCACTCAGGGCCAAGGGACTCGAGGAGGATCCTCGTAACTACTTGACATTCTTCTGCCTGGGTAATCGGGAGGTGAAGAAACAAGGAGAGTATGAGCCTTCAGAAAAACCAGAACCTGATTCAGATTATGAGAGAGCCCAGGAGGCCCGGCGCTTCATGATTTATGTTCATGCCAAGATGATGATAGGTAAGTCAGAAAGCTAAACTGGCATCTTTTTTGTTTATAAAAAAGATAATCTTACAGACTTCAGCAAACCTCACTTATATACTATCTACCCTTGGAAGCCATACATTGGAGTTGTTATTTTTTATCACTATTCATTGCTATTACTCAACTCAGGAAAGGTGGTGCTTATGCAGACAAGTCATTGAATGAAATGACCTTAACTGTAAACCCAGACAATTTTATAGCCTTTTTTGCATGAAGTTTTTCCTATAAAATTGAATTCATAGACGTAATTTGCATAAAATGAAGCTAATCCCAAGTATTTCAATGTTTCTATTCCTTTCTCCATGAAAACATTTTTTAATTATAGGACTTCATAGAGCTGTCCTTTTTGCAGTTGATGATGAATACATAATTATTGGATCTGCCAACATCAACCAGAGATCAATGGATGGTGCCAGGGACTCGGAGATTGCCATGGGTGGTTATCAACCCTATCATTTGGCTACCAGGCAGCCTGCACGTGGTCAAATCCATGGCTTCCGCATGTCATTATGGTATGAGCACCTTGGCATGCTTGATGACACCTTCCTCCGCCCAGAAAGCGAAGAATGTGCTACGAAGGTGAACCAGATTGCTGACAAGTACTGGGATCTCTATTCAAGTGAGTCACTTGAACGTGACCTTCCCGGTCACCTGCTCCGCTATCCCATTGGGGTTGCCAGTGAAGGAGAGATTACACCCTTACCTGGATTTGAATTCTTCCCGGACACCAAGGCTCGCATTCTTGGTGCCAAAGCTGACTACATGCCGCCGATCCTTACTACTTAGTTTGATGTTCTACAACTTACAGCTGCTTGAATTCGAATCCTTTTTTTTTATACTACTTCTGGTGTTAAGAGTAATAAGTATAATGTTGTATGTAGTGTGCTGCGGAGATGTTGTTGGTTTTCTCCGAGGTTGATCATGTTAGATTTTAGTGTTCAGATGCTGTGAATTTGTGACGTTCTCTACTGGTATGACTTTAGCTGGATGATGGACACAACTGGTTTCTTATGCACGTTTCTTCATGTTCTCCCATCGTATCATGTGATATTCTTTTTTTTTATTCCTCCTAAGTTTCAGATTTAAAGTATCCTCGGCAAACCAAATGTTTAGGATAGAAATTATGCAAATGGTAACTTTCACGGGTTCCCAGTTCCAAAACTTGAATTATTTTCCTCTTCTAGAAGTTGGCAAGTTGACCCTTGACCTCTAAGTTCTAACCCCACCCAAACAGAACATCAACTTTATTTCCTCGCCCCCTCCTCTCGCCTTGGTTCTTATAAGCAAAAGTCAAACCAAACACTACAGCTACACACCCACCTCTTTTTGACCCTTTCCATATCCAACTCCAAAAGCCTAAGGTAGTGTTTGGTACCAAGAAAGTTTTAAGATTCCTGAGAAAATAAGATGGAAATAAAACTTTCCCATGTTTGGTGCAAGAAATACAAAATTATTCCTAAGAATAAAGGATACTTGGGAATAAAATTTGTTCACAAAATGAGAAGAAAACTTACCCACCTCTTCAGGTGAGAATCCAACTTTTCTGGGTATAGAGACTCGCAGCGCTCAGCGCTGGGTTCGCAACGCCCAGCGCCAGGAATTCTTTTCTCTGCCTCACTCGCGCACCCTTCTCTCCCTCCTCGCTTTCATTTCTCGCTTTCATTTCTGCTCTTCTTCCTCCAACCATGGCTTCATCTACTTCTTCTTAGTGAGTTTGAACTTCTGTTCAGCTTTCAACTCGTGTTGTATAATTCACGGTTTTGGTTGATGTGGGCTCGCTTCAAATTGTCATTTTTCTTGCCTTCCGTGTTTGGTATTTCAAAAGGGAAAGAAATTTATTATAATTAGATGAATTTTCCAGCTTGAGATAGTTTTTGGTTTGATGGGTTCTAAAAAATCTTTTGGACTTTTCAATTTGGGCAATTATTCTTTTCTGTGGTGTGATTCATCATTCATCAGATAAATGAGTGCCTGTGTAAATTTTATTTTGGAGTAGTCTATGATATTCATTTGTTATCTGCATATTTTAGGTTGTTCAAGGTGATAGGGGAGGTAATAGTATTGCTGAAAGGCCAAGAGATGGGAAAGAGGGTGAATGGGAGATGGAGGGAGCCAGCCACGGATATATGGGGGGAGACGGGAGCACTGGCTTCACTTTTTAAAATCTGTTACCAAATTGCTTTAGTAATTTTTGAGAGCCCCACTTTTCTAGTTTGGCTTTATTTTTGGATTCGTCCAGGGAGGGAGCAGTTCAGCGGGAGAATGAGAGGCGGTTGCCACCTTTTCTGGGTAGAATGGAGGTGGCGCTGGAGATGGCGTTCCCTGAAGAACACAGGAAGAAAATTGAGGAGGAACTACACCCTTTCTTTTTGAAGCCATGTGATTGGCAAGTGCCAGTTTCTTAGCTGATGCTCACAGATGGATAGAAAGGGGTATTCTGCAAAAAAATTCCCAGGAAAATTAAGTGATAACCAAACATGGGAATATCAATTTTCTTAGTAATCATATTCCTAGTAATCCTATTCCCAGAAAAGTAAGGATTCCTAGGCAAATGTATAGCTGGTACCAAACACCACCTAAAGAGAAATCGAGGATTACACCTATTCTACTTCAACAGTGCCATCATTTTTCTATTACTGTAAGAATCATTAGAAATTTCCATTTTTCTCTTTTAATAATAAAATATTATTGATTTTCCATTCGTAAATTGTAAACGTACCCACCTCTCTCTATATAAACAGGATCTCCTTCTTTTGGTCAACATATGTGCTCTGTTCCTCATTCTTTTCTCTCTCTGTTCTTCAACTGTTTTGAGTCTTGGAAACCTGATGCAGACTAGAATTGTAGGATCATATACTGTGAAAGAGGAATGAAGCTGATTCGTAATCCATAGGAATCGCTTGCTGTGGCCAAGGGATTCCAATACAAATCCCAGCATTCTTCTGCTAAATCTACGGGCTTCGGTGCTTCCATCTTCAAACCTTGTCAATAATAACAAGCCAAACCTGCGTGTTGAAAAAGTTTGGACCTTGAAATAAGACTGTAAGAAGAGGGAGGAAGGTGATAAAAAGTAAAAATGGAAATTTCAAGCAAGTTTATCTCTTAATTTTAAACCATAATGTCCTTTTCGTCTATTGTAACAAAAAATTGGAAAGGTTAATAGCTTGTTTGAAGTATTGTTTATGGTGTTCACCAGGGGCAACCACTATAAATTGTAGTAGAGCAAGCCAAAGTTAGCTTGTTGCTACTTTTGCACTCAAGAATCGTTTAGTTTCAGTGTTCCACTTCATTAATTGTCTTTGACCTTCATAACCATTTTCCTTCAAAACTGGAAAACCAAGCAACCATGGGAACTGGCAAGGGTGGAAAGGAAGTATGAGTAAGGAGAAGAAACAAAACAAAAACCATGAGAGAGAGAAAGATGAGAATTTCAAGTAAAAGGGGAAATTTTAAACGTTATGCTAAATGCACTATTTGATCCTCAACTAATCAACTTACCGCTTTTATGAGTTCCCACTTCCCACACAATATCCGAGTTCCAAAACTTTGGATTATTCTCCTCTTCTAGAAGTTAGCAAGTTGACCACTTGACCTCCGACCCATCTCAACCAAACACGCCCACCTCCTTTTTGTCCCTTTCCATCCAATTCCAAAAGCCTAAAGAGAAATCCAGATGATTACGTATATTCTATACCAACAACCAATTAACTAGTGCCATCTATTACAATAACAATTATTACAATTTCTATTCGTTTTGGTTTCTTTTTCTCTTTCAGTAACAATTATTGATTTTCCATCACCTGTTAGACTTCGTAAATCATAGGATCTGTATCCAAATCCTAAATTGTAAACGTACCCCACCTCTTTATATAAACGGTGCCTTCTTCTTTTGGTCAACATAAGTGCTCTGTTCCTCATTCTTTTCCCTCTCTGTTCTTCCACTGTTTTTTCCCACAAAATGGCTTCTATTTCACAGGGCGTTGTTTTGACTACAGCCATGGTTGTCTCAAGTACTGTGCTTTATATTACTTTCTATAGGCAAAAAGCTTTCCCAACATTCCAACTTTCTGGGAATTCCAATTCTCAGGAATCTAACAAACAAATCCTTCGCTCTTGCTTATTCACAGGTAAATGGGTTCCTCTGTTTTACGCTGTTTAGCTCCTTGTAATTTTATTCAGGAAATCTATTGATATGTGGTATTGATTTGTGTTGGTGTTCCAGAGGAAAAGAAAAGGGAAAGAAAGAACAAGAAGAAGAAAGTGAAGTTTGCAGAGAATGTGAAGGAAGAAAGTGAAATTCAAACCAGTGAAGAACCCAAGAAAGAGCAGAGGAAGGCAAACAAAGTATCAAGCAGTTGCAGAAATGAAATCCCAGAAATTCGTAGAATGCCAGCGAACCGAATCGCTCTGTACAATGGAATTCTAAGGGATCGAGTGAACAGGGTGCAGTGTTCTTATTGATCAAAACACAAGTAGGAATCTGAATTCTTCTACGGCAGATGAGAGATTGTTCCTTTTAATTTTTTCTGTTTTAGAAAAAGAAAAATTGAATATTGTTTTTGTGGACAGGGTATTAGGAAAAGGAAAAATCTTGGGTATTCTTGTGGTCGTAAATATACACAGGGATTGTCCAACTAAACTCATGCTTTTTCAATGAGTCGTAAATTATTGGGCAAAGTTTTGTTTCTCTTGTGAATCTGTTACATAACTTCCCATCCCCTTCCAAACACAAATTTCTATTTGTCCTTTTTGTTATTTAATTCTTTTTTTTTTTATTCTTTATATCATCAAACAGCAGCAGTAAAATAAGTTAATTACAGACAAATTTATTAAAATAATGTAAGAATAATAAATAAATATAAAAAATATTACTGTTAAAATAATTTATTAAAATTGATCACTTTTAAATATTTTATTTAGAGTTATCAGATTAAAAAAAAACATTATTTTACATTACAACTTTATATAAAAAAAAACGTTACCAAAAAAATGCTACAACAAAATAAGATAGATGGCCTTGAAACCCTAAAAAATGTTAAATCATTTTAGCATTTTATATAGAGAAATGCTGAAATGATTTAGCATTTTTTAAGATTTCGAGACAGTCTTATTTGACTTTTAATACGCTATTTTGTTGTAATATTTTTTAAGTAAAACACTGTAATGTAAAATAGTATTTTCTTTTTTATCCGGTACTTTTGAATAAAATATTCAAAAGCGACCAATTTTAGTAATTGTTTTAACAGTAACTCTTTCTTGTATTTATTTATTATTCTTGAATTATTTTAGTAAAATAACCCTAATTACATAAGTAAAATTTGAAAATATATATGTTATAATTAACCCAAAAAAATATGTTATAAATCCTTTTCTGATTCAATATGTTATGAGTTTTTCAAACTAATAAATTAAGATAACCATCTTTATAATTTATAGGTTTTAATTTTGGAATACCCATCTAATAATAGGTATAAGTATATAATATTCTGATTTTATATATCAAACCTAAGAATTAAAAAAAAAAAAAAAACACACATAATGCTATGAGAAGAGGAAGATAAATGAACCTGGTCCATGAATAGTAGCCAAGCATAAGATGTTGAGGAATGTGAACCAAAGAAATAAATGGACCACATTACATGCTTCAAGACACTCATGTGTGAGGGCTTAAACATGCATCCCCTTCAAACTTCAATTATTCAGAGTTGTTAAAGGGAACTTGTCAAAGTAGACCAACTAATCTGACCAACCCAAATTGCAGAAATAACCTTGTTAATCACATTTGCATTGCAAGTGGTGGAGAGGATAGAGCTTGCTTTTAGGCAGAGAGTGGGGCCATTGTTTTGATCATAAACTACTTAAGCAACATCCATTTCTGGTAAATTGAAGTTATAAGATTTTCTCTACCCCACCTTGCTATAATCCTAATCCACTACATTCACGGTGTAACATGTAGTTTTCATGATAGGTACACTAGGATTTTGCACACAGAGATGAGTTACGTGCTGGGAAAACACAGATTTTGTTTTATTTAATGCACTTAAGATATCCAAATATCCTCTTATTTTATATGATGTGGGTGTAATTAAGATCATTTTTTAAAAAATGAAATATTTTCAGGCCTCATTGCTAGGCTCCTTTAATCATACAACGTGATTTTACTTAAGCTTAACCTTTTCATTAGACATAATTTTCTAACATGGCAATAAGCGATTATTTTGCTTCGGTTATAGATAAATGGAATTAAATTTTGTTTAATTGAGAATATTAAGGAATAAGAATTTAAATTTATAACTTTGAATATATTTTAGAGGTTCATTATGTTATGTCCTTTGATTAAATAGGTTGCTAAATTAGACTTGATATCTTTGAAATTGTTGCTGAATTTTCATGGACTTGGATTTTGTCAACTTTTTGAATATGTTGAAGTTTTTCTCTCTCTATAGCTGTTTGGTATTTGGTAATAGTTGATAATCATTATTATGTAGCTAGAGATATGGCAACAATTCATAGAAAGATAAAGAATTGACAATAAGACTGAGAGAAGAGGAAAGGCTAACTAAAAGTTTAGTGCTTTAAGTTTTTAAATCACAAATTCACAACCTATCTTCCTTCTCTGAACTTACCATAATCTTATTGCTTTTATTAATTATTTTTTATTTTCTTTGCCTTATTCTAGGAACTTTGTTAATATCCTCCCTAACATGGAACTTGCAAGCTTACAAAGAAGGAGGGAGGGCTTAAAAACGCAATCAGAGGATTTTATTTTTTTTGGCCATGAACAAGGAGCATTATTATATATAAAATAAAATTATGAAAACACCTAACGTGCAATGTATAAAGCAAGGCATTACCAGATAACAAATTATTTATTTGTTTTCCTAATAAAATTGGTTTATCAAATATGTTACAACAGTGCCACGTCCAATTTTTTTTAATTGTGTTGTCAAATTGTCATACTCAAATTATTCTCATACATGCACTAATCATTTGATTATAAATAAATAATACATAATCCACTCTCTCTTCTTTTATCCTTTTTCTTTTGCCGGATATCAGCAGAGAAGAGAAGAGGAGGAAGAAGAATAAAAAACGCCATCCCATCTGTGTCTTGTACATCAGAAGGGGGGCTATCGATTTCAGGAAAGGGTAGAGAGTCCAACCTTATACCACATAAATTTCTGGGTAGTTTCTTCATCGCTATATCCTGCAAAATCCAATCTTTTTATTTTATTTTTTCTTTTCACAAGTTTAATTTTTACGATTCCCTTTTCAAATTTTATTTATCATCGCTGATTTTTGTTTTTTTGTTTTCCTGAATTTTCAGGATTGCTCTCTGATTTCTCCTTCCTGGAATTGGTTTCCGTCCTCTTCGATTATCTGGGAAATCCTTCTAGCAGATCTAACTAGGCTTTTGGGTGTTTCAGACATTGCATGCATGGGGTATGTTTTCTGATTCCAACCATATCTGCACTGAAGAAGTTAAATTTCTTTTATCATTTTATGGGTGTCAGTATTCTTGCTTGTATTGATAATCTTGTGGTGGGGCTGGGATTGGAGGAATAAGATGCTTGTTCATTTGGTGGAGAAAATCTGAGAAGAAGAATTATCCTTTTCTGAATCTTTAGTCTAGAAATTGATAAGAAGGAATCAAGGTAGTTTAGGGATTCATATGCCAGCTTTCTGTTAAACATGGATGAACTTAGCTCAGCTATATCAATATGATAAATTTTTTGGTAATCGATAGATTTGTACTTTATTCTCTTAAAGTTGTAATCAGCATAGAAATACAACCTTGAGGTTGCAGACTGGAGTTATGTATTTGTTTGGAATAAATTTGACAATTAACTGGAGATTTTATATCGAATGGTATGATTAAGTAGAGAGGAACAAAGATTTTCCCTGCTGTCTTTTGGTCCAAGTAGATTAATGTATTGTGATCGCTGTGCTGAAATAGGTTGGGGAAAGTTGTTTTGGCTAGATTAGTAAAGATCATCCTGGTTCAAATAATAGTGCTTCAGGTATGTTAGACCCATGCTCTGCTACTCTGCTTAAGGATCAAAATAGGCATTAGGCCATATACACTTGAAGTAGAGCACCGGCATGTCTGGTATATGTTTCTAATTATTTATTTACCCTCAGAAACTATCTTCTCAGATTGGTAATTGCTTGCTTGTGAGTTGTGATACTTCTAATCAGGCTTAATGTGGATAGAAAATGAATAGGGTAGTAATGTGATCCACCACATGAAATTACGGTCTTCTATTTATGGATACTCAAAGCTTTTATAAGGATTGAGATATTCAGATCTCTATGTAAAAATCCCTCCTATATAGCCTGGATAGTTTCTCAACTGAAAGTGGATTAATTCTTTAATTTTATTTATTTATTTATTTTTCTTTCGTTTGGGATTGCATTTGAATTCTGTTTTATTTGCAACATCATTAATTTTTTCTTTATTGTTTGAGAGGGAGAGGGGGCTGACAGACTCTGTATGAACCAATTACTGAGAACATTTGAGTGCTATGTGTGTAAACTAAATAGTGTCTATTAGATTGCCTTGTCTGAGTTTATGGTGGCAGTTTAGTCAATAATATGATTATACGTGATGCATAACAGAATTAAATGTGATTGTAACAGAGCAGTGGTTGTCTTGGATGCTATAGAAATCCCACACTAGTCACTACAGTGGATGTGCCATCAAAAAGATTGACAGCACAAGGTAAGGCAGTGAAGAAACCCAGTACATCAGAGGATTTCTGGACCACCAGCACGTATGATATGGACAACAGCGCTGTTCAGTCACAAGGAAGCATCTCATCAACCAGTGTAACAAACCAAGCTCCAGACCCGCATGGTGGTTCTAGCAAAACTAATAATCCCTCTGAATTTGTAAATCATGGTAATTTTCATTGCTCTCAGTGTTCATCTACTTGATTACATTTGCATAGTATACTTTGATACGGCCTTCTAGAAAAATTAAAAGAAAAAAAAAAAAAAAAGGAACAATATGGCCGTGCACATGGAGGCTGAATGCATCCAGCATTTATTGGTGGGCTTGATGATCCTTTTTCAGGGAGAGGGTGCAACCACAAGACCAAGCTAACATTTGGCCTGTGTCTGTGCACGGGGAAATAATAATCTTAAGTTGAAATCTGTACTTTCCTTTTTCTTTTTGGATGGGGGGTGGGGGGTTGTTTGTTTTCAGCTTCCATTTGGGTGTTACTGTGATGAGATAAATCTGATGTTGCTGCTAATATATAAAAGGCTGGTTTGAGTGACCTGGTGATCTAAATTTGCTTTTACCTAGTGATCCCACTTTGATATAAAGCTTGTTGATTTTTCTTCCTCATCTGATCTAGTTTGTCTTACCATTGACTAGGCTACATGCCATTTTTTAGTCAGTTTTGCATGTCATTCTCCCATTCATTGATTGTTGACTATCTATATTCTTATATTTAATTGTACTACACGAGATTTGGATGATGAGGTAGTGGTACAATAATTAGTTATTGAACTTGCAAATTCACTTAGGTAAAGAACAAAAATCAAGAAGCAAAAGTTACATGAAATTTGGGTTACAGGTCTTATTCTCTGGAATCAGACTCGGCAACGTTGGGTAGGAAATAAAAGGTCCGAGAACCGAGCACAACAGCTGCAAGAACCTAAATTAAGGTAAGCACCCTATTGCACTTGATCATACTTTGATCCATGCAGCTATAAAGAAATGAGGATGCATGAATTGGAAAGGAAAAGAGAAGGCGGTGTTCAGACAACTCTTTAATTGCACTTTTGATATCATTTTTTTTTAATATCTTTTTCTATTTAGAAATTGGGTGAGATTTCTTAATGTGCTATAGTTTTATGTTTGGATTACTTCGAATACATCCTTCTTGTGACATATCACAAGTTTAAAATTTCTTTCCACTTGGCTTATTCAAAGTTACGACTGCTGTGATATAAGGAGCTGAACATATTCACAAATTGTCGGCTCTCCCAATGTTGCCTTGTTAAGATCTTTCACATTACAATTGTATGTTGCAAAACATTTACGAGGCTGATTCATAGGATAAGACCTGTGGCCGATGAATTTTGTTTTTCTATTTATGAATGTGTTTCTTCTATCTTGTCAGCACTTACTGTCTGTGCCTTGCCAAACATTTATGGCTTTGCAGTTGGAATGCAACATATGAAAGTTTATTGGGGAGCAACAAGCCATTCGCACAGCCCATCCCTCTTGCTGTAATCATCTATTTTTGAACCATCAAATGCAATTTTAGTAGATATTGCTTTATCTAATGCCTTATCTGTATTGGTATTTGATAGGAAATGGTAGATTTTCTCGTGGATATCTGGGAACAGGAGGGCCTATATGACTGAGCTATAAAAGATTGCGGGAGTGCTGTTTGGTTAGATCTCTGAAATAATCTTTAGATGTTGCTTCTGTAGGAAGAGGAAGATTGGGTATCTGCAGTTTGTATATCAAATCATCAATAGTAACGTTCTTTGCCACATGGCAATGATGAGGAATTTTCTCTTTGCAGTCAAGCTCAAACATTTCATGACATAATTGTATTATATTTGATTTAATTGATGGCACTGTGGCTGCCTCTTGTTTTAAAGAGGCGGGTTTTGGATTTGGATAATTTTCTTCCCTTCCGCTGCAACTTTTCACTTGCTCTGACTTTCCATAAAATTAGACTGATATTACTTAATATCATACATAAACGAATTAGTGACTAAAATAGCTAATTTATAATTTGGTTTCGCTTTCTTTTAATAATCTAGTTCCGTTTCACCCCAAAAAGAAAAATCTGAAATTGCACTATATACGTATGTTGAATCCAGTCCCAATCAATCAATATAATAATAGGAGGAAGGAAGAACAATGGTGAATGACATATAATAATATATTAATATTCGATTATGACTTTATATGATATGTATTTAAAAATTAAAATTTTATCCTTCGAAGATGAAAGCCGAAGGTTGAGGAGAGTGAGGTTGTACCGAGTCTGTATTCACGCAATTCTTGTTACATGACCTTGGAACCAAGATAAGCACATGTTCACTTTCGGGAAAGACGTGGCATCAGGTGCATTTTCCTCTGGAACACTCTTCCTCAAATCAATCATATCATGTCTGAGAATTGAGAAAGAACAAGAACTCTCCATTACTATTCCAGAATTAGTTCCATCTATCTATATCCACTTTGCGATGGGGTCGCCTCCATATGCTAGAACCTCCTAAAGTTTTCTCTAACCATCCAAACCCACCGACATGCTTATTTAACTTGTCTCGGTCCCTTCTGTCACCACAGGCAACAAGACAACAAGTGCCCCTTTCACTCTCCTAAGGTTTTCGTTGTGAGTAAGACTAATACCAACGTCAAGGTTCGCAAATGGCTTTGGCTCGTTTGGCTTTGAGAAATTTGCAGCAAAGGGTGTGTGCTTCATCTTCTTCTTCAGTGGGTGTAGGTGTGGGTGAAGGCAGGTTTCTTGGTGGGAAGCAGAATGAGAGACTGAGAAGGTTTGCAAATGAAGCCAGTAACAAGGAGAAATCTCAAGGCAGTGAAGTTGCTGTGACTGAAGCTAAAAAGTCGAGGCTCTTCCCAAGGAGGAACCGCAGAAGATCATGGCTTTGGAGGAACGATAATCGTGACTTCACTCCTGCCCTTTATGGTACTCTCTCTTCCTCCCTTTTAGTATTTATCAATTAATTGATGATTGATGTATAATCAATATTTAGGTCTAGCATTGTGTGGAAAACAAATATTAATTTTTGTGTTTGTAGAATTCTTTCCTTCAGGGCTTGGGAATGCACTGATGCAGGCTACAGAGAACATCAACAGGGTGTTTGAGAATATGAATTTAACACCATGGTCGCTGAGTGGGCGTGTGAAAGAGAGTGATGACCACTACAAACTGCGCTATGAGATGCCAGGGGTTGCCAAAGAGGATGTTAAGATTACCATAGATGATGGTGTATTGACAATAAAGGGAGAGCACAAGGAAGAGAAAGAACAAGGGGATGATGAGGAGCATTGGTCATCAAGCCGCTATGGTTATTACCACACTACCCTGGTCTTGCCTGATGATGCTAAACCTGATGAAATTAAGGCAGAGTTGAAAGATGGTGTACTCACACTAACCATTCCTAGGACTCAAAGGCCTCAAAAAGATGTCAAGCATGTCACAGTACATTGATAACATTTCTGCCAATCTTGTCTATTTCAGTTTCAACTCTAGTTATCAATTAAATAATAAATAATTTGTGTGAGTTTTTCAACAATTGGGCATGGACCCATCTACCATACAGATTCAACTCAACTATTGTGGACCGTAAAAATTGCTGACTTTAGAATTCAATTTTTTGCAGCAAAGAAAAAGGACAAATTCATTACTCAATTTTTATCATCAGTAAACAAAGTTAATCGAAAAGGGAATACTTTTATTATTCTTTCTCCTACACAAAAGTTGAAGTCATTAAGAAACGAAAACTGATATCTTGAATCAAGCCATCTTTCTCCTGTAAGCCCAATTTCTCCCAGATTGAGAATTCAGGTGCCCCAATTCAAACCTCCGTAGAAAACGATGGGAGGAGGAATTTAAAATGCCAATTTAGTATCAAAAATCAAGTAATTCATTGTGCACATTAGAAATTAATTGTGTTTTATTATTTCATGTTATTTTTAAATTTTTTTGGCATCTCTTTATATTGTGAGATTTATGTATTTTAAACATTAATTGTTTTGGGTGATTTAATTTTTTTATAATATATTAATTTTAGAGTAAAGTGAGAAAATNAGGGGATACTTTTATTATTCTTTCTCCTACACAAAAGTTGAAGTCATTAAGAAACGAAAACTGATATGTTGAATCAAGCCATCTTTCTCCTGTAAGCCCAATTTCTCCCAGATTGAGAAATTCAGGTGCCCCAATTCAAACCTCTGTAGAAAACGAAGTGCCCCAAAAAAATGGAGGAGGAATTTAAAATGCCAATTTAGTATCAAAAATCAAGTAATTCATTGTGCACATTAGAAATTAATTGTGTTTTATTATTTCATGTTATTTTTAAATTTTTTTGGCATCTCTTTATATTGTGAGATTTATGTATTTTAAACAATTAATTGTTTTGGGTGATTTAATTTTTATAATATATTAATTTTAGAGTATGGGTTTCACCGAAGTTGTGGAAGTAGCTCCGATAAAAAAATAAAAATAAAAAAATAAAAAAGTGAGAAAATGTAAAAGAGTTGGTGAAAAGAGAAAAAGCGATGGGGTAATTTTTGCCGAAAAAAGAAATAAATAGCTTTTTGGTTTGGGCATCCTATTCCTATCTATGTATCTATCGGGGACAAGGACTGGGCAATGAAAAGACCATTGACAAGCTGACACGCGTAGGGTGATGACGTGAACTCAATGATCTGAACAGTTACGTGCATGTACAGGAGACGTGGAAGGGAAGCGTCTTATCATCTTCTGTCTCTTTATTCGTACATCCCCCCCCCCCCTCCCCACCTGCGATTATATACGGAATGGGGGGAGAAATGGAGGGGCCCACCCGATGTGAGGACTCCAAACTAGGACCCTTGGATTTGTGGGCTTCAGAACAAGACGTTAAGATTCGTGTCCGCGTGGAGGTTCTGTGTTGGATGTACATGTACTTGCAACCTGTGGTGTTCCTCTTCTTTTTCGGAGATGCTGCTGTGTAGTATGTACTTGTTATTGTAAAATGTTACAGCATAATTAACCATGCAATGAAGTGTTAAAAAGAAGGAAAGACAAAAAAACCGTGAGGAGACAATTATTAAGTGACACAAATTATAAAAAAAGATTTTTTGTATTGACCAATAATTATATAAACCAATTATCATTTCATTTCTTTGTTTCTTTTTAAGAGTCACATATAAAAATCTTTTTCTTTTGAGCCACCCAATTATTACAAAGTAGCAATAGTATACTATTCATCACCAGTGACCCATACGAGTAGCAAGTTTCTTTCTTGGAAAAAAGAGGTCGTATGAAAGGGTACTTTAAAACCCTGTTCCCAAAAAGTTGCACATGCAAGTTCAAGAGGAAGGCTGAAAAAGTTAGGTTAAGCAGGGCAGCATTTAACTGTTTGCTCTGCAAATGTGGGTGGATACTGAAAATGTATTCAACTCTGCATTCTAAATTAAGCAAACTTTAAACTCTTGCGAAAGCTTCCTTTGTCCATTAGCAAAAAAAGAAAGCTTCCCTTTGTCAGCATCAGCATCAACATCAACAGTGAATGTCAACTCTCTGCATGTCTAGTTAATTTATCTGAATCCGGCGGATCAAACACTACTGGTATTGAACAATTAACAACTGGTTTAATTAATATGTTAAAATACTGATTAAACTGTGCTTATTATCAAGTTATCCTTTTTCTTTTTGTCTATTCAAATGGGTTTTATTATCAAGTTAAACTGTGCTTATTATCTTCCTCACTGAAAAAGTCATAGCTTGGGTCAAACCAAGATTGGTGAATTGGGGAGTATTGAAGGGTAACAAGGTAATTTGGCGGGAACAAAACAGAAAGGCCATGCATCTAACCCAAGGATCATATTCTGGTCTCCTCAGTCAGTGAGTCACTATTCACTAACAATCCAAAGTCAGTCTCACCATTTTCCCAAAAAAAGACGGAAACCAACACATATTTTCCACTGTGTGAATTTCTTTTTCATTGTGATTGGAGAGGCAAGCATGGAATCAGAGCAATGTCTCTCCCACAGGAAACATCCCTCAACTCTGTCTAACACATTTAAGGTCTTGTTTTTGCCCTATCACATTTCAAAACACCATCCCCAATCCCTTTCCTTTCACTGCTACTCCCATTTTCCTTCTCAAACACAACCACAAGCCCCTCCAACTTTCTTCACTGTAACCTACATCACAATCCCAACACATCAAAGGTCCAGTTCTGGGACCCCTTATTGATGGCTCCATCAACTAATAGCACCTATTACTATCCTCTACATGGACTCAAAGTTGCAATCACTGTGGCTTTCATCTTTTTCCTCACACTTCTACTGCTTCTACCACCCAAATCAGGTAAAAAGCACCCTTTAGCCTAATAACCTATTTTAAGTCAAAAAACTGTTTGAGTGTGATGTATGTATATGCCTCTCTTTGAGATTTACAAGCTAGAAATCCAATAGGGGTCTCTCCCTATCTATTATGTCTTTGCATGTCTATCTCCTCTTCTCTCTCTTATTTCTTCTTACTGTTATCTTTACTGAGCAGGTGGGTCAGCACTGTTGTCTGAAGAAAGCAAGATGGTGATAGGGTCAAAGCCTCCTGCTTGTGTGAACAAGTGCTCTAATTGTAGCCCTTGCATGGCTACTCTGGTGGTTCCTAATCACCAAAGGAAGAGTTTCAAGAAGGTGTCATCTCATGGAGAAGATGATAGCTATTATCTCCTATCATGGAAATGCAGATGCGGGAATAAGTTGTTTCAACCATGATCTCATCGTTCTCTATTATCATTCCATTGTACAAAAAGAAATAGTAGAACCTAGCGTAATTGCTTCTATGTGTCAAACTCTTTCTCTATCTCTATCTCTGATCGAGTTTGTATGCTTTGGAAAGATATTTGAAATTATTAGACGTTATTGGAAGTAAACTTATCCTTATGCTGTTCATTCCAGAAATATATATTAGCCTCTAAAGCTTATCATTATCCTTGCTTGACTCTTTTATATATATATATATATATATATATATATATATCTATGATTAATTGATGTGAATATGTGCAGAACAAATTTCAGAAATCCAACCAAGTTTGAAGTGTAGATGGACAGTTTCAGAAACAAAATATCAGCGGTCAAGAATAAGTAAAAATGTACAGTGCAAGTGTTCAATTATTTCGCCATTGAATTTGAATATAATTTTCCTTCTGTCCTTCATTGCACCGAATTCATCAAATAATAAAATTTGCATCAAAATTTTCAAAAAATATTATTTTTATTTGAGTATCAAGACAATTACACACAAAAAAAAAAAGATTATCTTATCATCTCATTTTGAGTATTTGTTTAGTGATAAATTAACTATATTAATCCTAGGTTCCTAGCTTTAAAAATAACCAATTAATTAAGTCATTAGGTATAATCTAAAATGCGGGATAAACTAATTTGTAAATATTTTTAGATTTGAATTGATGTGCCGTCATATATAAAAAAAAAAAAAAGTGAGAGAATTTTAGAGGAACCGAACATGTAGAATAACAGAGAAATATCTCTTAGAGATTTTTCAAAATTAATTCTTTTTTCCTTCTTGGTTTAATTTGTATACTCTATAGTTCTGATGTTCTTGTAAAACTTAAAAAACAGATAAAAAAATAAAAAAGAGAATTATTTGAAAAAAAAAATCTAAAATAATAATTTTACTTGAAGAGGAGTTTGTGTTGCAAATTTTGTCCTTGCTATTTCTTTGTTTTCAGTGAAAGGGACACACTAGCACAAAAGGGTTCGGGTTGGGGCCCGGGGGATGAAGTAGATGTAAACTGGGAAAGGGCATCTCTAGAGTTTCCAAATGGTAGCAACTAGCAACTAGCAAGGTCCCCTCTGCTGGTGTCTCCATTGCTGATGATGATACGATTGATGAAGCTTTCAGCTGCTCCATATAATTAGATATTGAATGGTTTTCTCAAATTTTCTAATCATAACCTCTTAAATTCCTCACTGTCACTCACTGGTCATATAAATATTGATGATGATAATGCATGCAAACAACACAAACTTAGCCCAACTCTATGTCATTTCGCCCTTTTCTCTTACATGACTTGGGTTGATGCCCAAACATTACTTGTACCAAAGTCAACAACTTCAACCCATAAATAGATATGGGCCTAGCCCATTTGTACATGACCCATTTAGAATCCGATTTGGCGAAAAATTGACACATTCAGGTAGACGCTTATGCCACTTCTATAAATATAAGCCAAACAAAATCATTCTTTCATTGATTTCCAGTTTCCACTTCAAATTCCTCCACATGGCCATGGCTGTTCTCTCTCCGACCACAACTACCTCCTACCAAAATTTTCCCACGAATCCAACCAAGTTACCTCTCTTCCTCCTTCCTTTCTCAATCTCCTGCACCCGTTTCTATAATCTCTCTCATTCCACCACCAATTCTACCTTGTCATTTCCAATTCGCTCTCACCGTCCTTTTCATCCACTATCTTTTAATTCCACCGCGGTTCGTCCTGGCCGGTGCCGCGCCGCCAGTCCTGGCCCTCCGCCGCCACCCCGGACCGACCCGCCTCCCGGGAAGGATTCGACACAGCCCAAAGGTTCAGGATTTTGGCACTTTTAGATTGAATACCAATTTTGGTGTTTAATTGCAAAGAATTGAATGTTCTAGGTTTAAAGTCTGAGCTTAAATTTTCTTGGTATACGTGGAGAAGTTTAACTCTCGGTTCTATGCTAGAAAAAATGTTTCATTTTGCTTCCTGTTATAAGCTATGTTAGTTATTATAATGGTTGAAGTAGCTTTCGGTTTGAATTGGAAGTTTTAAGTTTGGGGGAGTTTGGGACCATAAAATAAATTTGAATTTGTGGACAATTGGCTTATTTTGGAAAAAGGTGGATTTTCTAATATATAGATTTTGAGAGAATTTTGTAAAAAGAGAGTTTGGGACCATAAAATAATTTTGAAGGCTTTTTTTCTGCAGGGTTATGGACAATCAAGATGACATTCATGTTTCTTGATCTTTAATGCAATTTTTTATATTCGATATTCAAGACAATAGATGTATTCCAGTATTCAACTGAACAACCTAGGGTGATGCTGAGGTTATAGTAACACATTGATATCTGATTGAAGCAAGCGTACTTGATTGCTATGATTGCACTTTGACTAATAAATTTCAGATTATATTTTGGTTTATGCCAAGAGTGATTTTTCATTTCTTCCCTTGATATAATATCAGTTTGCTTTGCTATTTGCCAAAAGTGTTGCATTGGATTATACTCCGCAAGTCCACATAGGATGTTATGAACAAGTTACTTTCATCTAAATGGGTCTAAGAAATCTATATGTCGCTTGCATACTATAAATTATGGTTATTACTCATAAAAGGCTGGTGAAATTAATTCTGGAGGGTAGTTACAGCTTTGGAGCGAACTGGTAATTTTCAAATCTCTAGATGAAAAATTAGCTAAGACGATGTCACTTTTCATGAAAATTTAATTGAAACAACCATTGGGTGATGTCTAGTATGGTATTGAATTTTTGAACCATAGGTAACTTTGCTTTACTCTCTTCTAAAAGCCACCTTGTAGTTTGATAAACTGTATTCTATTAATGTTTCTTCCATCTTATGGGCTTTGCTGTGTAAATGCATGCCTGCACGAGTCTTGACATTCTGCATTAGTTCAGTTCATCATATATCTTATGCCCAGCTTCTCTCATATTTGTTTTGCTTTTGTACGTTTGCATCCATAGCAAGGTGCAGCATTTGGCATTGACTGGCCTTTTTGAACTTTTTATGAAGCAGGTCTTGTTGCATCGTTGTCCAAATTTCAAGATAGAGTACAGATATTCTTTGCTGTTCTTTTCTGGATGTCTCTATTCTTTTGGGCTTCTGCATGGGATGGGAGGAATAGACCAAACAAGGGATCAAGATTTAGAAGATGACATAGTAAGCATTTAATTTGTATATACCATACATTGAGTTATAGTTAGGGGATAGAATTAGAATATAGAGTGATAGAAGGAAGCATTTTACTGTGAATGGATGTTCTGATTCTAAATGAATTTGCCAGCTTAAATGTTTTGGGTGCTTAAATTACCCTTCAAATTGGTTATAAATATCAGTCTTGTTTCTTTTTCTTCCTCAGTGCGCCATTTGGTGACATGATGTTTAAATTTGATAATATATCAGCATTTTAACAGTCTCACAACACATAGACTAAGAACTTGTTTCTGGAAGCTTTGTAACGTTAAAGGATTTGTCAAGGTAAATCATGTTTGGTTTGATCGAGAAGATATAAATTAACATTTTGACACATGTTTACAAGATAATTGACAATGACGATGAAGAAAAATGCGGTTACTATTTTCTGACGTTCTGACAGTATTTAAAAACAATGGAGGTTGAATGATTGGCGCTTTTCTAGAGTGACTACAAGCTCATTCTAGGAAAGATTAATTTATTATTAATATTTCCCCTAGACTTTCTTGGTGTTACTGAGCATTAGCAAAAATAAAAAATTAATGTGACATATTTTGTTGTTTTCCTGAACTTCAAACCAACAGAAAAAGGCCAAGAAATAAGATGGGTGTCTAGATTTTGCTAGACTTGGTTCTCGACGAGCAGAGCTTGGTGGAATGGTTCTTATTCCTCATCCAGAGTGGGATGCCAGGGTTATCTTTGGGTGTTTTTTTCTCCTTTACTTGATTACTTAAAGCTGGGAAAATTATAGGGATAAAGGGTAAAAGAAGAAAGGATGATTATGCTCATTTATTTTCCCCTGGCTTTTCTGTTTCTTTGTTAAGGATATGGTGGTGCTGTAGAATTGGGTCCTGAAACCTGCCAAGTCTATTTCATGATCAACCATATTTCTGATGGCCGTCTTTCTCAACTGGGAGAACCATTTATCAACTATATCAACTGACATGACACCGATAAGATTTGATTTGATCTGTATATATACTAATTTAAAATTGATTTGTATAATTATATCATAATATCTGTGTTACTGTTAACATAGCACGAGTTGTTAAAAAATCAAAAGCGTAAAAATATCCACCTCGTCGGTTTCTTGATCTTCACCTGGTAATAGAAGTAACTAGAAAAGGCCATGTATGATGGCATATAATACAATATAATTATCAAGTAGCAACAAAATATGAACACACTTAAACCAAGCAGGAGTTGACGCAAGGCTACGGCGAAAGTGATGCCACTTGTGTCATATGCAAAACCATTTCTTGGCCGTTCAATTTTGCAGCTAATAGCGACGTGGAATGGCGGCGTGGGTCCCCGTTCATGCAACCTGCAGTCAAATGTGTCCTTGCCGCAGCGGTTGTAGTGCTCATATTTGTTTTCCCCAGACGTCTACTCTTGGGACACATAACGAGTGAGGTCTATGTTCTATAAAGGACCACTTGCACTTGCATCTTCTGTGTGTCTAGAGCTTGTTTCCCCTTCTTTCTCTCACACACTCACTTAGTCACTCTCTTAGTTTGTCTACTATAATGTTCACTTTCCGCAATCTTTCTCTATTCTCTTATGCACTTTTCAGTGCCTAGCTGGTTTCAATTTGCGCCAATTCTTTCTCAACACCCTCTTCTATCCTCATCTCTCTTTCTCTGTGCATAGCTCTCCCTTCCCCTTTGTAACCTTGTCTCTCTGCACTCTAGAAAACATGCTACTAAGAAGCTCCTCTGCGCCAATTCCAAGTTCATGGCTACCCCGTTTCAACGAGTCCTCTTGTGAATCAGAACCCATTCTCCAGCTTCCTAGAACAAGATCAGTCTCATTACTGACGACATCGTTTCATTCTGCACAGCACCTTGATGACACTGTAAAAAATCCAAGCCAAGCCTTGGTCGAGACAGATCTTCAAAGCTCAACAAAACTATCTAAGAAAAATCATATACCACGTAGTAATACCCATAACCATACGAATCAACAGATTACCAAGGTTAGAGAAAGTGATAAAGAAGAGAAACCACAAGAAAAATCTGTTTTCAAGGTAACACCTTCAATTCAAAAACTGTTTTCGAGCTCTGGTTTAGACAAGGAAGTTTTGGATGATGAGAGGTGTGGTGCAGGCAAGAAAGATAGTAGGTTGCAGACTTTAGTGATGGGTGGTGGGATGGGAAGCAATGGTGGTCGGATTTGTGGCGGCGGTAATCGCTCAGATGGTGGACATGAAAATTGGTGGGATTCCTCCAAAGGTAATAACTATGGGAAGGATAGTACTGATGCTTATTATCAGACGATGATGGAAGCAAACCCGGATAATGCTCTTTTGCTTGGAAATTATGCAAAGTTTTTGAAAGAGGTAATTTGATTTATTTGAGTGGCTACTTGAGATCAATCGTGGATTTTCATTCTCTTCTTTTGACTCCTGAGAAGAGGCAGAAAATGAAACAAATCATCAGTCCAATTGGTTAGAGTATTTACTAATCAAAAGTTAAAGAGGCTAGCTAAAAACCTATTGTAATAAGGTTGATATATGTAAATGCAAAGAAAACTATATGCTCTATCTATCTTCAATATGCATACTTTTGTCTCTTGAAATTTCTTCCCATGGGAGTTCTTCTTATATTCAATTTGTTAATAGGTTCGTGGAGATTATCCTAAAGCAAAGGAGTATCTTGAGAGAGCGATTCTGGCTAATCCAGGTGATGGTAATATTATGTCAATCTACGCAGATTTAACATGGCAAACAGAGAAGGGTGCTGATCGAGCTGAAGGGTATTTCAAGCAAGCCATTAAAAGTTCCCCGGATGACTGGTAAGAAATTCACCTTGATTATGGTTTTTCTTGTTTATATGAAGTGCTATAATCTTTATGCTTTTTTTTTTTTTCAGGATTTATACGTTTCATTTGTAGCTCAGGCTCAGCAGTATGTATGTTACAATTAGATGTTCTATGATTTGTTAAATACGAAAGCCAGTTTCTTTCTTTTCTCTTTTGTAAAGCAACTAAACTATGTTATAATGGTTCCATAATCTGGTATCTTAGAAAAATTTGTCCAAAGTTGTTTATTTCTTGTTTTAATTTCCTTATTCCCCCCTTTAGGAAACTGTCCAAAGATTGTGTCCTCTTTTTTCTCAGTTGTTGATGAAACTTGCATATAAATCTTATTGGTTTGCAGCTATGTCCTAGCTTCATATGCTAATTTCCTTTGGGAAGCTGAAGAAGAAGATAAGGACCGCCAACATGAATCTAACCACAGCCATACATATCCACCCAACTTCTTCCAAGGAGCTAATCATCGCCCTCGTTTATCTGCAGCCTCGTAGTTTTTACCTCTCTTTCTTTCCCTCATAGTGAAGGCGGGTAACTAGCAAGAAAGATGAGGTAATATAAACTCAAAAACAATCCATGTCCTTTTTCCCACTTTTGGAAAGTGGGTAGGGTTGATTTGGTAGAGATGACTATCTGACTGTAAATATCTTAGACCAAAATAAGAAAAATCAGCTTTCAGTTCCTTGTGTGCTAGTGAGATTTCCGAGTGATGTATCTTTGAGCATGTGAAATTTTGCTAAAACTAAAGGATCAAGAATAGGTCCTTATCAAGATGTCCTTTGCTTATTCTGTTTGTTGAGCTTGGTTTCCTGAAAAGAGTAATCACCCTTGTCACTTTGTGCATTGATATATAGTTGATCACTCATTCATGTTGGCACCACTTGGTTCTCACCCTTCCTCTTTCAAAGTATATATATAATTATTTCATTCTTGAAAATTATGCTGTATTCAGCTCAAAGCTGATTCAGTGAGCTAAATCCGTGGATTTACCATGTGGGATATGTTCTTGGTTATACTCTTGCAAGTTGCAAGTGCTACCATATTGATTTGGAATCTTCATTAAAATTGATCTTCTGTTCAAAGTTTAAATGACAATTAGTTTTTCTGCTTAACTATACAACCACTAAGATAATTACAATATGCCACATTTATGTATCTAGACTACAATACCTATTGATGATTGGAATAACAGCTGTGAAATTCTACGGCCAAAAATGAAGAAGAAAACGTTACCAACCAACAGCAAGAATATTCATATATTCCTCAGGTGATATGTTTTAATAACATATCTGCGCCCTAAAGTATGTGGGCCTTGAAATTTATGGTTTTTTTCTCATATGATATTTTCTATCTTTCTGGCCTGCAATATTTTTATCCGTCAGCCATTGTATGGGTCTCTCTGATTTCCTTTTCTTTCACCTTTCAGTGATAAGGTAATCATGTTTGTTCATGCTTCGTTTTTCTGTTGTCTCTTGTCATTATTTGGCCACAACTTGTTCCATCTTTTAATGGAGATGGCAATTGAAATTATTGGAAGCTCTAGTTCTTTGACTGCTGAACTAATTTTTCACTATTCTCTATTTTTCTCCTTTAAATTATGCTTTTGGTTTGTCTGTCTTGTGGTTCGTGGTTGGTCATAAATCTTACAAAATCATATTCTGAAACATAAAATGAACATTTCCTAAATTGTTTAATAGAATTCCGCGTTTTCTATTCCATGATTAGCAGTAAACATTGTAGGTTCAGTGCTCAAACAGAAGCGTCACCAATTTCTTTTCCTCTCTTTTTTTGTTCGTTGTCTTTGCGTAATCGTCATTGCACCTTTTTCATACCTCTAAACTAGACTACGTAATTCTCAACTATTGAGACATTTTTATAACTAGTAGGTAAGTGAAAGCTTACATATTAGAGAGCAGAAACACCCTTACCTCAGTAGTACATGTTCATCTATAACAGTTGCTTTTCTCATCTTGGCCCTGATAACTGAACACATGAGAGGGGTACATTAGAATAAAAGCTACCCTGCCCTGATGAAGAAGCCTCTCCACTACTCATTTTCAAGAAACTTGAATAAGAACCCAGCTGAGATGATGCTGGGGGATCAGGCACGGGGCATATACCTTCAAGCATCTGCACTACCTTAGTCATAGAAGGCCTCAAATTCATGTCATCTTGCACACACCACAGGGCAACTTTAATGGCAGTCACAACTCTTTCATCCTTCTCATCAATATCTATTTTTGGGTCTGGAATTTCTCTCACCTTTCCTTCTTCCATCATTTTGAAGGTGTAAGTCGGAAAATGCACCTTCTCTGAGATTTCCCATTGATCGTAATTCTTCCTTCCCCCAATAATCTCCAGCAAGACCATGCCGTAGCTGTATACATCACTCTTCTCTGAAATTGCATACTTGGTGATCCATTCTGGTGCTAGATATCCTCTCGTGCCCCGTAGAGTTGTGAAGACATGGCTCTCTTCTCGGCTCATTAGCTTAGCCAACCCGAAATCTGAAACTTTGGCAATGAAATTATTATCAAGAAGAACATTTTCTGGCTTAATATCACAATGGACAATCTTCACTTCACACTCCTCGTGAAGATAGGCCAATCCCTTTGCAGTACCTAATGCAATGTTGAATCTTGTATCCCAATTCAGCAAGAAACTGTTTTCATTGTTCCTGAAAATCCATTTGTCCAAAGAACCTCTCCCCATGAACTCGTAGACAAGAAGACGGTGAGGTCCCTCAGCACAGAAGCCCTTGAGCTTAACCAAATGGACATGGTGAATGCTTCCAATAATAGAAACTTCAGCTTTGAACTCTTTTGCCCCTTGCCCAATGCCTTCTAATTTTTTCACAGCCAACTGGGTGCCATCTTGAAGCACACCTTGATAGACTGAACCAAAACCTCCTTCGCCAATTTTTGTTGAGAAGTTCTTAGTGGCTTTACAAAGAGCACTGTAACTAAAACGTGCAGGCATCCCAGAAAGACTATCCAGGAAGTTTTCTTCCTCCAAATCTTCTTGAGAATACTCCTCAGCATTCTTCCTTTTCTTGTAGTACAAGAATCCCACACCCACAGCAAGGCCAGTAATAACCAGTGCTACCACAATTACAACAAGAACTGTTACTGTGGGGTTCCTTCCATTTTCTCCATTTGCATTTGCAGGAGCTGTGGAGATCTTCATATATGAAACATAACCACCAGAGGTCCCCTTCCAGCGCTGCAAACTCCCTGTCTGATCAAAAAGAAAGCAGCTCCGAGAACTGTTTTCGAAGAAAATCACTAGGCAAGAGCAGTTGCTCAAGCAAGCCTCTTTGCAAGCATCAAGGGTTGATGATTTTGAAAATGGGGCAACATACTCTAGTGCAAAATAATCAAGCTTTTCACCAACATACAGAAGTTCTACTGAGCTTTTAGAACACGTTGAGATTTTTGGAGGCTTACAATCAAAACGAGACTTGAGAAGGCGAGGGCATTCACACCAGTTCTCGAAGAAGCAAACATTATATGGATCACAAGGCTCAGGAATGCCACAAGGGTCTTCTGGTATTTTTGTTGCCTCAGGAGGAGCAGATTTTCCCTTATTAAGATCATAGAAAGAGATTGCACCATTAGGGTCTAATATAGTAGCCCACATTGCCTTAGGATCTGAATGATCAGAGAAGACAAATTGCCAAAGTAAAGTTCCATTTTTGCCATAGAAATTCCATGAGTTGGACACTAGAGTTGCAGAGTGAACCTTCCCACTGACATGGTTTTTGCTTTTCTGGTCTTGACGTGATATGGACCAATATAGTTGTCGAGTTTCATATCCTGCATAGAGAACTAAATCCCCTGACATATATGCAAGATAATTAGACAAGTTATTGTGGTTGGGAAAGCTTTTGAGCCTCATTCCTTCAACAAATACTTGACCAGGTAAAAGGGTATCAGTGGGGTGCTTGAAACTTTGCCAAATAGTGGCCCCATTTTCCCCAAGAAACACCAAATTCCCTGAGTCCTGCAATTCCATGACAGCAACTTTTTGTCCTGTGGTATTTGTTGCCCAAACCAGACCATTCCCACTTTCCAAATAGGCATTCCCATTATTTTCAAAGACGAATTTATCAGAATTTCTAACCAGTAAGCCTCTATTAGCAGTCCAAACAACTTTGTAGCTACTCAAGTGAATGACAACCAAAACAAACAAGGAAACATCCAGGGTACCGAAGAATCCCAATGCGAAATCTGAGCTATTTGATAGCAAGAAGAATCCACCATGGTTGTCCCAATCAAGTCGAGATGCAGTAAAGCCAGGATATATCCTGCCAATATGTTGATTATTGGCAAGACATGTTCTAAACAGAAGTAGCGTACAGAAAAACAAGGTTCCACATCTAAATAAGCCCATATTTTGGTGACTGCTTTAAACACTGGGTTTTTTTATAAGATCTTGTATGGAAATTAATATTGAAAGCCAAGAGAAAAACCACTGTTGTAGACAAGGTATAACGTTGAACCTTCAATTAGGAGGAACTCCTACCAGATTAAACCAGGCAAAAGAGAGAGAATTTGCCAAAAAGCTAGTAACACTAACAGCAGCATGAAATTGGCACTGCAAGTGAAGGGAACTTTTCATGCCAAAAATATGTTACTACCGAAAAAAGGGTACCATGTTTATTGTACTAACCTTATTTCCCATTTAGTTGCAGTAACAAAGTAGGCATCGTTTGTTGAGACTATGGAAGGAGTAATACGAATTGTATTATGAAGAAACGAAGGGGAAAGAGTGGTTCAGATGCAACGAGCATGAGTAGAGGAACTAATGAACTAACCAGTTATGGAAGTCTAGTCTAAAGAAGCTTTCTTTAGCTTCATGTGAATAATAAAGTTAAGTTTTGAGCTGCTTCTCTGTTCTGTTTTTGAATTTATGATGGTGGGGACTATATTTTTCATTTTAGTCCCTGAATTTCCTGTTTTTCGGGTAACATCCACCTACTTTGTTGTTAGCTGATACATTAATTGATTTAGTGATGCTAATGACCTTATTATTGGATGAATTGAATATTTTGAACCAATTTTACATTTTATTTTTTCTTATACTGGAACACATATATCATTCATCATTGTTTATTATGCCTTCATTTAATTAAAAATTGGATGTAAAAATTTCAAATGTTGCAGTTTTGAGATTCCTTTAGCTATTAGTTTTTCCTTGTGCATTTTGTGTCATTTAAGAAGCATATTAATATTCACTGGTCATTTGAATGCCTGACTTTTTGTGTTCTAATCACTTCTTCTACTCCTTCATATCATAATAATCCAAATTCATTAACAAAAGCCTGAAATATTTTCCACGCCCTCATACTTTTGTGGATGAAATTTTGTATTTTGAGCAAATTATGTACCTCTCTGATAATGCAATTCTCTAGTGTTTGAATGTCATCTTACCAGCCATATTTATGTCTTTGCTATTGATACCAACCACCCACATTTATGGAAACCATCACTTAAAAGAGGTAAAATTAATAATTCTAATAAAGGTGCAATCCTGATTGGTTTTGATTCACAAAAGTGAAAAAAAGAAAAACATATAGAAACACTTGCAAATTGATCCATATAAAAATGTCTATCTAATACAGCAAATCGCCAAATAGCATGAGAATATCTACAACATTAAATAGTGACCACAAGTGCAGGTAATCCCCATTTTTCGTATTTAAATGAATAAAAATTTAACACCAAGTTGGTTAGGTGTTGAAACATTTATAAGAAAGAAAGGAGGAAAAAACTTTCAGAAAGGTGGGAATTAAACATGAATATAGCAATTTTACTCATGCTTGATAATATCACCACACATGTAAAGACAGATTAAAGAAAGAGCTAATATTAAATTATCGTACAGATGGAGGCCAAAGAGATTAATAAACAGTGAATAGTGTAAAAATAATTAGTGTACTGAGAATGGTATTATAATTGGGGTATGTTAATTACCCACTCCAATGGCTCATGTTTGTGCTCAGCTGCTTCCAAATTCGTGAAATTTTATTGAATACTTATCTTCTAGCTTTGGTAGGTTTGACCCAAGGAGTCAAGGATAATAATGAATGCCACAGCGTGGAATTCATAAATGTAAAGGCTTGTATAAAGCAAATCTAAATCAAGATCATGAATGTGAATGTTAAATTGGTTTCAAAAGTAAATCAAAGTCAAAATTAAGGATACTACTTATGTGTCATTTGTTGTTAAAATGCAACAACTAACACTACAGTACTTGATCAATAAAATGTTGANCGTGGAATTCATAAATGTAAAGGATTGTATAAAGCAAATCTAAATCAAGATCATGAATGTGAATGTTAAATTGGTTTCAAAAGTAAATCACAAAGTCAAAATTAAGGATACTACTTCTGTGTCATTTGTTGTTAAAATGCAACAACTAACACTACACTACTTAATCAATAAAATGTTGACAGGGTGTAGATAAAAACTTAATTAATCATGTTTTATTAAATTATAATTTTATCCTAAAGTTGAGATAATTACAAAATTGCCACCATAAGTTAAGATAATTACAAATTACTCTAAATGAACAAGAAACCCTAAATTCTAAATTTTAAACCCTAAAAATTGAATTCTAAACTCTAAAACTTTAAATCCTAAACTCAAAAAAACTAAATAGATTGAGGTTGATTTGTAAATAGTAAAAAAAAATTGGGAGGCATTATTTTGTAATTAGCATAACTTCATTGACAGTAACATAACATGTTATATTTGTAATAAACCAAATTACCAATTATACAAGTAACTAAAAAATTTGTTGACATCACTCAACTAATCAGCAACTGTCAGGTATCATTGTTAGTTGTTGTATTTCAGCAACAAATGATATTTTAGTCATTTTCCAAAATTAATAATCTTTTTTTATTCATTAAAAAAATAGAATTAGTGTCTTTACAAACAAAGAGATAATTGTATTGTACAATATATAAATATAAATACGTAAGTTTTAAAATGACAAAAAAGTGACTTTAAATATGTTGCTAAAAGAACAAGTGTTGACATTAGCAAAAAGAAAAAAAATAACAAGCTTAACTAATTAATAAAAAAGAAAAATTAGATTAAAGTTTGTCTTTTTTTTCTTAAATTAAGTTAAAATTACAAATATTAAATTAAAAGTTTTCTTGAAAAATTCATAATATGCATCCTTCAATGGGCCTATATAATTTGGGCCCAGTGTGCGACTTGTCTTCTATCTCCCACTTCACCCTATTTAATGGTAATGGGCTTATGTGGCCCGTTTGAAAGCAATGGGCTTGTGTGGCCCATTCGCTTCTTGTCTTTTACTCTTAAGTAATTTAAGGGCCTCTCCAAACCCGGAAGGAGATGGATGATCGAAATTCCAAAGAGACGATGATGATGCAGAGCGGCACCAAGAGAAGAGAGGAGGTTGTTGGATTAGTTAATTTGCTAAAGAACGATGAGAGAGAGGCAAATTTGGCGAGCGTCGCAGCAAAATTTGGCGACGCCGGATAGCCTTAAAACAGGAAAAGCTGTAGAAACTCTTTCTCTAGAGATAGCTGGGGATCTCCTGGGCATCCATCTAGATAGAGTTGGCAATTGCAACTTGCCGAGCTATTTAATATATCAGAAACAGAGAAAAGGTCCGCTAAAGCTATCCAAAACGTACTTCAGCGACTTTGCAGTTGTTCCACCACTGCCACCCCTAGCGCCCATCAGTTACCGGCCGGAACTCTTGAAAGATAATTGTACCGTGGGTTTGCGTCACATGAAATTGGGGCGTAAGGTGTATTTGTTGGGCGGCGTCAAATTATATGATAACTTCAGAGATCAAGATTTGTGCAATGATGTATCTTTAGCCTTTAAATCTGGTGGCTATTCCAACTCTGTTTACGAGTTCAACGCCGACAACAAGCCCAAAGTCTCACGTTCTCATATTTTGCTCAGTTATGGGAAATTTGTATTGGTGGCCAATCTTAAAGGTCACATATACATTCTTCATCACGCTCCCCATCTCTATATTCCATTCGTTGAACCCAAAAGGCCCTGCTTTTGAAGTTTTTGATCCCGTCAGTGAATCTTGGCAACCAGCGCCTAGTCCTCCTTTCTACAAATACGAACACTACCCGGAAGAAGATCGTGACCCTCCATCCAACAAGGAATCAGTATATGCATTGTCATTCTCCGAAGAAACTTCTATTCTTGACTATTTTGTTCTGGACGACAAGTTGTTCATTTTGCTCCGAAGAAACTCTTGTGTCTTCGATCACGAGTCCCAAGCCTGGACAATTTATGAACCGAGAGTCTCTCCGTTCATCTCTTTTTTTAATGCTTGTCTACTCCCACCATTTTGTGGATTATGTGTATCCAATCTCCAATTCACTGATGACAACCTCCGAGTCATGCTTTCTGTTCAAGAAGTTAGTGATCGTTATCCAGTCTATGCTTTTGCAATGGCGAAAACGGGTGAACTCTCGCTCTTTCAAGAACTTGATGTATTTTCTTTGTTAGTCGACGATTACTGTCCTTTGGATTCCGTAACTCACTACCTTTTAGATCTTGGTTTTGGTTTTGGTGAAGAGAACCAGAACCAAAGAATTTGTGCTATCTTGAATGGCGTAGACGCTTATTATAACAACCCTTGCCTTTTCATATCAATTTTTGATGTGCAAATGATTGCTGATGATGGTTGGGCAAGAGGTGATACACCTTCCCCTGCTGATGATGGTTGCTCAAGAGATGGTACACCTCTTCATACACCTCTTCCCCAACGGAACTTCTTGAAGGTTTTTGTCGTTGTTAGAGTTAGGTGAAGTTGGCAACCTGCTAAAAAAAAGAGGAACGGTGGGGGAGGCCGGAGCCGGAGCTCGGGTGCCATATCGGACGCTCAAGTTAGCTTGGTCACGGGGAGAAAATGAGAAGAACGGGAAAAAAGAAGTTTAGAGAAGAGAAAAGCCGAAGAGCGTGAGATAGATAAAGCAGTGTAGCAAGGGGTAATGAATTCAGTTTCTATTCTTCAAAAGAATGTGTTCAGATTGCCAGAGCGGTATAAGGGTTTGATCCCTGTGCTTTGATGCCTTCGTTTACGAGGTACATTGCCTTGAATCCTTGTCTTTGCATTGTCAATTATGCTGTTATATGTGCTGGTTATGGTTATGGAATTCATACAGTGCTATTGTCCCACGATCCATATATCTGATATTTTCCTTTTAATCATTTTGTGGAAATAATGAAATGTAAAATCTTTGTAAACTTAAACTAGTCTAATAACCTGCATTGCCAGGTGATCAGTATCTACTTTCTTGGAAATTATTCAAAATAATTGTAGAGATTATAGCAGTGTAATTAAGTTTCAAACTAATGCTTGGAACATATATATTTATCTTACTTGAGACTTGTAATCTTTTTAAAAGAATGTAATTATTGCAACTCTCACTTTGGTTGTAAGAAAGCATATCTTTGACCACCATTTGCAAGCCTAGAGCAGGTTGCATAAGAAAAGAACGATAACAGCAGGAGAATTTATGCAATCTTGACTGCCATGCCAACCACCCTTCTGGTTCTGCCACTTTTAACCTTTGCATATCAAAAAACAGGGTCCCCAGCAGTTCTTTCTCTATCTAGGTGCTTGCTCTTCCTTTCTTCAATTTGCCTGTAACGTTTTGTTTTGTTTTGTTTTGTTTTCCTTGTCTTGGCACTATTAATTAATCACGCCATTTAATCATTTTGTGGAAACAAATCTTGGTAAACTTAATTGTAAGCTTGTCCAATAAACACATGGGGCAAACCTGCATGTGGTTAACCATACATATTATATCTAGTACCAATTACTGAAAGTGACCACTCCATTGGGTTTATGATCATGATGATGACATCAAGAGAGGAAAACATAACTGTAAGTAGCATCTTAATTAGCTAAGAGTATGGGTAGTGTTGAGCATTAAAATGTTTTTGCCACATTCATATCATAATTTTAAATATATATACTTATTCTATATTATTTTATTATATTAACCATGAGATATAAAATGAAATTAAAATCATAGGTAAACTTATGGGATAAAATTACCTGTTTGACCCTAAAAATAAAAATTCCCAAACGTAAACTTATAAGTAGAACAATACATTAAATAAGTCTAAAACCAATGGCATGCGACTGTCTTCATAAAATAATCTTCATTTTACATTTGCAGTTGTATTGTATCTAAGATATGACATGTGACACTATAGTTTATTAACAAAGGGAGCAGCATGTTGAAATCTCTAATATGAGTATACATACCTTAAAAAGTCGCTTCATCATTTATTAAGATATTATCATTAAATTGCTTGTTCAATTGGCAAGTGGCAACTTCACCTTATCACTTGGTAGCCTATAAAGAAAATGAAGGGCCGAGAGTGAAGGGAAGCAAATCAAAAGTCCAAAGATTTAATGGGAACACCCAGGATTTAGCATGTCCGAGGGCTGGAACATTCCCTTGATTCCATCCTCTACTTCCTCCGGGTTTGGACATGCCTTTGCGTTTCAACTTTGAACTTCATTGGTAAAACAAAATAGTAACCGCACCTTCAAATCCAACACCAATAAAATAACTGAAATTTTATGATATTATCATATTATATTAATGTAATAAATATATATCATTTTTATATTTTATTAAATATAAATATAAATTATTTTATTTTTTAAATAAATTTAAAAATAATTAATTTATACATATATTATTTACATATTAATTATTTTAAACATATTACATAAATATTAAAAATATATAAAAAAAAAATCTCCATAAAAGGGTAAATTCAATTCAATTACCGTAACAAGCGTTGACGCCTTTATCTATCTTTTCTGTCTAGGTCACGTTCGGACCTCAAACCCACATTTCAATCCACTTTAACGGAAACGTTATCCGTAAACTTTTCACTTGTGAGCGACAGGTGGCCCTCTCTATTACATCCCCACTCACCACTCTCCGCAATACCATCATCTCCTTTACTCTCGCCCTTCGCCGCGTGCCTAAACATTTCAATTTTCTTTCTCAAATCAACCAAATCATGGGTTTCGTATCTTCATAAAAAAAAAAAAAAAAATACATTATTCCTATATGTGAAGATATTATATCTTTTATTTTCTTATCATTGATTTGATGAAATAAATGTTAGTTATCATCACATATTATTAGACGATAAAATAAAGTATGCTATAAATGTCTGCTCCAAATCATTTTTATTTATATTTTTCCATATATTTCCTGAAAATCTTAGAGAGATTATGNTCATCACATATTTTTAGACGATAAAATAAAGTATGCTATAAATGTAATCATTTTTATTTATATTTTTCCATATATTTCCTGAAAATCTTAGAGAGATTATGCAAAATATTTTTTATAATAAACTTTGCATAAAAATATTTTTTTTTAAAAAAGGACGCAAGATTTTTGTTTGTTTATAAGAAATTGACTCCACGCTCAGGGTGAGAGAATGGGATAACTTGTTTAATATTGCACCTTCGGGAGCGCATGATTCGCTGACACGAACTTGGGTCTAAACATGTGGCACGTGTCTATATTAAGATGGCAAGTAAGAGAGCTTATAGCATTAATAAAGCAAGTGTTGCACATAACGAGGTAAAAATTAGCTTTATTGGACAAATAACAGCCTCTGATTGGACAGTTTAAAATCCGCTCCTAGATATTCTCGTACCACTCGGTGACGATATCATCTCCTAAATTCAATTTCGTGACGGTTTGAGTGGCGATGTGAGAGAAACAACCACCAACCCCATATCTTAGACTCCCCAACGGTTTGTGACCTGCTTTCCACAGTTACCATTAGCACACAACACAATACAGATACAAACGCAAAGCTCAGAGTAAGAGAGAGAAATAAGAGAGAGTGTGTGATAATTTGGATAATTTTGATTGGTTTGGTGGGAAATTTGAGAGCTTTTTGCAGGTGGAAATGGAGAACACTGTGATGCTTGAGAGGGAACCGCAAAGTGCTGGAAAAGATGAGGTTCTGTCGGTGGAGCTTCCAGCTCCTCCTTCTTGGAAGAAGCTGGTCTGAGGCTCTTTCTCTCTCTTTCTGATTTTGATTATCTATTATGTTTATGTGTTGGTTTGCTAAAGTCATGTATGTTTTAAGTTCATGAGCTTCTCCAGTTTTCATAATTATTAGTATTAGTAATATATTTCTTAGTTTTGTTTTGATTTCTCTATTTATCTGCTTCCATTGTCTTATTCACTCTGTATGAGATGTGATTGTGGTTATAATTTTTACTTTTTGTAGAGCTAGGCTTTGGGCAAATGTTTGGCTGCTTGTGATAGTAATTTCATTTCTAGGGTTTGCTTGAAAGGGCTTACCTTGCAATATCAAGTTCGGGCAGTTTTTTAATTTTTTTTGTTAGAATAATTTTTGGATGTGGTGGTAATTATTAGCTTTCTTGTTTGGCAAATTTTCTACTTTGTTAGTGTGGTTTGATTTCTTTGTTTGCCTGCTTCTATTTTCTTAATAACTCTGTACGAAATGTATTTGTAGCTATAACTTTTCCTTTCTTGTGGAGCTTGGCTTTGCGCATACGTTTGGCTGGTTGAGATAGTGATTTTGTTTCTAGGGTTTCCTTGAAAGGGCGTACTTTGCAATTACAGGTGTTGGTAGTAGCTTGTTTGTTTTGTTAGAATAATTTTTGGATGTGGTAATAGTAGATACCTCTCTTGCTAGGAAAACTTTCTGCTTTATTCGGTTTATTGATCTTTCCCTCCCTTCCCCTCCTCAGGTCTCATCCTCATCCCTAGAAATATTTTGGACACATGTTACAGGTCATTTTAGTATCTAGAATGGAATTTTGTTTGTCTATCTACTCAATCTAGGGATCCGTGATGTAGAATTACTTTGACAATTCTAGGTTATTGGGGTGGTTTATGCTTTGTGGCACAAGTGATATGTGTACCTTCCTAGACGGAGCCATGATCTGTGACTTGAGATTTTCAACTGAACATGTGATAGATATAATTATGGTGAGGGACTTTATTTTATTAGCGCTCTTATCCATACTAAATTTTTATTTTAGCTTACTTTGAATTTAGTTATGGCCGGCTGAACTATAACCTATGGACTCTGGATGGGAACTTCCCCAAGCTAAAGTTGTTAACCTTTTGTATCACTACCTTCCTTCAAAGGGACAAACGTGCATTATCCTTTCCTTGGTCAGCAATAGGAGGTTGGATGAGTAGTTCTTGCATTGATGTTGGGGTTCATTAAACTAACTTCATTTTGTATTCCCTTTATTCAATTTTAGCATGCTTGCTGTTTTGAAGGTTTGGTGAAAAATGATCAGTCAGCTACTGTTACTTTTGACTCGTATAAAGAATGAAATGAGTTCTGGTTCATAGTAGTTGCTAGAAGAATGGCTGTATTTTGATCCTGGGATCATATGGTTGAGGTTTTTCTTTTATCAGCTAATGGAATTTATTGGTCATCCACCAATTATGGTCTCTTGGCATAAGTCACCTGGTAGGGTCTGCTTTTGTTTTCCATGATAAAAATATGAACTTGGCATTATGGGCATAATGTCAAGTTCAAACATTTATTGCCATAGGAATCTAAATCAGTGTTGATTTTATGTTATGTTACATTCTTTATTTGGCCTTCATTTGATGCTTTATGGATGTCATCTCCGTTATTGCAAGTATATTATCTCCAAAAGTAGTTCATCATCTGCATCCTTCCTGCGTTTTCTGGATTTGATACCAGGTCAAAAGCTTTACAGCCTAATGGAAAATGGGAGAAAATAAATCTGGGGGCTTTGTGTGTGGAGAAAGAATGTCAAGAATAGATTTTGTTTTCCTCTGTTATTTCTGAAAAAAAAAAAAGAGAAAAAGCAGCGGAATTTTGTTCTGAAGTGTGTGGATCTTGAGTATCTAGTAGCTGGAGTGAACTCTGTAGATTTATTAATGTTTATTTAGGAAGAAGGCATGCTGGAAGAAGATTGTGATTACCTTTCCTTCTGTTTAGTTAAAGAAAATGAATGAAAAGAAAGAAAAAGCAGTGGAATTTTGTTCTGAAGTGTGGATCTTGAGTATCTAGTAGCTGGGAGTGAACTCTGCAGATGTGTTGATGTTTATTGAGGAAGAAAGCATGCTGGAAGAAGATTGTGATTACCTTTCCTTCTGTTTAGTTCAAGAAATGAATGAAAAGAAATGGCAAAGATGAAATTTTAGGTAAATTATGTGCTAATTAGGAATATCCTTGTGGCTACACTTACATACGGATTAACTTGTTTTCCACCCATGATGTCAATATTTTATCATGATAAAATTGTATAGCTCGCTTAAAATTGAATGGAATTTTGTGCTTTGATTGGTTTTGCATTTCTTGTTTTCTCTAGCATTTAAGATGTTGAAATTTAATTTATGGATTTATTAGAAAAGTTGCAAGCAGAATGACTGCCATTTCATATATTATGTCCTAAATTGCCATATTCCCTTTATGTTGAAAGGAATATGGATTTTGGCCAAATTATTTTTTTGACACTATCCAGTGAAACTTAAATGACTGCAGTAAGTTGGTGGGATTTGAATAATTTCAGCCCATGGTTGTCGACTTACATAGTTATAAAATGTGGCAGGAAAATATATCCCTTTTCTTTGTTTATTTTCCCTTGTGAAGTGCAGGTATTAACTTTGTGATGCTAATTTGCTGAGGAACAAACCTCTTACAAAAGACTAGTCATATAGAGACTGAGTAAGGGAACTGTTATAGAATATGGCTTGATTGATAAGTGTACTTGAGGATAAGTTGATCTGTGAATAAAATATGATAACATTTTCTCCATATATTCTGGATTCACCACAGTCCGAATAGGGTGATTAAGGCCTTTTTGGGTGAAATCTTGACTTGGAATCCTGCCTGACCATCTGCTACAAAGAGTGCTGCAGTTCAGTTGCCACCTTGGCACCTTGGTGCTAAAGACTCGCTGGTGTAGTCAACAAGGATACAGCTAGTTGCTGTATTGACAATCTAAGTCTAATCCTGATATTGGACAACTATTTGAGATTATAATCCATGTCCTCACATGCTTCAAGATTTTGCCTGAAAATACAATTTCTTTTTCTCTATGGTTTGTTGGCAAGAAGGATCTAATTGACAGCCATCCTAGTAGCTTTGGTTGTGATGTCTCCCTATTTTGGTGTTGCAGTTTAGTGGCACATTAAGAATTATGAAACCTCAAAACTCCTAGCCATCCATTGAAGAATTGTGTTTATCATTGCTCAACTAAGTCTACGGGGAAGGCTTTCATTTTAGTATTTCAGAAAGCTAAGTTGGAATTTGATGGAGCAGGAAAATGAAACCCAAGCAAGAATATTTTCAATGAGAAGATTTAAGACTTGTAAGTAAATTGTACCTGATGCATTTGCCAGAGACCTCTAGTATTAGTGTAACCAAGTGCTCTTTGAATTGAGTACACAGCAGACATTTGTGAAATCAGCTATAAAAAGTCATGATTTTTTGGGAGTATCATTGAGAATATTGACTGACTGACTGACTTAGTAGCACTTTTCAAACTAATGTTTTGTGACGTATCTGATCAGAGCCTGCTTATGTCTCGTTTTATGAGCTATTGTACAATAACTCATCTTATTGTAATGCTTTACTCTCCTCTCTCTCTCACTCACCCTACACACAGAGACAAACATAATTTCTCTCTACAATGTTTTCTTTTTTTTTCTGAAGGAATGGGATGAGAATGGTTAGTTCTTCTTTGATAAATGTTTAGGTTTAAACTGTTCTTGAATCCACTCAGTAACAGGACTATATCCACATTGTTGAACTGTATGGATGAAATTGACAAACTTTTATTGGATTGCTTGTATGCTTAACGATATTGTTTTTTAATGCGTTACTGATTGCATTCTGCAGTTCTACCCCAAGAAAGTGGGAACACCAAGAAAAAGTGAGATTGTATTCATTGCACCAACAGGGGAGGAGATCAGTACCAGGAAACAATTGGAGCACTACCTAAAGGCACATTCTGGCAATCCTGTGATATCAGAATTTGACTGGGGAACTGGTGAGACCCCTAGGCGATCAGCAAGGATTAGTGAGAAGGCCAAGTCAACTCCACCACCAGAGAGTGAGCCTCCAAAGAAAAGAACTCGAAAATCATCAGGCTCAAAGAAAGATCACAAAGAAACAGAATCTGCTTCAGAAGAAAGCAAGGCAAAGTCTGCTGCTGAAGAACCCAAGGCTGCGGAGGAAATTGAAATGCAAGATGCTGAGGCACCTAAAGAGGAAGATGCAGAAGACGAGAAAGGGAAAGATATTTCTGGGGAAAAGCAACTTGAGAATGGTGATAAAACTCAACAAACTGAACAGACAAAGAAGCCAGACGTAGCTACAGGAGAAACTGATGTCAAGGACACTGATAATAATAAAACACAGGGTGATACAGAGGAAGTCAAGAATAGTAATGTGGAAGGGGAAACTATCATTGCAGAAAAGTCTCAAGATGAAGAACCTTATGAGCAAGAAGTTGTATCAGTGGACGAATCAAAGGAGAAAATTGCTGGGGAAGCTCTGAATCATGTGGTCACTGAAAATATCAAAGACGGGTTACCAACTGAGTCAGAAAAGGAAAATGGTTCAGTTGACAAGCAGCTTAAATCAGATGCTGTGACTGTAGAGGCAAATGGCGGAGCTGAGAAAGAGAATCCCAATGCAGTGCCAGCTGCATCTGTTGAAGAGGTAAATGCTAAGCAAGATATCCAAGTAACTGATGGACTGAACACCGTTCAACCCGACGAGCACAAGAAAATTGAAGGGGAGGTAGTTGATAATGGAAAGGTTACTGGAGCTGTGCACAATGAAGCCCCTCAACACGCCGCACCCCGTCCTGTAAGCTGCTGAAATGTACTGTACTAATGTAGCCTCATCAATTATACAATGCTTATCCAAGTTGTTCTGTTATTTTGTGACCTCCTGGATGACTGTAGTCTTATGTATGTCTAAGATTTGATTGTACGTAGGAGATTAAACATGTATTCTAGTAGATTACTAGGTTTAGATTTTCCGTAGTGCAGGCCTGTAGATGGTAGACTTTTATGGTAGTCATTAAATTTTCAAATGCCTCGCACAAGTGCCGGTCTTTGGATGTGTTCGTTAGTCACTGCTGTTTGCGTGAGCCCTCGTGATCCTAATTAATTTGGCTGAATAAATTGTTTTCTAGATTTCATCAGAATGATAGTCACCCCACTCTACAAACCCTTATTTGGGCCTTTGGTTTTGGAGCAACACAGACAGGGAAGTAAATGAACGATATCAATTAACATTGTCCTTTTCTTGCAACAAGTAACGATAAGACAAAATCCTCTATATGGACATTATCTGGTACTCATCGTCGTATACGTCATGTCCATCATCGGCTTTTGGACTCGAGCATTTTCTAGAGCTCCCAAAAGTTCTAACAAAATTTTCTGTAACATCACTACCCAAGCTAGTGCGTTTCCAACACTACAAAATACAAATAGCGTTATTCTGACCGTTTTTAATTATTTTACTTTTCTCACAATTGCACTGTTTCATATTCCAGAACTTTTACGATCGGATATGAAAAAAAAAGGAGATTGCTGGAATGTTCACCAAAATGTCTTTCTTCAATAAGTACCTAGAGCTTGGACAGAAAATGGGACATGCCAACCAAAATATGGTACGGAACTGTTCTATTTCTGGTCTGAAATTTCAGAACCCTCGTTACCCATGAGGGCACGGAAGGTATTGATGAACCGTTTATGGAAAGTTTGTGTCTAGATGGCCTACTAGAGAGAGAGAGGAAGTAGATTAAAACAAGAGTAAAAAGGGGGTAAAAAAAGTATACTTTAAGAAAGAGATAAAGGCCCAATAAAGGAAGAATCTATTCTAAGCCCCTATAAACATCCTCCTTTTCGAGATCATCTTTGGTTTAAGGCTAAGAATCTTGTTCAAATATTTTATCCATCATCTTTGGACAAAGGCTAAGAATCTTGGTTCTATGGCATGCCTGGAGGAAAAGCATTGCATCATCCCGAGGATTGCTTATGATTCTTCGTTGACAACGTTACCGTTATTGAATTACATAATACAGGGCACTACCCACCTCCTTTCTACAATTGGAATGCTCTCACATTCTTAATATGCTCAGACTACAGATGATGTTCTCTTCTTTCTTCCTTTGGCTTCTTCTCTTCTCTGTTATTTCTTCTCATGGTAAGCACTGTTCTATCCAAACTTAGTCTTTTCGTATTCGGGTTTATTGGCATAAATGGTTCTAATTTCTAAGAAGAAATATAGCTGTTTATTGATAAAACAATTGAGCTTTAACTTTAAAGTGAATGAATCACATACATAATGGTTGTTTAAGGAAAAGTATGTAGGACAATGTTGACTTCTATTTCTTGTCCTGCCTTATTGCAGCTTTATTATTGAATTTGCATGTTTTAATGCTTATTAACATTCTATTTTTCGATTGTTTTCATTTATTTCTGAATTTGCCTGTGTCTCTTTCTATGATACCATTAAGTAATGTATGGCATTTAGTATACAGAAAACTTCATGGTCATTTTATGCATTGTGTAAAATGGATTTTCTAAGCGAGGTTTCCATTGTTGTGTCCTGCAGTTTTAGGGGATAAGGCATTTACAGGAACATATGGAGTGAACTATGGTAGGATAGCAGACAATCTGCCTTCCCCACACAGTGTGGTTACGCTACTCAAAGCAGCAAAGATTAAGAACATTAGAATCTATGATGCTGATCATGAAGTTCTCACAGCCTTTAAAGGGTCTGGCATTGCATTAGTGGTTGGACTTGGCAATGAATTTCTCAAAGACATAAGCGTGGGCGAGGATCGCGCCATGAATTGGATCAAAGAAAACGTGCAGCCATTTCTTCCCGGAACTAAAATTCGAGGAATAGCCGTGGGAAATGAAATCTTGGGAGGCACTGATATGGAACTCTGGGAGGCGTTGCTGCCTGCAGCGAAGAATGTTTATAGTGCCCTTGATAGGCTTGGTTTAACTGATGCTGTTCAGGTGTCAAGCCCACATTCAGAAGCTGTGTTCGCTAATTCTTTTCCACCATCATCATGCAATTTCAGGGAAGATGTTCTCCCATTCATGAAACCCCTCTTGCAGTTCTTCTCTCAAATTGGTTCTCCTTTTTTCATAAATGCATATCCTTTCTTGGCCTACAAGAATGATCCCCAGCATATAGACGTTAACTATGCTCTCTTCAAGAAAAATCCTGGAATTTATGATGCCAAGACTAATCTACATTATGATAACATGTTTGACGCCCAAGTTGATGCAGCCTATGCTGCATTAGAAAAGGTTGGTTTTGAGAAGACGGAGGTTATTGTTTCTGAAACTGGTTGGGCTTCTCGTGGGGATGAGAATGAAGCTGGAGCAACAGAGAAGAATGCAAGGACTTACAATTATAATTTGCGTAAACGGCTACTCAAGAAGAAAGGGACCCCTTATAGACCAAAAATGGTGGTGAGGGCTTATATCTTTGCTTTGTTTAATGAGAATTTGAAGCCAGGGCCAACATCAGAGAGAAACTTTGGATTGTTTAAGCCTGATGGAAGCATTTCATATGATATTGGCTTTACTGGACTTGTGTCTTCTTCAGCAACCGCATCTCTTCTTTCCTTCAAGGTATGGAGTATATTCTACAGTTACATTATTTAAAATTTTCTGGGAAATTTCATGCTGTGAATAAAATTTCTTCTGTTTCATGTTTCTACATCAATTGCTTGCAGGGTATTGGATTTTCACACTCGTTGATTTATACAAGTTGTGCTGCTCTTCTTCTGGTTTTAGGATTGTAATAAGTCATGAGATGGATGGTACAAGCGTGTTGTCTGATTCTTTGGATTCTGAAACGGGTTTTCAGAAGGCAGAACCATTTCAAATTGGTCTCCATGTATAGCCAATTAACCTTTCTATTCTTTCTCATTAACACCAAGCAATGTAATAGGCTTGACTAGGCATTTATTCTTGTCTCTTCATGTAGTTGATGATCAAGTATTACTGTTGTTTTTTTCAACATTTCAGCAGTGTACATTAAACATGTCTTTCCAAGTTATGTAACTCTGCCTTCTGAATGTTAGCTCTGTCTTCAGGTTTAAAGGTCCTCTGACATTGATATGTATTTGCTCACAAATAATAATCTTCCCAAATTTAGAAGTCAATAAAAATCATATTCGGAAAAGAGAAAGAGACAGTGGCAAATTAACCTATTTTCCTTTTATTTTGGAGAGGAATTGCATAAGGCTAAACAGCTAAGTTTTTATCCCTGTATAAAATGCTAGTTCTAACAAATCTCTAGCAAATTAGCAAGTTACGTTGTGCTGGTCTAAGCATAGGATTTGACAGGTCTGTTTATTTTGAAGTTATCAATGAAATACTGAGTCTTTCCGAACCCATGTCAATTCAATTGGAATAGTCTTCTACACCTGTTTGTTATAGAACGGCAAATATCTAGTTTTTTAATACTTTTGACTATAATTTTAAATTTAAACATAAAACTCACAAATTCAAAAATGATTTCAATACCACTTAATTACATGTTATTTGATGACAAGTACGCGGTTAGATAATAGAAAGTTTCAACATATATATAACTACATGGCATTTTCCACTACATTCTCTCAAGTTTACCAATTACCAGCATTTGGAATAACACTAACAACAACAATAATAAAAGTTTCCGTAACACTAAATGCAATTAACACGTGAAAACACATTATCAATTTTCTTTTACAAGGCATATAACAAGATTATTATTTTTTTCTCACGGCCTCATAAGTTCTAATTAAAGATTTAAAATATACCTAGAAAATCTAACCAGTATAAAAAATATTATTCAAGTAGAGAATATTAGTCTAATTAGATTTGTGCAGTTGTAAAAAATGTGAGTATTTGCAAGTTTGTTATTTGCATGTGTACACAATTAAATGTTTGTCGCTATTAACACTTAAATTATATTAGTCCCTTTAGACTTTGTCGAAGTTTATACTTACTTGCATGTATGAAAATGGAATGGTCTTGACCGGCGTCTCCACCGGTAGTCCACACTAACCCGTCAAGGGCGTGTTGAAATAGTACACACTACACACCCAAACAAGCTAGCAATTGCTCTTCACCATTCCCTTTGCCTATTTATAGCCTTCAATTCCAAATGCTTCAATCACCCATTCCATACTCATTTACACTTCAATTTCAAACATCCAAATTCCAAGCTAGCTATACAATTTTGTTATACATAAAGAAAAATGAACAAAATGAGTTTTGCAATTGCTTTTGCAGGAGTGTTGCCATTGCTTCTACAATGTGCAGCAGCACAAACATTGCATGTGGTTGGAGACACCATAGGTTGGACAATCCCACAAAACGGTGCGGCTGCTTACCAGACCTGGTCTTCCAATAACAAGTTTCTAGTTGGTGACACTCTACGTAAGAATTCTCTTTTCCCTTTCTTTCTTTTTTTCTTCCAATCTACCATTTGAATTCCAATTCTATCAATGTGCAATTTGTAGAATGCTTATATTAAATATTTGATGTATTTATTATTCAATGATACCATGATACATGACATCATACACAAGATTCAATTATACCATGACATATGACATCATACACAATTAAAAGTATTGAAGTAGTTATTAAAATTAAAGAAAAGTATAATTCTTTTTTTTTAAACATCTCATGCAATACAGATTTTCTTTAGGATTATTATTTTCTTTTATTATTATTTGATCAATTTTATTTTGACATTATAAGATATATTTTTTTTAGAGTTCAATTTCCAAACAAATGCACATGATTTACTTGAAGTGCCAAAAGAATCATACGACTCTTGCAGTTCAGACAAGCCCATCGGCACTACCATTACCATGGGCCCTGTAAACGTGACAATAAACACTGCTGGAGACCACTACTACATTTGCACCTTTGGCCAGCACTGTCAGAAGGGTCAGAAGTTAGCCATCACTGTCTCAGCCTCTCCCGGTGTTTCGCCGCCTTCCACCACCACCCCTCCTAATGTGCCTTCTCCTACTTCACCAAACAATGCAAATTGCACTCCAGTGCCGGCATTAGCTCCAAACCCGATGAATGGTGGACAGCCCTCACCTAATTCTGGTGCTGGTGTCTTTGCGTCTTTCTTTTTGCTCTTCTTATCCCTTGTCGTGAGCATGGTCATGGTCTTTTATAATTAAATCACATGGAGTTAATTATTATATGATTTGAGGCATATACTACTGTATACTGTGATTTTGTGTTATTGTTGTGTTGTATTCTTCTATACACGTTAATAAAGAGTTTCTGATCAGCTCTATTATTTTCTTTTTTTGGGGTAAGGGTGAGTCTATTTACTTTTGTATTAATATATTGCAAATATTGAATTGTTGGTTCTGCTTATATAGAAACATAAGATTACTTTTATATTAAAAATTATAAAGATATAATATGATGACATGTATCAATCATAACTAAAAATTATAATTTCTACTTGTATGAGTCTTATTGAAAATAAGTAAAATTTTCATTTATTTTTAAAAATAATTCAAGCATAAAATAAAATTAAATGTAAACTTTATTTGTACAAGAAAATAGTTAAAATTGAAAAAAAAAATGTGGTAAATTTTATATTTCTTTAAATTTTAATTTGAGTATTATTAACAAATAAAATGTTTTGCTATAGAATGTCATAAATTAATTCACTTGAAAAAAATAAAATGTTAACTGATTGGGGCCGTAAACGAAACTTGATGTTGTGGTCGGTAAGGAGGGCTTTGTGGACAGCAACATCAATCCCAGTCCCATATTTGCATTCTCTGATTGGGCTGTAGCATTGGGCCTGTGACAAATTAAATTTTTCTTTTGGAATTGGAAATCAACATGTTTTTTTCAAATTTGCCCAAATGTAAGTTGTGTCTAATTGTATTCATTGTGCATGCCATATTATTTTAGGTATCATAATTTTAGTTTCTATTGCTTCAGACTCTAGTGCTTCTACACGCTTTGCCAAATCAAAACAAACTTAAAAATTAGAACTATGAGCAGTGCTCAAATCAAACATTTGCTGCATGTGGGTAATAGTCAAACATCAACTTGGTGTCCTACTAATTAATGATCACTATTTAATGTGGTTTTTATGAAAAGCCACCAACAACTTGTAGCAACGTAAAAGGTAGAAAGTAGAAACGACAATCAACTAAACCACTAAGACTAATTAATGTTTGTTTCTTATGACAGAATCAATCATATTTGAAGGTCAAGTACATGCACATGAATCTTGCGCGCGCGCGCGCTTGTCAGTCGTCATCACATAAATGGTTTCTCAAGTTGCCGTACTTTAATTTCCCCTTTATCAACCTAAAAAGTGGATTTGGTAATTAATTAAGAAAGGTCTCACAGGTACAAGATTCTCATAAACCAAACTTAAGGACAGTGAGGAGTTCAAGCATCTTTAATTGTCTGTAAAGAAATTAAGACAGTATCAAATTAAAGGCAAAGTGGGATATCTGCATATAAATTTCAATCACACGGCCCAATGATGCTTAAATTGATGCACCATCTGCTTAGTTCAGATGAAGGGGTTACTGCACTGCAAACCAGAATTAGATTCCAAGCAGCTTTCACATCCTATATCTTATTTTTGTTTCTTTTCATCCTATTATTTGTAGCAAAATTATTGAGTTAAACAGAATTTTGTTGAACCTACATGTGAAGCCCTTTCTCTTTCTGAGAGAAATTGTTTATTCAGTACTATTTTGGGTCAAAATGGGAGAATTTATTCATGGAATTAACAGGTCGATCGAGATTGCTCTTTCTTTAGAGATGGAAAGCATTAAAAGTAAGGTCGGTGGCCACCCTTTCAACCTAGGATGGTTCAGATTTCATGTTGGATTTGATGGAAGGAATATACCATAACCTAGCCAGCTAAAGTGTGTGCCACAATATAAATGTTTCTGGCTCCTACCAAAAAGAAGAAGGAAACAAAAAAGAAAGCACCTCTTCAAATTATCTTCTCACATGCATGCAGGTTTTTCAGGTGTACCAAACAGCATGCATGCTTAGTAATTCAAGTTTTATATTAGCAAGCTAGAATATTAATTACCAGCCAAGAAAAAATGCACTCTCAATCATTTCAGAACAACCCCACTTATATGTCCACTATTTTGTGTATTGCTAATGCTTGCCATTGATAACTATTTTTTTTTTTTTCTTATTGTGATTTTCTAATATGCTAATCAGATGATAAAATGACACTTAATTAACAAAATTAATAAAAATTGAGCTGATATATATTACTTATGCAAGAGGTAGCTATTAAAAGAAAACATTTTTGTGGGCCATCAGAGAAGAGAAACTGAGTTTTGCGGCTCATGGGAAATGACATGAAACAAAATATCATGCACTAGCTTGTTCTTTTTCGCTGGTTGCCTTTTCAAATATGCAGAAGGACCAACTCCCACTACTACTAGTACTAGACACACTTAATGAATTAAATGAAAAGAAAGTAAATGAGAATGAAATCCTCTAGAAGATTTTTCTTTTTCATTTTAATAATAAAAAATATTATAATCTCACCCTTATTAATTTTTTCAATAACTGTTCAAAACTAATGCAGGTTCCTTTTCCAAATATTCAGGACAAAAAATACAAATGAAAACATATATTTTGCAGCTCTCATCCTTATAAATTGTCTATGTGTTTTCAATATATATCACTTGTTTTTTAATTNTAATAAAAAATATTATAATCTCATCCTTATTAATTTTTTCAATAACTGTTCAAAACTAATGCAGGTTCCTTTTCCAAATATTCAGGACAAAAAATACAAATGAAAACATATATTTTTGCAGCTCTCATCCTTATAAATTGTCTATGTGTTTTCAATATATATCACTTGTTTTTTAATTAATTAACTAAAGTATTACCAAGTCAATAATCCCTTCACATAAGAAACAAATAAAGCCAAGAGACCCAAACCATTATGTTCATGTGCTAGCATAATATTTAGTGAAGTAAAATAATTAATATAGCTTCGATCTCTTAATTAATTGGATTACTCTTTTTACTGTTGCATGAGAAATTATATTCAGCTTCCTCCAATCTAGTGCAATAAATACTTACCAATTTTGCATCAGCAGTTGTGAGTTGAGAGTTGAGACATCACCTATTCACTTTCTGCTTCTGAATGGAATTTCCGTTCTTAATGTCATCAATGTAGATATATTCATTTTCTTTTCTTTCTTCTCGACCCACCAAGGAGTTGGTTGACGTATCATTTTAATTTGTGATACTTTATCTCAAAATAAGGGAAAACAAAAAGGAGTTAAAGATGGATTGGCAACATCCACTAAGTAACTTAAACATTGAATAAAAGAGAGATAAATTATATAGCAAAAGCTCAGCTTCTACTTATGAATACAGAAATTTACATAATTTCATATTGATTAGTGAAAATACAAGCATTATTTTAAGGGAAGGGAACGAGAGAGAGCAAGAACAGGGAAGGAAGAATCTCTCGTAAGCTAAGGACACAGGTTCCCTTCCAAAGTCTAGTGGGTTGAAAAAAAGCCCTCTAATCTTCTGTGGTAGGGTGCACCGCAGGCTCTGTTCCATTATCCACATAATCGTCACCGTTTATCTGATCAAGAACCAGCACTAATCCCATAGCAAAGGCCCCATCAAAACCAGGCTTAATGCAAAGAGAGAACACTTCCTTCCCAAGCATAACACTCGTGGTGGAATCCACTTTGCGTCGAATCTCAGCCACTGATTCCTTCATCGTGTTGAAAACAGTGCAACATCGCTGCGAGAAACACCCTTCGATCTGGTACTCCTCACCTGGCTTATCGTACACCTCCACCGCCACGCTCGCCCGTGACCGTCCGATTATCGATGACCTCTTCACACTGAAGATCGGTTTATCACCGTCCATCCTCTCCCCTTTAAACCCTTCCCACCGTTGATGCAAACTCGGCCTCTGTAATGTGACATAACTCACTGAGTCAACTCAAATTCAATCAACCAACGGCCAACGCTAAATTACATCAATAACGCAAACACAGTAAATTCAGAAATGCCCAATTGCTCATTAATCGAAAGTGAGTCTCAATAACTCACAGATTTAACTCACTAACACGACGCACAGATTTAAATCTGGAATACCATCGATTCGAATCAGAATGAAGGCCAACCCTTTTACTTGTAATTAACTTTACACGCTATACTGCGATTCGCTAACTAGACTCAGTGAGTGCACACAGAGCAAAGTGGTGAAAGATCGTACCTTTCGCCGGACGGTGAGGAGGCACCGGCCGTTTGGGTCCATGAGAACGACTTCGTCCTTATCGCGAGTGTCGGGTCCGTACGAATCGACTCGGAAGACGAGTTGACCCTTGCAATCGTAGACGGTGAATCCATCGCCGGCGAAAAACAGGGACGTCTTCAGAACTGTGAGATGGGTTTCTTCTTTGTAGACATAACCATCTTGCACAACAAATCCCTGTTTCATTTTTCGCTGTTTCTGGGTTCTCTCGTCGCTTCGATTTCTTGAAGCGCAAAGTTTGAGGATTTGAATCGGGGTGAGGAATTTGAGAATTGACGTTGAAGAAAGGAAAACGTTGAGGCAAAGATATATGTAAGTGGGAGTGGAGAGTAAGCACGCGGAGAGAACTCGTATTAGTAAAATCCTGTAAAGGAATGGGCTTTGGTTATGTGAAAACCGAAGGTGTCTGCTTTTTCTCTCTATCTATCTAAATCTGTAATCTGCGTTAGTTGGCATTGTGGGCTCAAAATACAAGCAGCAGTTATGGGTACAGAAGTTTACGGAAAAAATCTACAGAAACGATGTGACATTTTTTTGGTAAAATTTTTCAATTTGTGGTCACTCGAATACGTATGACTCAGTCGCTTTTAGAGGCGCCTGGTTGATTCGTTTTAGCCGACTCAGTGCGAGATGTTTGGGAGGGGATACTAGGATTAGGATTGGGATAAATAAATAAAATCCCAAACATTGGGTTGGATAGAGTTTGGCTTGTAACCAGAAAATGAGTCCTAGTTTGACAAAGCAATTGAATGGCTAATGTTTCATGCTCGAAAGATAATATCTTCAAAAAAAATGACAGAGAATAAATTCTGTTTAGGAAATTAATGGTCGAGAGAGGAAGTTATCAATCTCAATTCTCAAGTCACAACTTGTGATTATGGTTTAAATTGAGTTTGATCAATTTTAAGCATGAAGATCTGAATCTCACCATTTAATTAGATGTATTCAAAAAGTGTGTTTAATAATGGACAAAAAATACTTATTTAGTAGTCAAGTCAACACTTTTTAACCCAATAACAAATATCAAGTCAACATATTATATCAGTATGATTTAGGCGAATTTTGGTTTTACAGCTTAATATATTAAATGAGGTTTTTTTAGATACTTTTAGTATTTATATAGTATACATATTATATAGGAATAGCCAATAAATGAATGACATGTGTACAAGTTAACTGTTTNACAACTTAACTGTTTTTAAGTTTATTTAAAAAATAAAATAAATTATATTTTATATCTAATAAAATATAAAAATTATGTATGCATGCTACGTCAGTATAATATAACATACTTATGTAGTATTATAGAATCCCCGTATATTAAATCTATTTCATAACTTTGCCAAAACAAGAANATACTTATGTAGTATTATAGAATCCCCGTATATTAAATCTATTTCATAACTTTGCCAAAATAAGAAATCTCTTAAACTTACTTAAAATGGGATAGATAAGGAAGGACTAAAAGGGTTTTTGAAGTATCTTTCTGACTAGCTTGTATAAATTAAAACGGAATAGACAATATATTATAATTTTAAAAGCTACATTTGATTAAACTACATATAAAGATTTTAATAAATTTTTAGAGAAGCTTTTATCATTAGTCTATATCTAGTAATTAAAAAAGTTAACTTTTAATACTTACTTAACTAGTAATTATTACATAATCACAAGTATTTTTTACTTGGTATGCATCCTACGTTTATATTAAATTAAATTATTAGGTATAGTCTAATATGATAAATGACACGTGGAAGGAGAAGAGAAGAGGGTCCCATGCTTTGCCAGCCTACCACCCAAGAGCTTTCAAATCCAACCCTCAAAATTCAAACACTAAGAGAGAAACTATGATGGATGATTAAGTTGCATAAAGTCAAAACCACGAAATGTGGACTAAAACTTTATGACCACCACCGTCACTCAAGTGAAAAATCAGTTGAACTGCAAACAGCGCCCTATTTGGACTTAGAATCACAATCTTATTTAATCTCCCTCTTAATTGGCTGACATAATTTTAGTCTACCCACTAACTTGTGTGGACAGAGACTAGACTCACTCAAATTTGAGGTTTAAATGAAATCACCCTTGCCGCCCTCTTGACTCTTGAACCTTTACCACTTTACTTTTCTGAACCAAATTGCAAATATCAATTTGAAAAGATTCTTAACTCAAGATTCACGAAATTGGAATAACATCCTTTACATAACTTTTACATTTACAATTCTGTATACTTATATAAATGGATTCCACATAAGCTATCTATGATTCTATATAATTTGTGCATATTATTATATTTACAATAAATAAGATAAAATTGTGCAAATCGCTATTACTCTTTAACACTTGTAACTTGTCTTATACCTGCTTTTGAATATAAATCTGTCGGCTAATAATAATGTTGAAACCCTTTTCCTTGGTTGCTAATCAAAATCTTTACCCAAGTGGTTCGCTTTAAATGTGGAAAATCATTACCAGACCCCAGCTAGGGCTTGGCGTGTGGACCAAAATTTGGCTCCTCAAAAGAGTGTAGTAGTTAGCAAAATAAAAGAACGTGGTTCATTGTTATTTGTTATATGTGTGATACCAGCGGTAGTGTTAAGCTAATGTAAACATGAGTGAGGGGTGATTGGTGATTGGCCTACTTGCTGGTTTTTGAGAGACAACCTTTTTGGTAGAGCTTTCCGTTTTGTACCGACACCGTCATACTGTAAACACTAACATCTATTTGTTCGTCTTCTACTTGTACAAGGTTTAGTCAACTCCTATCACCTAATATAAATTACATAATCAACAATTAATGCCAAGTTTTCTGAAAAATTACTCTTTCTCTCTGCCCATTGTTCATCCTGATTCAAAGTATGAGTATCTAGCATATTTTCATGTCCATTAGATTAATTTGATGGTCCAAAACTGTTACGAGTCTCACATCAGTTTTACAAAAAAGTGTAAAATGATATTTAAGTCTAATAGATTCTCTTATTTAATAGACTAGTCTTTTGAGTTGAACTCTCTTCTTAAACTTAAGACCTAACAAAAAAATCCACTCAAAACGAGCTTCTAAAATTCTTGCCCATTCTTTTAGGCTTTAAAAATGGAGATTCATTATTATTATTCAGTTTGTAGAAAAATAAAATAAAAATGAAGGCTACTAAGCAAACCAAACAACAAGTGCAATTTGTTGGAGGAGGAAGTTGATACGCATTATGAAGCCACTGAATGTAGCAACCACATAGTTTTTATTGCCTAAATCGTGCCGTGCAATGCAATAGAGTCAATCCTCCCTTTGGAACAAGTATTCTCTTATATTACAAATCATTTGTAGAAAGGCCCCACAAAGCTTTACCCTCTTATGGGCCTGGGCTTCATTTCTTTCAACATATAGGCATTATTCGCTCCTCTTGGGTAGTGCTAAAAACTTGAGTATGGGCTCCCAGGTTCAAGTGCTGCTACAGTACATAAGAAGAGAAGATAATGGGCCTGTTTAAAATCTGTTTTTAAAAACTGTTTTCTGTTTTTGAAAAAAATAAAACAAAAAAACTTGTTTGATAATCTGTTTTTAGTTACATGTTTTAAAAACTTGTTCTGAAAATGTTGTTTTAAAAACAAGAAAACCAAAACAACTGAAGGATGTTTTTGTTCTGAAAACACTAAAAGACCGGAGAACAACCTGTTCTCATTAATGGCAAAATAGTAATTATGAGCAATTCTCCATCGAGCTATAGCTCGCACCTCGCAGCCCCAACACCTCATCCGCTCTCAAACTTAAGCGTTTCCGATTTACCAATCTACCTTCGCAGTGTTTCTCTTCGCCGGTCAACATATGAGACTGTAATCTGCACCTTACCTCTATAGCTGGTGAGTTTTCCCCTTACTCTAGCCACCACCCCAAGCTTAATGAGGTTGGCGAAATGGGCTGCGAACTCGGCAATTAATCGAACATCTGTTGGGCTTCGACGGCGGGCGAAGTATGGGGAGGTGAGCTGGTTGAGCCAGAGGATGCAATTGACAAGGCCAGTGCCGTCGTCGATATACAATTTGAGGAATTTGCAGGATTTGTATGCGCGATAGGTGACTGACAGTGCCCACGGTTTCTGCCCAAGAGAGGGGTATGCCTCTGCGAAAGAAAGAGATAACTGGGTTTGAGGAATAGGAGGAAGGAGAAGGGGTTCGGGTGAGGGAGAGAAGATCAAAAGCAAGGAGTTTTACATGGTTGTGGTATACTGGGTTTTGCATTGGGAACAAGATGATTCCACGGGAATTCATCATAAAAATTAAAAAAAAAAAAACACTTTATATCAAACAAGTTTTTTATTTTTTTGTTTTTTAAATTTGTTCTCAAAACAATTTTATCAAACAAGTTTTTTATTTTTTACTTTTTAAAAATTGTTTTCAAAACAATTTATCAAACAAATTTTCTTATACTTTTGTTTTGCAAAACAATTTTTAAACAAAGTTTTAAAAACAGTTTTTAAAAACAAAAAAATCAAAACACTTTCAAACAAGCCCAATATCTCTCTCAACACGTATTAGTTAATCCTCTATCCTAATACTATTTCAGGTTTTTTCTTTTTGCCAGAACTCATATTATTTCACCCTACCATACATAGCAATATTTTTGCTGAAAGAGTTTGCAAGAAGAAAAAGTTGTACTTATATCAACAGTTAAGTATATTATTTTTCAGAGATACATCACCAGCCATCCTGTCGTCTTGGCGGTTCCGTATGATGCTTGGATTTGGAACTGCCAGGACACAGGTTCGAGGGCAGGTACCCTCAACAACTAATGTGATATTTGCACACTCCACTGTCCACTCTACCCTCTGAAGATATATATATATATATATATATATATTCATTCATAATGAGGTATTCCAAAATACCTCTCCTTTTAGAACGTGGTTTTGTTACAATTATTGCCAAAGCACACAGATTATAGAGTTCAACCATGGGCGATGGCCATTCCGACATGGCGACATGGTAGATACTTAGATACCAGTGTAGGTTATCAATGTAGATTATCATACTTTTTTAAGTTTATTTATAAAGTTAAGGATTAATTAATGAAATCATACGATAATCATGTGCAATAATAAGAGTTGAGTTCCAAAGCATCTAGGTAGGTATTAATGGTATAGTGTGACTGTATGTGAGTTAGACTAGACAATGGTTCAGTGAGCCGTATTATAATTTATACAAGCGTCTTGTTGCAGACTTGCAGTAGTCTTCTAACTTTTTTCACTGACCACAGCCGAAAATAGCCTCTGACTGCCACTGTTGAATTTCGTCAAACAATTTGACTATCAGTATCATCATCAAATATTTCCTCTGCCTCAGGTAAGGTGAGCTCACCATGCACTATTTATCTCTACTCTCAATACATTGATATTATTTCATCAAGGTGAGGGAGAGACCCTTGTTGCTTAGTTTAGCTTAGCTTAGCTACTAAGAATACGAGAACCATAGTTCAAATTTTAAAATAATCATCTATTAATAGAACTAGATATTAATTGTAAAGTGAGAGGGACATTTGTCTGAGCAGTAAAGTAAGTAACAAGTACTAGTACCAGCTTTCACTAGATTGGATCCATTCTTTGCATTCAAAGTTACACGGTACAGCCAAGCATTCTCAAAGAACATGAACATGATGCCACTACGTACAAAAGAATCCAATTTCCAGAGGCCGAGATCCCCTTTTTTTTCTATTCCCTACACACCAAGTACACAAAAGCTGGGTGTAGCTTGGTTTTTAGAGAAAAAAACCTAAAACACTAAAATGGGTAGGCTCACATTCTCCTCAAGACATCTTGTATTTGATTTATTTTCAACTTTGATTAATTCTGCGCCGGGTACCTCACTCCTGCTGCCAAAGCCCGTTGCTGCTCTATCTGGCATTTGCATTACCATAGTATCATAAATTAGAAAAATCTTATTATTAGTATTATTTTAATGAATGAATACGAGAGAATAAAATTTGATTTTATTAAAAAAGTGGAATTTATTTTGATTTTACTTGGAATAGTTCGTGTAATTTGTTCTTGAGATAGCAATACTCCTGCTCCAGCATCTCCAAAGCTCTCAAGCATCTGAAACGTAAACCCAGAGAGGTAAATGTTAAATGAATTCTTTTTGTTTCTGAAAGGGGGAGAGAAAAAGCAAGTAGAACTTTGAGGGTGTAAAAAGTAAAATAAAGCACAGATTTTGAGAGAAAGAGAGAGAGAGAGAGAGAGTGACCCAGCACGGTTGTTCTGCTCAGTAGCGGCACGAAAGGCAACGCAGACGTTTCTGACTCGCTTGGCGCCAATGCTGGAGCTGCTTCCCATGAACTGATTCAAATGGATTCCCATTTTCTTGTAGTCCGACAACTCCCGTTCCATCCTGTCACATCCATCATCCCCAATTAAACCAAACCAAACTCCATTCCTTTCTCACTAGTTTACGAATTAATCAACTTTTAATTTGATTAATTAAATATAGAAGAGAATTACAGCAATCCTCTGAGATTTCTGAGCAGTTTCTCGGACTCGTGAAAATAAATGTTGACAACCTCGGAGACGAAGTTGGGAGATGTCTCATCTTGCAGCTGTTGGAGCTGCAAGAATTGCTCGTCCAATATTCCCTACAACACCATATATCCAGATGAATCAGAAACGGCATTGTATCTTGCCCATAACGTAACGTAAACGTGTTAATTACACACATCAAATTTAGGAATTAACAAGTTGATGTGTTAAACTTAAACAAGAGTAGCAGATAGGAAGGTAGTTACCTGGTGGAAGAGAAAGGCGAGCAAGCGGTTCATGTCGGCCCACAAGCGGTCCGCACCCAACCCAAGCAACCACAGAGGGAGACCCGTTTTGGCTGACTCTCTCTATTCACTCTCAACAACACAATTAATGAAGAAGCAGAGAGAAAGGCTATATATTATAACAAGAATAACCTTTTTGCTTTCTTCTGCCCTTCGGGGTTTAGGGTTTTGTGTTCCTCCACCTTCTACTTCTACTTCTACTTCTACTACTTGTAGTTGTATTGCTTTCTTGTCGCGGGAATACCCCCATGGTATTTAAAGAAGGCCACCTTGCTTTCATCCAATTTTTTACTGCAGATAAAACAAATTCAAACATTCACATGCTAACATTCTTCTTACACGCTTCACCCTTCGCGTGTAAAATTGTCCTCCTTATTTCAATTTTAATATTCAAGGTTTTTTTTTTTTTTTTTTTTTTTTTTTTTTTANTTTAGTAAACATATATGTATTCTTTTATTTTTGTAAAATTCTTACTAGTGAGAAAATCTCCATCATTATTCACAAATTATGATTAGTCTCAATGTTAAGTAAGAACTTTACCGCGTATACATTAGGATTTAAAATTACTCATTTGTCTTTTTCTAATATCTTTACTCCACCATGTACCACTATGATAAATGTTAAGTACAAATTTCATTACCTACACTTATTAGCATTTAAAACTATTCCCTTATTGAGTGGGCTGAACTGATTTTTGCACAGAAAGACAGATGCCTATTGTATAGAGATTATGATTTGTTCAATCCTCCTAACGTCAGAAGCTTCAATCTACCTAACATATATTTTCCAAGTAAAGGAATCTTTCTTATTATTCAACTATGATTAATGCCATTTATGAATTTTATTGCCTAAACTTTTAGCATTTAAAAATTGTCACCCACTTTTTCTGGTTTTATCTCTCTTTAGAGCAAGATAATCTCCCTTCTTCCTACAAACATATTTTGATGGACCCCAATTAAACAAAAGTATCATTAAATGTATAGGCTCAACGAAAATACAAAAAATGGTGTCAATCATTGATTTTATTTTAATTTTTCAAACGATGCAATATTGCTGCTTATTCATTCACGTACACATGAAAAACAGCCACTTAAATTTATATCTTACATAATTACATAACTCAATCAATGAGTAATTGTTAAGCAGGAAAAATGATGAGGACACATTAAGGATGATGAGTAATAATAATATATACATAGAAAGGATGAGGAGGAGAGTGAGAAAGACGCGCCACCGGGAAAAGGTTGGGGGTAAAATGAGCGTGCAGTGTTGGGGTTTATCGAGGTGAATGTGGGGTATCTACCGGACCATCCTACAAACCCCGCAGGCGCAGTGAGTGTAGGGAGGTGGTGACCTGCTGTCCCCTTACCCGGTGACTTGGCGTGCGTCTGTTCTTTGCAGGTTGGTGCGGCGTTGAAGCACAGCTCCACCCGACAACTGCCTGCAGCCGGTAACTTGTCAGTCAGCATCCCCCCACGACTCCTAAACTCCCAACGCCATTAAAATACAATTCAACCTTAAAGCTAACCATTCCCATTCCAGTTTCACCTTTTTTTACTTTCTCGAGAAAATGGGAAGGTAAAAACCCCTAGAGCTCAGTGCATAGAAGTCTGGGGAACGGGGAGAGGGAGAGGGAGAGGGAGAGGGAGCAGAAACAGAGAGAGATATTAGAATAGAATAGCGCCCGTTAAACAAGGGTCTCTCAGTGACAGAAGGTGATGGCGAAAAGTTTAGGCCATTCTTCATTACGTGGCACAATATGGGAAGCTTAAATTTTGTCTGTTAGTGCAACTTGAATGGTGAATTTGGAAAAAGTAGAGCATGATGACAAGACTTTTCAATGAATGATGATAGATTTTAGAGCTAGTCAGTAGTGAGGCAGGGTATGAAGTAACTAATGCTAATACAATACCATACATCATACTCAATTCAATAAGCTTTATTTACTTGTTCAGCCTAAAAAATAAAAATCATATATTTTCTATGTAAAATCACCTAAATGAAACTATTTATGAATTATTAAGGAGTTCTGTTAAAAAAATATTACAATAAATTTTGCATAACCTATTACTCATATTCGCATTTGGCAGTTTCCCTTTCCCGAAATGGGCCAACTTTTATTACAAAGATGTAGATAATTATTAAATTAAATGCTTAGTCGAGAGTGAGACAACAGACAAGATATTTTTCTTTTGGTGATGATGTAGCAAACGAGGAGGAGATGAGCATATTTGATGTTTGTATATGTTCACACATGCAACAACCGTTAAAGATACACTTTAACCGTACAAAGTTTTTGCAATCCAATCAAGGTTATGGGTTAAGGTATTTACATTTACTATAACTATTTTGTTTTTTCTTTAATAGACTAATAAAGTTTATTAGAATGTGAAGCATGGTAATTTGTTTATAATTAACTCGATATCCTTGCATGCTTCCTACTGACGTAAGCAAACCACTTAATTGCCTTATAAACTGTTTATCCATTATGATTTCTCAGTTTATAGTATTCCAACTTTGTTCATTAGTATTATTCTCTTTATGACAAGATTTTCTCATATTTTTAACCATAGTTATCAGAAAGAAAAAAATAATTATGACATTGTGCCATTTCTTTTGATGCAGAAGCGGAAGCATGCTTTGTATTGAAGTAAGCAGAGCAGTTATTAAAGAAGTGAAAATTGGTTAGTTTAGAGGAAGCACTTTTGAAGGCGAAGATACCAAGGTGAAATTAAAATAATTAACTTTTCCTAATCGTGCGTTTTGCCCTCCCGTGCTTATTTACCGTGGCCATTATTCAATTCCAACAAACAATGCCTTTTGTCTGTCTCCTCATGATTATTGTTTCATTCTCTTATGCCTTCGAAATTCCAAATGTTGGCATAGACTGTCATATTCAACAATCAATAGGGTCCTAAAGTTGAAATAATGTCATTCTTTTTATTGTATTAATTTCCATATAATTGGTAGAACTATGAGTGTGAAGTCATTAGAGGGTGTATGGTAATTATATTGTAAATATGAAAATGAAACATTGGTGGTCTCAATGCTCGAGGTTGTTACTATAATTTGTAAGTTTTAGTCTTCTTACATTCTTAATTTTAAATTCCATCCTCCTCCCTCTTCTATTCCTTTTTTTCCAAGGCACCGGTTTGAAATTTGTGCATATCAGTCAGAGCCATACTTTTTCTACATTTTCATGAAAAGTAGTTGATTATATATTATAGCTTAGCTCATGTATCGAAATTTATGAGCTTGACATAGAAAAAAACAATCAGCTACTATTTAATCTCAATTTGGACTAAGGAAATTAGAACAAGGCCCATTATAAAAGTAACCTCTAGTATGGCAGGCCAAGCCCACAACAGACATGATTAACATGGGCCAAGTAAAACTGTGGTGATAAAACATATAACAAACCTTGTCTTGTTTATTTGCTGTAATTTATTTTAGAGGAGTGCGTTGCGCGTGGAGAATCTTAAAATGAGCAAACTTCCTCTCTCACGTGTAACACATGACAAATCCATAACGTAGCTAGCACCTTGATTACCCTTGACGGTGGACGCGCAAGCACATATCTAGACATCCCTAAACCGTATCAATTGCCAAACACAGTGCGCTCTTCACTGTTACATTATCATCACGTTGCTCATAGTTCCTATTATGATATCTCCATTTGTCTCAGTCTTTCAGTTTCCATTATGTTCACCTTGCTTAGCGTGAAGCTTGTGCTATATTATGAAACCAAGCTAGGGGAAAAAAGACCAAAAATATGAGAAGGGAATTTTGTGGAGTGGATTCTTGTGAAACTTTTATGTACGTTAGTGCCTTATACTGCTGTTATATATATGCATAGTCAAATCCAACACTCATGATTCATAAGTGCTGAAAGTAACACCTTTGACCTTTGATGATAAAAAAAGAAGAAAATGACTGGCAACTTATATTTCCTATCAAAATCCTTGTGCGCATAGGCACCTCTCAAATCCTTATCTTTCATAATTTCTGTTTCTCTTTTCGTTCTTGGCTGAACAAGTACAGGTTTCATGTGGCCACGCCACTATTGTCTATTGCCATTCTTTGCTTCTGAACCTCATTGGGAATTTTCACATCATTTGCCAACCCAATCGCTTGTAGAATTCTCACTACATACCAGGTCATGTCAATTTGCCACCATTCTAGGCCATGCCGAGCTGAATACTCAAAAGCATGGTGGTTATTGTGCCAACCCTCCCCAAATGCAAGCAACGCCACCCACCTGAGCAATGCAAGATTTCAACTTAAAAATAACTTGGTGAATCAATTAAATCAAGTGTAAAGATGAATTACCAATTATTTCTGGATAAATCCCCTGTATTCCAAGCCTGGTTCCCCCAGACATGGCAAGCTGAGTTTACTAGCCAAGTGATGTGGTATACCCAAACAATCCTCACACCCTGCATTAATGTAACAAATTGATGAATAACCTTCAAGTGAAACTCCCATTAGCTTATCTATGTGATTAGATAGCCAAATTCAATAGGACAAAGTAACTTCAAATTCACCTTTGGGACAAGATTCCAAATTTATCCTCAATTCTTTCTGTTCTCTTCTTAGTTATACTTGTAACTAATTAATTCGGCAGGAAAAAAAAAAAAGCATATTAAAGAAATTTCCATACCATTCCCCAAACAATGAAAGGAAATCCTCCCATGGCATATAGAAGGGCTCCCAAAGCTAGTGGATGGACAATGTAAGTGCTTCGGAGAAACCTATAGAAGGGTTGTTTCTCCAAATCACCAACATTGCTTGGTTCTCCGCACTGCACATAACCCATAAAATTGTTGAAGAAACATTTACAAGTGGGTTAAGATTGTCTGCAGAAAATGACAGAGGGAAGAGATTCATACCCTTTCAAGCACAGAATTGGTATCAAAGAGCCAGCTCATGTGACTGAACCAGAACCCTTCAGTGGGGCTATGTGGGTCTCTCTCAGAATCACAGAACTGGTGGTGGTATCTATGTGTGCTGACCCAATCAATTGGGTTGCCCTGCACACCACAAAACCAGAAACCAAAAACAATCTTATTTTTATTCAGCAAAAGTTTAATAAGAAAACCATGAACAAATAGATAATTAAAAGAAAAAGAAATGGGCTCTAATAAGCAAAGTTCACCTGAAGAGCTAGAACCCCACAATAGGCAAAGAGGTATTCTAGCCATTTCGGAAGCTTGAAACTCCGGTGTGAAAGATTCCTGTGAAAAGACAGGGTAATACCAAAAAGACCCGTCACAACATACAGAGTTATGGCTACCCAGAAACCTCCCCAATTGAATTGGAATGGCGAAAAGAGACTGAGAGCATGCATGGCCAAAACAACACCAGCAGTGCCCACATCCATTGAATTCCATTTCCTCCCAAAAAACAAATTCCTCTCTCGCTTCACCACCACGTCTGATAGCAAAATTCTCCTGTACTTCAGAGGCCCCTGTTCTGGCTCTAACACTTCTGGGGATGCTGCTGCATTGCTTATTAATGGCACAGTTCTGTTGTTGTTCTTATGCAGATAGGTAAAGGGGTTTGTTTTCAGGTAAAGTTGGTAGGAATTTGAAGCAAAGTTAGCAACTTGAAGGAACCTAGCATTGTGAGGGAGGGGTCTGAGACCAACTACGGTCCTATCTACTCGAGGGATTGCACGGTGGACAGTGGTAAATTGATGGAGTAAGGGATTTTTGGACTGGGAGGTGATCAAAGCCATAGAGGAAAGCTTCTGTTTTCCTCCGTGTATGAGGAACGTTGCTTGAGAATTGAGGCCTGGAAGGTGTTTGATAAAATTGGGGTTTTTATGCTGTGGGGTTGATTGTGATGTGCAAGTAGCCGTAACAAGTTAACCACTTTGTGGTTGCTGTCATTTGTGGGAAACAGGTTTGAATAAAATGTGGGCTAAAGTGAAAGAAAGTGGAAAGAGAAACGAGACGAGGGGATAAGGTTTTTGGCCCATGAGTTGTGTATAGAATGCAAACGGCGAAATAAGGTCCAGATATTTTTGATTCTGAGATAAACCCTGCGTTTGCCTTTGTCTGTATTATACGTATTCAGCCAGAGATATTTTCTCCAATTTTTGCATTCTGTTTTTGGAAATTTCTCAATCTTACTATCTCCACTTCCTCACTCTCTCCCTCACAATGAAATTATCTTCTATCTGTCCACTATAAACATGTGTAGTGGCTAGATTAAGCTACAACTCTCTCTCTATCTCTCTCTCTCCCCCCCTGCATTCTCCCCGATAGAGCAGGTAAAAAGTGTGATACATGGCGGCAACAAATGGGTCAATCTTTGCGTCTTCCACGCAACCACGCTTGGCTAAGCGCTCCGGCTCTGATACCAAAAGACGTTCTATTTCAAAGGCACTTGGTTAGTCTATTTGATTTGATTTGCTTTGCTCCCTACCCATAGATTTTTCATTTGATTGCATCCTTTGTTTACAAATTGTTGCTTGATAGACTTGATGCATCAGCTTACACCAGTAAAATTTAGCTGGGAAGAAAGTTACAGGAGATGGAATTCTAATGGACCACATAAATTCTGGATAAAATTTCTCTATAAATTAGGAATCACTGCATTGAGATTGCGTGCAAAACTTTGATGAAGTTAATATAATGCTTTGGTCTCACTACCCTAACTAACTGCCTTTTTATCTAAAATAACAAAGGAGCTATTCGCTTGAAGGGGTAAAAAATGTGTCCCGTATTCCTAAATTTATTTTGACAATTTCATCTGCATGACTTCGTTTATTGGAAAAGATGCAGCTGGAGGGGTGCCAAATTCATATCAAATGAACGAAAAAAAAATTCCTTTACAGAATCCAATATGATTTGTTCACAGGAATCTTCCCCTTCTACAGCATAATGTGAATGTCACATTCTCATTTCAATGATATTATATAATCATCCTGTGTGAGGCTTGTAGCTTTGGGAATAAGGATGGCTAGTGCCCTAGTGGCAAACTGTAGGAACTATCTTGCATTATATTTTACTAGTTTGATCCATACATGGCTGAAGTGAACTTAAGAAGACTTTAGTCTAGGATTTTTCGCATGTAACAGCTCTTATCATTTCTGATGCAGGCAGCAATTTTCTGAATGTTCCATTAACAAGATGTGACCTAATGAAGAAAAAAGTTGTTAAAGTAAATAGAATAATTAGTGCTGCTGCTGTTGCAACACCTTCAACTGAGGAAATTCAAGAGTATGGATTCCTATCAACACTGTTCTTTTTTCCATTCATTTTGCAATTGTAGGGTTACCTGGATATGTGATTTTGCTTGCCCCATTACATATAAAAATGGAAAACTAAATAATGCTTGAATCTGTGTGATAGAGGGATGGGGTTCAAGTTATAGTGTCTTCATATGTTCTTTGTGGTTGAGCAATTTTTGGTTTCCCAAGAATTGAGTTATCTTTAAGTAATTTCCCAGTTGCTATTTTAATGCTTTCTAGGTACAAGCTTCCTTCGTGGGCTTTGTTTGAGATTGGGAGGGCTCCTGTCTACTGGAAAACCATGAATGGCCTTCCTCCTGCTTCAGTAAGTGTGAAGTATTATATAGAATTAACTCATTGGAAGTTACTTAGTTGCCTTCTTGTTGATGTTCTTACAAATTTTGGCAGGGAGAAAAGCTAAAGCTTTTCTATAATCCAGCTGCAACTCAACTTGTCCCCAACGAAGAATTTGGCATTGCTTTTAATGGTAATTTCTGTAATGTGACTTAGTTGTCCCACAAGTTTCATTTCCCATAGCATTAGTAAGGCATAAGATATGAATCATCTTAAAACAGACAGAGAACAATTTCAACAAGTTACAAAATAATCACAGTACCTAATTTAGAATTGGCTTGATAGTAATGGACTCCTTGATGGTAGATTATAAATAGATCATGGAATTTTTGGATTGTGAAAGGATTAAGAGAAATATTGGAAGATGTTGAGGCTCAGAAAAGCTGCCAAATGTGTCATTAACTTATGTCTTCTTCCACCCTTTCAGGAGGTTTTAACCAGCCAATCATGTGTGGTGGTGATCCAAGAGAAATGCTCAGGAAATATCGAGGCAAAGCTGATTCCCCAATATATTCCATCCAAATATGCATTCCTAAGCATGGTATACTTACTTCTCATTATGATTTTGCTGAGAAGACCTTTCAATGTCTTCTTCTTAACTTGTCATTTTGTGCAGCCCTGAACTTGATCTTCTCATTTACAAATGGAGTTGACTGGGATGGTCCCTATAGACTACAGTTTCAAGTTCCCAAGGGTTGGCGGAACAAACCAATTGACTTCTTTAACAAGGTAAAAGGCCTCACCTTTGGCTGAATCTTGAGCCTCTACCTTAACATACCTACTATATGATAATCAAAAGCACATGCTTGACGTTTAAGAAACAAGGCCTCACCTTATAGGCCTTGAAGGTGCATAATGTAAGGTAACAACAATTTTAAATTAACAGATTTCTCGGACAAACTTCTAAAAAGCAGTCCAAAATAATATTTGCCAAGTGATGAAAGAATGTGACTGAAGAAACCAAATGTGTAAAAATGGAATCTCTTTGGACACGTAGTTGGTTTGAGATGTTCTTAAGTTAGGTTTTTTATACTTGCGATAGGGCTTGGCTGAGGAATTGAGTAAAGAAGGTGCATGTGAGAGAGCAATCTTTCCAGACACGAACATAGTTGTTGACAGATGTGCTATGATTGGTAATTTGTCAAAGGAAGGGGTAAGTAGATTCTTCAATTGTTTCATCTCTTAAGTTAATTATTTTCCTAGAATGCTCAGTTTCTAAATGTGGGTGAAACATCACTGCAGGGTGACCGCTGCAATCTGGATCTGGTTCCAGGATGCACAGATCCAAGCTCACCCTTGTACAACCCACTAGCCAATGTAGATGATGGATCATGCCCCTTGGACTTAGATTCTGAGTCTCAGGAGTAGCATTACATTATACTGTATATAATGTTCAGTTCAATCATACATATTGCTGCTTTGAATTATATAGAGCATTGTAAATTCCACTCTAAGCACAATGGAAACTGGTAATGGTTGCTCCCCTCTCTAGCTGCTGTCCTGGAGATACGATTGCAGCCTTTATAGTAACACATAATCATAATGATCTTTCTTGTTTATCTCTCATTGATATTTTTCTATATGAATGCCAAAGTAATGATATATACAAACTCATGCACAATTACCCATAACTTATAATTTGATGCTACCATCAACTTCCATAACATGGTGGGTGTAACCACTATCACCATATTAGAAGCAAACATAGCCAAGGGTTCAACCTGAGACAGTCTCCTCAAATACAAAAGGCAAAAAGAACAATCAAAACCTAATTATAATAAATTAAAGTACACCCATCTGTCTCTAGAGTTAAAAATTCTTTTTTTTTCAAATTTGATTCTGTTTGGATCAAGCTAACAAGGCCTCTTTAGCAGCAGCGTTGGTAGTAACAAGGCTATCTTGGTATTTGGCGGCTAAAGAATCAAAAAGAATGCCAGCACCGACTCCAACAGCCAAATCTATAGTATAATGGCCTCTGGTAGCCAGCAACCTGAGTGATTGTAGCATATTGAGGAAATCAAATGTCCAGGCCATCTCCCACCTCTGCATCCTTCTCATATCCAGCGACGCAATCACCGACCCCGCCACATGCCCCGAGAAAAACAAAAAGAAGGAGACGTTCCCAACTGGAAAATCCACACCCGAACCCACAAACCCCTATAAATTAATTTAATTAACCCATGTCATTAAATTAAACATGTAAGATTTCTCAATAAAAATAAAAAATAATAAAATGATCCCTGACCTGAGGCAATGGAAGCTGGGTGGAGTAGCCCAGAATGCCACGACATGTGAACATGAAGAGTGCAGAAATTGTGGCCCTTGCTCGGCCCTCAATTAGCCACGTCCATAAGATATAACTCGTTTGCATCACCACAAACACCTATCAACACAATTCCATTTTCAATATCCACAGTAATACAAACAAAACCCATAATTCCAAAATTCAATTACATCAACAATAATCAAGCTAGCAACCAATAATTGATTATAATATACGCTTCAATTCTAAAAATGTCGTTTTCTCATTCGATGGATTCAAGAGGCAACGTCAATGAGGTTGATTCAGATCTGGGATTGGGATTGTGGAGGGTAAACGACATACCGTGTTGAGACCAGCCAAAAGCGTGTTCAGCTCAGGCCATGACTCAAGCACGCGATGGAGTGATCGCGTAGCCACGAAACCCAAATCGAACGGCGGCGACGAGGACGGAACCATTTTCAGCGTGTACTCCACGCCCATGAAGAAGAGTAGCCCCAAAGCGAACAAGCACGGTATCCAATGGTGTATAGCCACGTGTACAGCGTCGGCGATCGTCCATTTCATAAACGAGGCCCGAGTGCAGAGAGGCTTCTTCGCCATGCCCCCACCACCACCAAGATCTCCTCCCTTAACGCCGTTAGTAACGCTCGTTTCGTGTCTGTGCCTGCGTGTGACTGTGGTTGCGGTTGTAGTTGTGACTGCGGAACTTGCGCTAGCGAGAGAAGAGGCGGCGCCGCCGTTCATGACTGCTGAAGGAGGAAACGGAGGAAACCATAATGTGAATGGCGTGGATCATATAAAAGAGTGCTAATGGCGGAGTTTCCCAAGTTGAGGTGGGAAATTAGTTTCTCAGATCTCAGATATTATTTTGGCATTTGCTTTGGAAAAAATTGCAAAACTTGTTTTTCTTTTCTTTTTGCCTAAAAATTGGAAATGATAATTGGTGGGGACTTAGCGTTTTATGCGGTTGGGGATGTGGGCGTGGCTCTGCGTTTTCTGATCTGGCTCGTACATGATTTTATCGTACATGTACACTCTAGTCGTAGAAGCAGGAGAGATCAGAGATTGAAACAAGTGCTTTTTAACAGAATCCAAACAGAGTTAGTGCCCAATCTAGTCCCTTTCTCTCACTACCTATAAATATAAGGAAGTTTTTAAGATATTTTTAATATTTATGTAGTATATTATATTATATAAAAATAATTAATAAATAAATAATATGTGTAAAAATTAATTATTTTTAAATTTATTTAAAAAATTAAATAAATTACATTTTATATTTAATAAAATATAAAAATTATGTATGTTTGCCACGTCAGTGTAGTATGACATACTCATATAATATCATAGAATCCCAGTTAATATAAACATAAAACTAAACAAATTGTCCATATTTTAGCCTATCAGAAGGGAAATAAAAATTACAATTGTAACATAAAAATTTAAATATGACCATATATTTAAGTGTAAAAAAAATATGTAGTTTTAAGTATAGATATTCTACAATGAAATTCAAAAACAAGTAAAGAACAAAACCTATTTTTCTGGTTTGATACACTGACATAAGTTTTATGTTTGTCGGCATAGAAAAAGAGAAGCATACATATCGATATCGTGTGTATAAAATAATGACACGGANAAAAAAAAAAAAAAAAAAAAAACTACGGATTTGTCAATGAAAACTATTATCATGCTGACAGCACCATCCTTAAATGGTATGGGAAAAAGAGAAACTACTACTAGTTAACATTGTGATTAATGATTATACGTCTATTCCATCATCCTACGTTTTGGAATGAGCAATACTGATGGAAAGATTTACTAATATTACAAGTTGCACGTTACCTAGGGAATTTCTTCCTACTTAGTACCTCTTAATGGAAGTTGATGTTATTATTATTAAGGTGAGCCATTATGTGGTAGTATTATACTTCTTGGGTGGGTTTAGATGAAATTTATTTAGTAATTTTAATGTTATTACAAAGATTTTAAAAAATTAAATTATATAATATATGTCAGAACATACAATTCTTTATAAAATGTAAGAATGACATAATATAAAAAAAAACGTACTAAAAAATAATTTCAATTTTTTTAAATTTATTTTTTGACATGTTTTTCTTATATTATAATAACTATATATTCTAACACATATTAGATGATTCAATTTTTAAAATTTTTTACAATAACATCAAAATTACACTATAAATCTCATTAAATCCCCCAACTAAAAATAAATATAGCGCTATCACCTCTAAAAGCACTACCACCCCAAGCCCTCACATATTATTAATTAGCAATTGCCTACCACCGCTCTTTTAACTCCTAACTCAAATTGGAGCCTTGGAGGGTTTCTAAAAGGTGACCTAGGAGCAACCGTAACCCAATCTGTTTTATGCATCAAGATAAAGCAAGAAACCAAACTTCCTACGCATAATATTTGTAATGGCCAAGTCTACAATACCAATGCCAACAAATGGGTATCAGTGCAAAGGCTACTTAATCACCATTCAATCATCCACTTGGCTTAATGAATGGCTGTGATGGTTTGATGGGTAACTTGAGTATTTGGTCTTTCTAATAATAACATAGTATCTTAATATTTTTATTAAATTATAGATTGACCCCCCTCCGCCTCACCTCCGTCTCATGTGCCTCAAATGCCTATCAATCGCTCACCGTTCTTGCGTCGTCGCCACCACCACCACCACCACGAATTCGGATGCTTTGTCGTCGTCTCCGGTGGTCTTTCAGTGCCCACCTTGCGTTGACCCTAAATTTTCCTACTTTAGGGTGAATAGCAACGAACCCTCTGTCAAGAAACCCACCAACGGTGGTGAAAATGGAGACACTGTTGCTGGTCCTGTTCCTGTTCAAAATGCCCCGAATTCAAGAGTGATTGATATAGAATTGGCCGGCCAAGGAGACGCCGCCAAGCTCAGGGATACCGATTCACAGACTTAGTTCCCGATTCGATGAAGGCCATGGATTCCAGCCCCACGAAGCTCGATTACTACGATGACATGTGGAAGCTGCAATCTACCACCACACTCCTCTCCTACTTCAAGGTATACCCTTTTTTCACTTTTTTTTTTTTCATTTTGTTGATATTTTTAATTTAATTACTGTTTGGTTACTGAGAATTGAGAAATTGCGGGAAAGATCAAGGGTACCGAATAGTGAAAATGCAAAGAGAAATTGAATGCTGTTATGTATTGTTTAAGAATAACTTGATTAGATTTTCATCGCTACTCATTGGAGCCAATAAAGTTGAGCTTTGCTTTTTGGGATTTTTTGTTGTGGTTTTGGAAATTTAAAAGGGCGATGATGGTAGAAATGCTTTGATATTAGATCGTACAATCTTCTATTCGCAAGGTGGTGGTCAGCCAGCGGACAATGGTTTCATACACGTTGCTGGTTCAGACCTCAAGTTCGTGGTTCAAGATGTTCGATCAAAAGATTGAATTACTGGTTCACACCATTCGTCACCCACGGTCCATGGATTGTCGGTGACATTTTTCTGCAAATCCAAAGGCCTTCAACCAATGACTGGAACGCCATTGTTCGAGGCCTTGCCCAAAGCTCCGAGCCCACTGAGGCCATCTCATGGTACCGCGCCGTGTTACACAGGTCCCAGAAGGTGGATGCTTTAACATGCTCCTTTGCCCTAAAGGCATGTGCACGTTCTTTGGCTTTTTCTGAAGTTGTGCAGATTCATTCTCATGTTGTACGTTTTGGGTTCAAAGCTGATGTTTTGTTGCCGACCATTTTGTTGGATGTTTATGCCAAAATTGGTGATCTCGATGGTGCACATAAGGTGTTCGATGAAATGGGTATTCGGGATATTGCTTCATGGAACGCAGGGGGAGAGAGAGAGAGGGAGAGAGAGAGAGAGAAAGGAGAGTGTGGTGTATGTTTTTTATTAGTGGGGAACAAATGTAAATACATAAATTTTTTATGCCAAAATATAATTAATCATTTATAGTTAATTTTAAGTCATCAAATCTGAATCATACATGTGGCTTAATCTCAACCATTTATTGCCCTTTGCACCAGTGCCCATTTTCACCAATGGGTATTATAGACTTGACCATTTGTAATTAATGTAAAGAAAAAATGAAAAAAAATAATAATTATGAGGCACAAAGGGTATTCCAACCTTCATGGTTGATATAAAAAACTAAGAACTTATAATCACGACAAAATAGTTCATATACCACGTGGACCAAGGTGTGAATGAGTGTCATGGACACGTGACTGCCGCTTTCCGTCCGACGTATGCTCTATCATTTAACCAGCAGCGCCAGCCACAGCTTCTGAATGTCGCACCATGTTCTATGGATATTGATGCATTCTACAAAACGCGTGCAATCTAGTGCACAACCATAATTACGTTACTATTTGATATAAAATTCAAATCCACATACCAGGTTCCCCACCGCATAATGTTATATTCACAAACCACAAATTCAAAAATTAAAGCTAACAATGTAACAAATATACAAGCACAGAAAAGAAGGAAAAACAAAACAGGTATATATATATATACTGTTCATTTAATTTAGCCAGAGTACAACACATTTACGGTTGCACAAAATTGTGCTCGTCGCATGATCATATTGTAGATGGGTCAGATTCTGATAGCAGATAATGCCTTATAACTCTGATTACATCTGTGAGAGACACAAGGCCAAGAAGCAAACCCTGCTCATCCACCACCCAAAGTCGATGCACGTGTTTAGTTACTGCCTTGTCAATTACTGCATATAGAGGTGATTCTGCACGGCAAGTCACAAGTTCCTTTCGTGAAGCCACAGTGTCATGTATGCTGGATCCTGTGTACAAAGGACTTGTTGAGATTTCTTCAGTGAATGCCAACGCGCTTATGGGCAACCATGATTTTAATGTGGCTAAATAACACCCTCTTAGATCAGTTGCAGAAAATGTCCCTATTACCTTCCTTCCTTTGCCCTGCAATGTATTACACCCATCAATTATTGATCTTCATTTAAACAATAAAATCCCATGCCTTTTTATAAGAAATAATGGGCACACACACTATTTTGTACTGAGACTATTGTTCGAGCATAGTACAAATATCATTAATTATTCTTAAAATGGGTTTAGTGGCAATTACATTTATGAGCTGCTTGTGAACTGCATCGATGGTTTCGTTGGCCCAAACAATGGGAACTGCGTTTAGCATTGCAGCCCTTAAGCACTTTATGGCATCAATGAGTTTTGTGCGATCAGTAATGGCATAAATGTGCTCAGATATGGCACCCAACTCTTGAATAGAATGTGCCAAAATGCTCTTTAATTCATTAGCATGCTCTTTCAAGAACTTGATCACATCCATTTGAGTCAGCATGCGGTAGCTTGAAGCAGACTCTACGAGTTCCACTCCAGCTGAAACGTTCTCTGTGTGGCTGTCTAGTGGCACCATAGCACGATGCACTCCTTTGCTAAACACTTCCATACAATCCATGAGGCTACAAATCATATATAGAGGAAAAAGAAAAGGGACAAATCACTTCTCTGATACTTCCTTAAACTAGTATTATGAATTATTGAAGGCTATTTTTACATGAGATATTAATTATAAACAAACCTACACACTCACCTAGTATTGGGATTCAGAGTCCACAAGCTAAGACCTTCAAGGGAGTGACCTATGATAGAGGACGCAGGGACAGACATCTTTTGGTCAAGATCTTCAGTCCCATCATCACCACCGTTCATTTGTTCATCACCAGCTATGTGGGCCACGATATCAAGCATTGTAACCATACCTAAGTAATGCTTCCGTACAACCCCAGTGTGCTTATCAGCCTCAACGATCATAGAACCACCAGCTCCAATCCACTGTCCCGGCGGCGCGGCCACCGGCACCGCTACCACCTTGTTGGCCACCAGTGCATTCATGGTGTGGGCCAGCGACGCCGTGTACGGCACCTCCACTAGCCTCTTCTTATCAACCATCAAATTTTTCACCTTCTTCTCTCTTAGCCGTATACTCTCACTTCGTTGCATGGTGGCTCCTCCGGGCTTCAGCTCCGTCGATTGCTGCATCTTCTCTTTATTATTACTTTGCTTAAAGTTAGAGGAAAGCTTTTGGATTTGAATAGACCAGGAATGGTTAAGGGTGGGAAAATATAGAACATCAAGGATATGCAAAGCAGTATTTGGATATACTCGCTTGTACATATCTCTCTCTTCTTTTCTTTTTTCAAAATATTTTTCTTCTTAGGTGATTATATATGCTTGTTACAACGTGTCACGTCCTAAGATTGTCAATGTTGCATGGCATGGTTCGCTCTTGCCAAGTATCAATGTCTACTGAGTGACTCATAACACCTGTCCCTCCGCGAGATTATCAATTTGGATACTTTTTTGGATTCATAAACATGTTAAGTTTATTTTTTAAGTAATATTAATTAATTACATAACTCTAATAATTAGAATTGTATCTATACAAAAAATATATATAATGAGAAGTGTATATACATGTATAAACGATTGTATTTAATTAGATCATTAGTATAGTTTTAATTTTAAATATTTTCTTCTTAAACTCAAGCAAAATCACATGTCCTCTAAGGATCTCATAAAAATTGATGTTCTCTATATCTCTAACTAAAAATTTAGTTTGATAATCTAATGACCACGAATCACATGTACAATTTTTTTTTTTTTTTTTTGAGTATACAAATTAAATACTCTATAGTTAGTTTGGGCCTTGATTCCTTAAAGATTTTAAGCAAGCTCGAAATGAAAATTGGAAGAAATGAAAACAAAGATCTTTATGGCCCAAAGAAGCCTTGAGCCCATTTGTTGAGAGGACCCAAATTTTTAGGGTATGAGGTCCCGGCCACACTTTGGTAATTGGTGCAAATCCCGTGAAACACATTAATGCAGTTATTCTATGGCATTAATAAGATTCTCCCCATTCTCGTGAGCACATAAATTAGCTTACTTCAATCTATGCACCAACCTCACTTTATGTCACTTTTCTCATTCACCAACGCATGCCCCATCTCATTACTAAGCTGTCTCAACTCCTTATTTAAGAAGCCCAAACCCTTCATTTTTAACTCAAAATTATCCAAAATGAAGCACTTGCACTTGCGCTTGCACTTGCACTTGCACCTCTATCTTTCTTTACCACTATTAAGTTTCACGTTCCTTTGGCAGCTAGCTTTGTCTTTCACGGTGATTATGTCTGATTCTGGCGTGCCATCCACTCTAGTTGATGGCCCTCAAACCGGGTTCTCCATGAAGCAAGATGGTGCCCGAACCGATACCCACGAGCAAGAAGCCGTCTACGACATCATGAGAGCCACCGGAAATAATTGGGCCACCGACATCCCAGACGTATGCCGCGGCCGGTGGCACGGCATTGAGTGCATGCCCGACAAGGACAACGTTTACCATGTCGTCTCGCTCTCATTCGGGGCTCTCTCCGATGATACTGCCTTCCCAACATGCGACCCGACCCGATCATTTATCTCACCATCCATTACCAAGCTGCCACATCTCAAGACCTTGTTCTTTTACCGTTGTTTCAGTTACAACCCTCAGCCAATCCCAACTTTTTTGGGCCAGTTGGGCCCCTCCTTACAAACCTTGGTTCTAAGAGAAAACGGGTACGTGGGCCCCATCCCAAATGAATTGGGAAATCTGACCCGTTTGAGGGTTCTTGATCTTCACAAGAACAACCTCAACGGTTCTATACCGTTCTCACTGGGCCGGATCACGGGTCTAAGGTCGTTAGATTTGAGCGTTAACAAATTAACCGGTTCCATACCCGGTTTAACTTTCCCTGGTTTGAACATATTGGACCTCAGCCAAAATCTTCTAATGGGTTCAATCCCCTCTAGCCTTGGTACCTGCCAATCTCTGATCAAACTGGATTTTAGTCGAAACCGGCTCACCGGTCCGTTACCCGAGAAATTGGAGGGTCTAAAAGAGCTTATGCTTATGGATTTGAGCTTTAATCGTCTCTCAGGCCCATTTCCAAAATCACTCACAAGTTTGATTTCTCTCCAAGCATTGATTCTCAAAGGAAACCCAATGGGTTCAACTTCAACAAGAATACCAAGTGACGTGTTTGATGGCATGAAGGGTCTAACGATCTTAATCTTATCAAACATGAACTTACATGGGCCAGTGCCAGAATCACTAGGCAGATTACCAAACCTTCGTGTTGTTCATCTTGATGGGAACCACTTGAATGGGTCAATCCCAAAAAGCTTGAGAGACTTGAAGAATCTCAGTGAATTGAGGTTGAATGATAATAAGCTAAGTGGGTCAGTTCCATTTGGCAGAGAAATGGTTTGGAGGATGAAAAGGAAGTTAAGGCTGTCTAACAATTCAGGACTTTGTTATTATGCAAACACTGCTTTTGGGGATACTCTGGATTCTACATTTAATTTTGGTATCACTTTGTGTGACACTTCAACTCCAGCTTCAGCTAAGACAGTGCAACATCTCTTAACCACTCACCACTTCATGCCAACAACAATCGATTTATCATCGGATGCTGTTACTCTTACATTATTGCCGCCACTTACTTTCCTGCTGTTAACTCTCATTTTATTTCAAGTTTAGCCAGAGCTTGTGTTGTGGCTTGTGAGCACAAAAGCTAAAACAAACTTTTTGTATTGTGCAGCATATATTTTCATCTCTAAATGTCTTATAAATAATTTGAATTCCTCTTATATACCATTCACTACATAGAGTCTGGTTCAGCTATGACTTAATACCTTGGGCTTGGGCCAAAAGAAGTGGCAGAAGCTATGTTGGGGATTGCAACAACTTAGGCCCAAGCCCTAATCTTTTGGGTGTTATGATATTTATTAGAACATGTACAGCAACTTACCAATGACACTCAACAATTATCTGTGAATTTGCCAATGACACTCAACAATTATCTGTGAGGGAATGTGTTCTGTTTCAGCAACTAATTTTGCATTTTATTCGTACAAAACATTTTCTTTTTCATTGGATGCAGCTCTAAATGATCAGATAATATTCCTTCTGGTGTACATAAAATTGAATTTAAAACCTCTACCTAACGATCTCTCATCACTTTGTGTCATACCCAAGTGGAAAATACTATTTTATGTTGACAATAGGGTCCCAATACACTGCTTCTTATTTCAATCCTCTTATTTTTATGTTATGCGAATCCACAACTGCTCTCTTTTGCAAACCCCAGTCTCACTTTTCCTTTGGATCATTTTTGGAGAGTTGATTTATAGATTGTTTATTTAATTATTCTAAATATTTATATACTATTTTAGCATTTGGTTGAATGAAGAATTGGATCCTTGGTTGTTTTTATTCTTTTGCAAAAGTGTGCTAGCAACTAGCATCCAAGGAGTTGAGAGAATTTTATAACAGCTCATATAAAGATTTGTCTTAAGGGGCAAGGGACAACCAATTGTAGTTTACTCTGACATCAATCATTGACAGGCCTATCCTACTAGGAAAATAATAATATACTAATAATCTCCCTCTTATCATGCTATGTCTGCTTCTTTCACCTGTCATTGAACTAAACCCACACAACCAAGTCAAGCTCTGTTCCCATCCGCGTCTACCCAAACTAAAGATTCTACTCATTATATATGATAAAAATCTAGAGTCAAGACCTGTGTTTTTTCCTCTAGCAATATCTACCTTCTTTCTGTGTCAGTGGGAGTTTCCTTCTCAAGGCTTCGCTGCCAATGTTTAGGAACCCAAATTTCTCTATTTTCCCATTTAACTATACACAGCAACCATTCCTAATAGGTTTGGAATATTCTTCAATTTTGTTTGAAGCAAATGCAAAGTGGCAATTTTCTTTCGGTTACCTAAATGTCAAATTAAAGCAGCTCTCTTGTATTTGGTGGCCAATAGATAAAGAAAAGCTTCACTGAGTCAGTATTTTTGTTGTTAATTTCAATTGGTTGATGTTTGAAAGTGGAAAGTTCATTTGTGTTTCTCAACACTTATCCGTATGTCCACAATAGATGTCAATTAATTAATTGATGCAGTAACAATGTCGCCACTTATAGGTGCCAAAACTTTCCATCTCTTTATGCTTATCCTTCTAAACGGCGATGTGGGACAAAGACAATAATACCTCTTGACTTCACCCCTCATAATGGAAAACCACAGTTAACAAGACAATGTATTGATATCTAATATCAATTGGAGAAAAGAAATCAGATGGCATTTTATCTCATGAGTTAAACTATTTATTAAATTCAAAACTTATACTTTTCTCAACAATGTAATAATTGCTCAAGTATGGTTGTCAGAAGAAAAAATATTTTGGTTCCTTTGTAGTAGTTTCCTTTCCTTGCTGTAATTTCAGATTACTCCATTAGACTCTCCTTCATTATCAATGAACTCCTATATATCTTTTTGGTTGAAAAAATAAGTATTCTTGTCAGAAAAACAATGGAATAAAATAAAAGGATCAAGAACAAATATATAAAATTGGGTTAATATGATTCTCCTATTTTCTGCAGTCTTTACCAATCCACCAAATCTTGGGAGAGACCTTGCTTCTTTTTGACGCTAAAAATTAATAGGAGTTGATTCCCCAAAAAAAACACACACACACACACACAAAAAGAGAAGAGATGGCATGGATAGGGTATAAGAATTAATACAGCAAATTTGTACTATTAGAAAACAGAGTATGCATGGTTGAATAAAACCAGATGGATATATAAATGGATAATATTTTGGGACATTGATTTCTTAATTCAAAAGTTATGTTCATAGTATTTTATTACTTTCTTATTTGATAAGAATACTTCATCCCTGTGGCATAGCTTTTAGAAAAAAGAAAAAATGGTAACGTACTAGATTCTAGTTCCCGTAGGAATCAGAACTAGTGACGGTTAAAAAATGAGTTTTTACTTTTTACCTTTCATCAACTATAAAATAAAAATACATAAGAGGTCAAATTTGTTATGATATTGTTTATGCTTTTCTCCTTCATCGTAATCCAACATGACCAAGACACTATTATTTTTAATTACGGAATCCCTTTATCTTGTCTAAGTTCTAACATTATTTGGAACTTTTAACTATTATTTTATTTTAAATTAGTTTTTTTAAGAGAATGAAAATAATATGGGACGATAATCATTTACCATTCCTTATCAAACACTATTCAATAATATTTTCAAAAATGAATTTCTTTTATTGAAGCTATTTAATATATTTTTTTTTTACAGACATTACAACGTACCATAAACTCCTATTTATTAATTTTTTTAATTTTCCTACAACAACCACATTTATAATTTTGAATTGTATATTACCCGGGAATAAATGATAAAAAAATAGAAAATGGACCCCTTGTGTGTTCTTTTGAAATTTGCAAACAGCTGGACTTCAGCTTGACAAGGAAGAAGGGAGAAGACTTAGCTTAAACAATTCGTCTCCAAAATCAAAATTACCCTTTTTGGTATTCACAGAGCACAACGTTCCCATAACTTTGTTCACGAAAGCATGCCTTCAGTTTCCCTCAAAGCGTTACGTTTGGCATCTCACCCGTCATCTTTTTCGGTCACAACTGCGAATTCACCTACACGCTGAAACGAGCTAGGAAGAGAGTACGGAAAGGAAACAGCTTTCAGAGTGGTGGAACAATAAGAGAATCGGATTTGATTTGGTGGATCAATTTGAAGTTTGGATTTTTTTGTACTTTCTCAGATTGATTGAGAAGGTGGGGAGTGCAGAGAAATCAGAGAGAGAAATAGAAGAAGGTGGGACTGATTGATCGAAAGGATATGGCTTTTAGCACAATCTTTTGTTGCGGAAAGGGTTCGGATCGGTATGTCAATGATTGATTAATCTCTAGTTAAAATTGACTTTTCCTTGTTATCTGTTTCTATTTCACCTTATTATTATTAGTTTGGATCATATATTTGTATAGTATCTCGTCAAGTTATTGTCCTTCTGATTTGGCGGAAAATGAAAATGAAAAAGGGTTTTAGATTATGGTTTAGTTCAGATTCCGGGGGATGAACACTTTTATGTGAGTAAGAAGAATCTATCAAGGGTTAGTTTGGTGGGTAAAACCCTCAAGGCAGAATAGAGAGAGAAGATTTAGAGTGCAGTGTTAATGACTGAATTGACAGAATAGGCATGCTTAAGTGTTCTGGCCATATCAGAGTGCCTTCTTCATTGATTCACAACATGGAAACTTCTTCAACTACATTGTTTAACTTCTAACTTATTTTGCTTTGATTTCACTTCTTGCCGATGGATAGTTGATATTGGTGTCTACTCATGCAGCAAAGCACGAGTAAAGAAACAACCTACATGGCGGGTCTTTTCACTGAAGGAACTACACTCAGCTACAAATAATTTCAACTATGATAACAAGCTTGGAGAAGGGGGATTTGGCAGCGTGTACTGGGGTCAGCTTTGGGACGGATCACAAGTAAGATTATACTTTGCACATTATCAAGTTGGCTCCAGTTTATGTTCATTCTGGTTCGTCCAAGTTGTTGTGGTTAATTTAACACAAAGGAATATAATTAGTGATTGATTTATCTAACTTGTTGCTTTTAGACATAAATATCATTGTTTCCTGCTCAGAAATATCCATATTCAACGAAGATATACATCCTTCTTATATCTTCATTGTGATTCTCAGTTGGCTATGTATGAAATGTCTCTACCACCATCTGAATCTTTCTGGCCACTCTAGTACTAGTCCTGATCAACTATGCAGATAAAAATATGTGATACATTAGAGTTCGGTTTGTGCCCATTAATGAAAAAGGGTCAAAAGTTTCATTTGAGTACTGTTACTAGGATTCAGGAAACAGCAAGTCTAGAAAGCAAAGTACCATAGGCGCACCTTAAGTTCATTTTGAAAATTGATGTAGTTAACACAGTGATAAGCATGCAAGTGGAAGGGGTCTACTTTAGTTCTACCTTCTCTTCAAAGTATTCTTTTAAAATTTACATCATTTTTTTATTTGGGTGTGATCTAGTCTGACATTTTATTTCAGAAACACTCGGACAACTGTTTACTTTTTCCCCTTCAATGCATATTTTAGAATTGACTGACCACATTGCCAAGTATACTCAAGTGTGAGATCTATTCATGTTATAACATGATAGAACACAGCTATACAGTCATGACATGATCTAAGTTCATTATTCTTTCTCCATTTCAAGACAAAGATTGAAATTCATTCCACATCCATGCCATATAAGGAGTATTCCATGATCTCATTACAATATGATTTTCTTATATCTAAAATTCTACATCACTGAAGCAGCATGTTGTTCTTGCAGCCTCTTTCATGTTAAAGGTTTCATTTTACAAGCTTCATCCAAAGAAGCAAACATGATAAAGATCATATGACAACTTGGCACAATTAAGTTTGTATCTTGCTTATCTATTCTGGTACAAAGCTAGATATCATTTGTAGCAAACATGGGTGAAGGTTTTCTGAGACTTGTATACATCCATTAGGCAGTATGTCTTTCTAGCCAAGATGATGTTCATTTGACCTTCCTAAGTGTGTGGTCTTTGATAGTTTGAAGCATATCACAAAAGTTTTCTTATAGCTTTTCAGTCTTACATAACACTTATCAGTGATAATTCTTTGAAGTTACTAACATACTGAGAAGGATTAGATTGCGGTGGCATCTGTATGGAAGAAGAACATTTGGTGGTTCCGTTCTTATTAGTTCCAAGTGTTATCATTATAGTATGTATCAACGGGGAATAATCATATCAGCAATTTGTGATTTCTTAACCAGAATTAGGGTTGGGGAAAGGGAAGTGGAAATTGACTCCCTCCCTCATCCCCCACTTTTAACTGTTGCATGTGGCCCTTCACATGTCAATACAATACAATAATTCACTATAATTTTATTTATATAAATTGTGAGTGAACCTAAACAAACTCAGACCATGCTGTTGATGGCTGTCTTTGTGTTTCATTCTTAGTCCTAATATTAGAACTGAAATGAGTGTTGTTTTTACCTGATAGAAGATTTAAGTGTGATTTCTGTTACTTAAAGGATGATTCTGTAGACTTTCAGAATTTGATTTGAGCTCATAATGTGATTTCTGTTGAAAAAATTCACTAGAAAGTTTCAGTTGCTAACTAAAGCTGCAAAATCTCTGATGACAACATTTTAGCTTGCATCTTTGAAATGAAGCTATCAAATGGGCTGATGGTTGATACCAAAAGCTGCATACCATTTTTGTATTTATTTATGACCACTATTAAGTAGACAATATTTTTAACTGTGTACACACCCAGATTGCGGTGAAAAGATTGAAAGTTTGGAGCAACAAAGCAGAGATGGAATTTTCTGTCGAAGTTGAGATATTGGCAAGAGTACGACACAAGAATCTTCTTAGTCTACGTGGGTACTGTGCTGAAGGGCAGGAGCGGTTAATTGTATATGACTATATGCCAAATTTGAGCCTACTCTCTCATCTTCATGGACAGCACTCAGCAGAATGCCTTCTTGATTGGAATCGACGAATGAATATTGCCATTGGGTCTGCTGAGGGAATTGCGTAAGTACTAACCAACGTTTCCGAATGAGTTTCTGTCTCTGTTCTTATGTTATAAATTCTACAATTTATTTCTTTCAGATATCTCCACCATCAAGCAACACCACACATCATCCATAGAGATATTAAAGCAAGCAATGTGTTACTGGATTCAGATTTCCAGGCGCAGGTTGCTGATTTTGGTTTTGCTAAGTTGATCCCTGATGGGGCCACTCATGTGACTACAAGAGTTAAGGGCACCCTTGGCTACCTTGCACCTGAATATGCTATGCTAGGTAAAGCATCCGAGAGTTGTGATGTCTACAGTTATGGAATTCTCATGCTAGAGCTTGCTAGTGGCAGGAAACCAATTGAAAAACTAAGTGCCACAATGAAACGATCAATAACTGACTGGGCACTACCATTGGCTAGTGAGAAGAAATTTAGTGAACTTGCAGATCCAAAACTAAACGGAAATTATGTGGAGGAAGAGCTTAAAAGAGTTATTTTTGTTGCACTTGTGTGTGCTAACAGTCAGCCTGAGAAGAGACCCACCATGCTTGAGGTGGTAGAGCTACTGAAAGGAGAATCTAAAGATAAGTTTTCTCAGCTAGAGAACAATGAACTGTTTAAGAGCCATCAGGCTGTAGACTACAATGACGGGACATCAGCTGCTGAAGACAGTTCAGACTTTATCTCAGAAGAGAAGGAATCAAAACATGAGTTGAAAGAGAATTCTGCGCTATGAACTATCTGGAAAAGCTCAAACTAGGGCTTGCTTGATACATAATATATAGATTGTGAAGCTATGATGGATTGCTGGTTACTACTATTGCAAAGCGGCATGTCGGCCACGTTATTTTTATGGAAGCATGGTTTTGAGTGCTTAGGATTTGTGTGTCAGTTCTCTATTTTGTTTAGAGCTGACAGATGCTTGTGTAGTGTTTTTCCTCTCTCCTAGTTAACAATTTCTGGGATCTCTATCATATTTCAGCCTTATCATTATTCGTTACTATGCCGTTGAACTTGGGCGTACTCAGCCCCATTAGTAATTGTCACGCTATCAAGACTCGAGGCTCCGTCGTCTTATGTTGCCTGAACTTAATATTCTTCGGGGTGGAGGGAAGGGGGAATGCATGAATCGCTGAAGCAGAGCTCATCACTTGCTACGAACCTACAGCAAGTTTAGCACTTAAAGCGTAAACCGATCCCATAAGCAATACCAAACTAACTCTTGGGCATTTTTAATCTTGAAAGTGAAATAGGATGCAAAAGCTATGAAAACTTTATCTCAAGCTTAAAACTAACATGGAGGCTGGAGCCCCATCAGTTGAGCTTCATTATAAACTTAATGGTCTTGTGCACTACGATAATTTTGCTTGGTCAACCCTAACCTGTCAAGAACTGCAGGAATATAGCAAAAAATACGTTCTGAATCAGCTAATCTACCAATCAATGTTAAGTGATCACGCAAGAATCATCTAACGACTAGTGTGCGAAAAAGTGTTATCCCAAAACATTAGCATAAATAAAGCACGTGTAAATAAAATTAAAGAGCGCTGAGGACCGAGGAGAACGTCTGCTTGGCGAGACACAAGAAAAGGAAAAGAAAGCTCTAATTACTTCAAATGTCAACATCCAGGCGCGAGGGTAACAAACCCAACTGCAAATGCAGCCAAAGCTTGGTTAGAATATTTGACTCTAATGCTGTAACATATTTACAAAGATGTCATAACATTGGTACAAGAACCCTATGATATCCGTGCGGCTATCAGATGATACAACAATTTCTTACAAGTTTTTCTTAGCCAAAAAAATATAAACAAAATCCTTACAAGTTTTAATGGTCATAGCTATTAACAGTACTCATTAAAGAACCAAAAGATCCTGCCACCAATATATCTCAATATAAGCTGAACATTGATGTCTTAAGTAAATGCATCCTCCCGATCTCCCTCAGCAATTGTTTCAGCTTCCTCCATATTGCTGAACTCTAAGAAATGAGTTGGTCTGTGATCCTCATGGTAATACTCCCTAGGTGTCCCAAGCTTGACTCCATACTTCATCCCCGATGCATGTCTTACCCCCATGAAGTTGTAATTCCATGAACCATTATCAGGAACCTACAAAATTAATGCCAGAAAACCATCAAGAAAGCTCGAACTAACAAAAGGTACTACAAACACAAAAAAAAGGAAAGGGGGGAAAAAAGTACTCAAAATCTTAACCAAAAATAACCACTAATCATCCTATCATATATAAGATAAAATACTAGAAAATTCAAGTCAGGCTGGAACGCTTACCATGTAGAAACCAAGGAAGCGGTCACTAAGGAGCATCTGAACCTTCTCATAATGAGTAGGAAGGTAACCGTGAGGATTGCTTCCAGTGTCCTTGTTGACACGTCCCCATTCATAACCAGATGGAGTGAGCTTATATGCAGTTAATGAGCAGGAGCCTGGTGTGAAACTGCAAGTCAAGATAATGCACTTCTCGCCATCCCATTGCTTAGTGTTCTCTAGGATCTTGGCATGCGCAGTGAGATCCTGCAACATTTATTTACCAGGTGAGACAACATACAAGTAATATACTCTTTTAGCTATAAATGAAATTAAATATCTGACTTTTTAGTTTTGATTTTCCCTTTGGTTGAGAGGGGTGGGGGAGGTTGCTTGTTATTCTTATCTTTTGTTTAATTCTCAGAGCCTTCAGGAAGTCGAGAAAGGGAGTCCAATTATCTTGTCTTTCAATTAGAACTGAAAAGCAACACAAGAACAAATGCCAGAAAAACTGTGTTGGGCAAAAACCTGAGGGGACAACTGAGGAAGTTCATTTGGTTGTGTGTGCATCCAACCCAGAGGCTCCAAATCATTCAAGAAATCATGCTCTGGAAGAGCTGATGGGAGATTGACTTGCTGATGAGTCCCCCATTGTGGTGGCATCGCAATGCAACGGATTTCTTTGACCTGAGGATTGTCTGGAGGACTAATACCATACAAGTAGCCAGCAATTTGTGTTCGAAGATCTGCTATACAGATAAACTTCTTCAAAATGTTCTTAGGCATGATATAAGTGTACCCAGTTTCCTGCATCACCACTCAATATTAGCATATGGTAACAGGTTATAATATGATTATCAGAAATGAGTTTTAGAGAATATTATGCAAACCTTTATATCCTCAGAGTTCACATATATATGGTTTACACGAAGGTATAAATTTGTGGCTGATATTGCTCTGACACGCCAATCAGTCTTAGTAATATGTGCAGATTGCTCATAGGGACTTGTGGTGGTCACTATAAGTTCATCACCATGAACATTTACTGTCCTTGTTGTTACAGCTGTCAGCTGACTTGCTTCTTTTGCCTGCAAAATAGTAAATACAGAACAAATCAAGAATAAGATGGCAGACAAAATCAAAACAATTAATTAATTGTTTTAAAAAGAAAGGATGGGAAAGGGTGTATCTAATCAAAGTCCAGGAAGGAAGAACATAATTATAACCTGTTTCTCAATCTCTGCTATCTGTTGCCGCTGTTGAGAAGGTGGAGTAATCTCAGCTCCAAGTATAATGTCACGAATCTCAGACTGAGTCAGGGCAGATGTATTCACATTGTTCTTCTTGGCATAATCTGAAAGTATAAGATCTCTTAATGCAACCTCCACCTGCCAATGCATTATGTTTAGGTTACAAATCAACCAGCAAATAATAAAGCTAAAGAACAAGGTATATACTTCAAGTCATGTCACCCGTTTGGGTTCAGTAAAATAATTACAAAAACAAGTCATCATCTAACAACCATTAGAAATATATATAAATTCTTCAGAAAAAGAATTTTCAGAACAAAATTTCATATTAAAAAGCTTGTCATTAGGTCACCAAACTTTAAAACTCTGACCTCTTGTAAGAATCAAGTTATAGTGACTAATTCTCAAAGCTTCAAAGAGTGCATTTACTACAGGGAGGTGTAACATAACAGAAAATATTAAATTCTGAAAAATCAAGTTACGAAATTCTTAAATTAGAAAATAGAAATTACCTTCATCCACTGGTCATCACTGAGAGAAGGCCAGATGTGATGAGGCTCAGTTATGATTGTTTTGTCAGGCTTTAGTAACATCTTTGCCTTCTCATTATTTACATGAAGTGCACGCAGAATCAGAATCAGCCTGGAGAATGCAGTGTAAGATGAAATGCTTTTCAGCCAGTCGTCATAGATATTGAACAAAACCATTTGTGGTTCTGTAGCCTTCAAAATAAGATCCCCAAATTTCTCAATCTTCAAGCATGCCTGGAACGGAAGCTGAAGCTCACTTCCTTTAATCACAATGTTGGGGAAATCCAGTAGGTGAACCTCCAACGGATCCAACATTCCCTTACGGGTAACTATAATTTGCTTTGGCTGTTCTTCAACAGGCAATGACCGTACAAGAGCAGCAACTTCTTCAGCTGTTTTCCACTTGGCCAACTGACCAAGACGCTTCTGACCTGCCCAGACACTTGTATGGATAACCTGCAATGCATTAAGTGAAAGATCAGAATCCTAATAACTAATATCACAAACACCCTAGTGTGGAGGAGGGGAGAGAAACCAAACAGACCTTGAGAAACAGCTGGCCAGTCCTTGGATTGAATATAAAGATGGCACCATTGATGGGTTTTGTAGTGAGATTTCCTTCAAAAGTCTTATGGATTGTAACACGATACACATTGGTGTCGTCAACAAACCATATTATTTGATTGCTGAAAATCTCTCCATAGTTTTGCGAGGACAGATATGGTTCAGTAGGCTCAGAAGAATATAATTGCAAACCTTTCCTTATCCGCTCTCTCAAGACATATAATGCTGGATTTGACTGCATATGCACAAGACATTAGTAAAACAATTATAATTTACATTATTAAAGAAATAACATATTCAGATTCACCATTAATACATTATTGCATTACCTTCATGATCTTATTCATGGCCTGCTGAAGCAGTGGCTTTGACCCAGGGAACCAGTTGCCAAATGCAGAGTGCAGGTTATAAGCCAAATCGAGGCCAATCATTACCCCTGCATGGAAAGCAATGGTTAGATCAACTGATTCAACTCTATCTATAAAAGCATACAGAGGAAAGTGACAGAAAAATACCAGTAGGAGATGGATATATAGACATATTATCTGTGGTGTAATCCATAAATTTGGCCCGTGTGTAACGCTCAATATCATGAGAGTCATAATCTCCCCATCGAAGCTGTACATCAATCCAGTACTTATTGCTTGCCTTCTGATCAAAAACATCCTTAGATTCAGCCACCAGACTAGGCTTCGACATTGGCCACCTATGGGCAGCAAAGAGAAGAATGTCAGCACAAGAACTATTCATTTTGTAACTTTTCCTCGGATGGATTGTTTCTTTCTGTACTGTCTCAATTTCCAAAGCGTCCAACTCTTGATCCAAAACTTGACAGAGATCCATGACAACACTCTCATGGATCTTCTGCCACAAATGGGCCCGGAATATCTGAATAAGAGATATCTTCAAGGTTGGTATCTTCCCATGCATGAAAATCCCAGTCAGATCAAGCTGCACTTGAAAACCCACATAAACATTGGCTCGATTTATGGTTGGTGACCACCAAAGGGTAAACCTACGATTAGGTATCTGGTTGAGACCAGATCTCTGAGCATTGGTTAGCTTCTTATACTTCATAGATTCCTCAAAGCCTGATGCCTTCTCCCAGAAGAGACCTTCCCAAGTTGGAAAGCTGAAAGTGAAAAAAAATAACAGCAACTTAATATTCAACTAAATATTTTCTCCAAGGTTTACTCTGAATACTAACAACACACACATATATCAAAATCTAAATATTGAATGTTAATGCTACAACTGTATTTGATACTCCCTTGAAGCAGTGAAAATTAAAAAGAAGCTAGATATCTCTTTGGGTCTGTCCCAGAGAAAGAGAACACTCAAAGAAATTGTATTAATACCCAAAACTGAATAACAAGAAGACAAGGCCTGACTAGACTCAACTGTTCACGCAACAGTAGCATGGGTGGTTCTGTCCTACATCATTCTTTCAGTGACCTGAAAAATGATGGCCTAAGGCTCAAGCAGGAAAGGAAATGACTACAGAAGGTAAACCCCCAATAACTGAATCATATGTAGTTAAGAGATGAAGTTTACAATGAGATCGTTTCCCATTGGTATAGTAGTTAAGTAAAACCCTGTAACGGTACAGAAAAGAAAGTTGAGGGAAAACAAGGCTGTGACTTACTATGTTCCTTTGAATAACGTGTGTTCAAGAATTCCTTCAACACCTCCAAGAGCTTGGATAACATCAGTTCGGTAATTGTTCAAGTTCCACAATTTACCATCATGCCGCTGGTGTGTCCACCAGAAGGGATTTTGTTTCAGAACTTGGTACTGCTTGAAGTCTGTGCGCACCCTCCATCCTTTATCATATGCCAACGTGTGTCTGTCCTTCTGAAACAGAGTGTTTATACGTGGTATTCCTCGATCCCATGAATCCTGCCAAACAGATAAAAATAGGTACATATTAACTTTGAAATTTGGAAAAATAAATAAAAAAATCCCCCACCAGAGAAACACAAGACACATTGCTCCTATAAAACAAACAGAACAATCACCCAAACAACAACAGTAAAGAGTGTTAAAAAAAAGCTCCGCAGAATTCAGAAGACTCACTTCCAGATCTTCAAGGGTTAAACGCCTGTTTTGTGCTTGTGCTTCCTGCCTCTTCAATGCATATTCAGCCCAGACACGCTGTGAATCAATAAACTCACTCTCCCATGGCTATCAATGACCCAAAAAAGACATAAAAAAGTCAAATAACATTGAAATATATGAATGTACAAGGTATCTAATTGGGTTCATTGAAAATCCTGGCATAGCAGATTCCATCACACATAATCATTACTCAATTCAATGGAATTCTTTGATCTCAAATGGAACCTTTGGGAATTCAGATGCCCATAGATTATAAAATAGAAAGAGAAGGGGGGGAGAGGGGG